>OU342739.1:413953918-414348918 GCA_910589765.1 Avena atlantica | reverse complement strand
AAAAACAGAAATAGAATCTGATTGAATTGCAAATTTGTAAATTGCATAACTTTTGATCCACACGTCCGAAAATTGCAAATTTTATATCAATGGAATCAGTAGAACAAGTACTTTGCAACCATGCAATTTGTTTAATGATTTGCTTCAGGAAAATTGGTTGAAACTGCAGAAACATGTGTAGGCTTATTTTGAATATAAAAATTGTTCTAGATATATTTTTAATGTGAAATCTTTGCAAAATGGTTTCTTTTGAACCTAATGACCCTAGGAACCAACTTATGGATTTAAAAATGTATTTTGTGAAGTTTAGGAATAAATAATTGAATTAGCTCATTTCTAGTCAAATAAAAATATTGATTATGATTTAGAAATGATTTTTGAGTAAAACCTTTGGGAAATGATTTGATTCAAACCTTCTGACCCTAAACACCTAGTTTTGAGAATTAAAATATATTTGGTGAACCCTTTAAATAGTATTGCTTTGCTAAAAATCATTTTCAACCACATAAAATATTGATTTGATTTAAAAATGGTTTATAGATAAAACCTTTTGCAAATGGTTTTACCACTTTAGAAAATGACCACTTTTGAACCTTACAATGCTTAGAGCCTAGTGGAAACCACTTTTGCAAATAAAACTATCTTTTGCATGCTTACATGCATGACCTTGTTTCTATTATTTTATGTGTGATAAATTGGTTGGAATGATACTTGAATTTGTGTTTGCTTGATTGAATTGTAGTGGAATTAGAAGAGTGTGATTTTTGCAAGATCAAGAAGTGAACCAACATTCTCTACTAAAAAGGCAAGTGACACTATCATCCAAGTCCTACTATTTTCATTACACTTAGTGGATTTTTGTAACATGCATGGAAAAGTTTACTATATTTTATGCTATGCTAAATCCTAATAGGATACCTTTATATATTCCTTAGTGGAAACATTGTAGTTGTAGTATGCTTAGCCCTGCTATATATTGGGATGGGATACATGTTATGATTATATGAAGAGTTTAAAAGACTTATGTTTTATATAATAAAACAAGTACTCAATGAACCACCTGGGTGGACAAGGATACTCAAGGTTGGACAAGGTGGCAACAAAAGGAACCATGTTTATATGGACATCTCTTTTTGTATGTGCACCAGAAGCAAACCACCCAGGGACTTAGAGATTGAACATGTTTCTCGTACAGTGGCTTCCGTGTACAGCCACATGCTAAATGGGCTCTGGCTTAGTCAACTACATAGTGGAAGACCCATGCATTGGCATCTTCAGGTTAACTAGAATTGTGTAAGGGAACTTGAAACCCTACATTGGTGCATGGATGACAATCTAGCATTGTGTATTGGGAGGACTCCTATGGAAAGACTTTGTCACATTCTCAATCTGCCAGTACTCCATCTTGGTGAGTACTTATCCAGCGGCCACTGGTGGCATCAAGATGAGATTGTGTCATGTGGGTAAAGTGTACAACTTCTGCAGAAGATCAAAATTCTAAGTACTTAGCCGTGTCCCCGGTTATGGACAATACTGAGCAACTAAGGCCTGAAGCTATGGAGGATATCGACATTCCAATTTCTCAAAGTTAAAACTTGATGGTGACAACAAGGGATTTGAAGCACTTGGAGTTTTCCAAGAAGTTCAAAAAGATTTGACAAAGATCAAAAAACTATTTTGAAAAGACAGGATAAAACTATATTGCTTTCTGCAAAAGAGCCTAAACCCTACTTAGCCAAATATGCATGTAAATGACAGGATCCACTTATTTCTACATAGTAGTGTAACTTGCCAATACAATTCAAATGTATTGACCCTTGTGGCTGCAACTTATTATGTTGCAGGTTTGTTTGATGTTAGTGAAGTTTGTTGAATAGGATTACAAGTCTACAACCAACATGTTTGCCTGTGGCACTTTGAAGATGAAGGACCCCATGCTTATAGATATTCTACTGCAATGTAATGTGATAGCCAAATGAGCTATGTAAGATGTAATGAATTATTTTATTCCTGGTTATAAAGTTGTATTATGACCTTTGTTTTCTTGATATTACATCTTAACTGTGGATGCTAGCTATTGATCCAGGGACTAGCATTGTAAACACAGGGATCTCTACATTATTAAAGGTTGGGAACCTTACATTTTGTAATAAGAATATATGTTGGTTGCCTAAATCATATAAGAACAGATAATATGCTTGAATCTTAGTGTTGCAACCTACTATTTAAAGGTAGCTGCTACTGATGTTCTTGTGCCTTGGTGGTTGTTCTTGATCAGATCCTAATTCCCTTCTATAAATACTTTCCCACTCCTTGCTTGATCTACCACCCTTTTATGTCCTGATGCTTGATCTACCTTTCCTTGATACTGATGCATGTGTTGCTTCCTTGAACATGGAAAAAACATGTGTGGATAAGCTTATGGAGATGGAATAGTTGATGGTGGGTGTTGTTCTTGGTGATGAACTAGTAAAACATGATGGTCTGTGTTAGACCCCTCCTTTATAAAGGAAAGGATCCCTGTGATTGCAATGCTAGTCCCTGGATCAATGCTAGCATCCACAGTTTAAGATGAAGTACACAGATACAAAGGTCGTTTATTACATTCATTCCAGAGATAAAACATAGTCTTTTACAACTCAGGGCCAAAGGCCTAATACAAGAGTTTATGGAACAAGTAAATAAACACAAGTCTTCATCTTCATGTGCCACAGGCAAGCATGTTGAGTGTAGACTCATGACTCCTATTCATCATCGGAGTAACCTGCAACATCACAAGTTACAGCCACAGAGGGTCAATACTTTGGAATAGTATTGGCAAGTGATACCTTAGTATATTTTAAGTGGACTATATTACTATATGCATTTTGGCTAGGTGTAGTTTGGCTTGCTTTGCTTCAAAATAGATTTTTCCTATTAGTTGAAAACTCTAAGTTCTTCTTTGTCAAAAAACATTCCCAAGGAAACCACCAATAGACATTGGGGTCCTTCACCCTTGTTCACCCACCAATTTTTAGTGTAGAAGTTGGAGTGATGAGATTCTTGTAGCTTCCATGTCTTGATGCTCAAAAGTGTCCATTTCCTTGGACTAGGCTAAGTACTTAGGTTTTCCATCTGCAGAGGTTGTGCACTTTCCCCACCAGACTTGGTTTCCCAAGACAGGACCTTTCAGAAGCTTTTCCTTAGTCAAATGGACGCGTTCCAACCTATTATCCCATCTACCACCAACTGTCCAAAAGACTAAGTTCTAGCAACCTATGTGATCAAGGCAGAGCCCATTTTGCCAAGTGGTTGCACTGTAAGCTTTCTCAACACTTGGCCTCCAAATCCCTTTGTGCCTGGGTGGCATACCACAAGTGATATACACAACCCAAGTCCATGGCCTTGTGTAACCACTCAACATAACCCAGACATTCCATTCCACCCAGGAGGTTCATTTGACTTAGTTGTTTTATTAAGAAAAACCTAAGTCTCTTGACTTAGAATATTTTCATCATAAATCATATAGATGTTTACCACCCTTGTTTGCTAAGTAGCTAGACTAAGCACAATATGATAACCTAACTTAGGATATTTTCCTTAGTAATTCTACTTAGGATTTCCCATCTAAGCACTAGGCAAAATATCATGCAACATTTTAGCAAAATATCTAATGCTAATACAAAACATAGGACAGAAATAATCATGAAAATATCACTTGCCTTGGTAGTGGGAGAGTAGCACTCTTCACAATCACAATCACTAGCAAAATCTACACAAGAAATCATAGCATACAATTACACACAAATATATACAAACAAAAATAATATGAATGCATGCATGCAAGAATTTACTAAGTGTGATTTCTTTGAAAATTCTACCAAGTATGCTTATGAGTTCAGAAACTTAACATAGCACAAAATTTTGCCAACTAAACTCATTTGGCATCCACATAATTTACCAAATTAAATCTATATCTAAAATAGCCTTAAACTTGTTCTACAAATAAAATCATTTTTAACTGTTACTATATGCTAAATAAATTGGATATTCAGAAAGGCCTTGTTTCACTGAATCCAACGGTATAAAATTTGCAAAAATCTAACGTGGCATTCAAAAGTTATAAGCATTTGAAGTTTGAATCTAAATCTGGTTTTAAATTCTGTTTTTAGTTTAAACCTTGCCACGTGTCGCATCCTTACTGGTGCGTACCGCTTCGCGCGGATCGCGTTCTGTGGACCGTACGATCTAAGTGGGATCTGGCGGCTCAGATGCGCGCTTACCCTTTCGTTTAATGTTCTATCCTAACCCTACGATGCAGATCCAATGGCTGCTATCGATCTGACCAAGAACTGGCGGCGGAGCGGTGGCTACCGGCGGCGGAACAGTCAGTCGATGACGGAGGCGGCGCTACAGGGGGTAGGAAAGATCAAGGAGTAGCTCACCGGGCTCAGGGGGTCACGGCGAAGCTCGTCGTACTTGCGGTTGGTCAAGGGGCGCTCGGGCACGGCTGCGATTGCTCACCGGAGTTCGTGGCGGCGTCGGATGCGTCAGGTGGTCGTCGTGGACGTCGCTGTGAACCACCCCAAGGCAAGACGAGGACACGGTTAGGTTCACAGAGTCAAGGCAGAGTCGTGTGTTTGAACTAGAAGACGCGGGGCGGTCGGGGCTTACCACTAGAACTCGCCGGAGTTTGTGCAGAAGACGGTGGCGGTCCAGTCGTCGACGTTGCCGAAGCTATGGGTCATGCGAAGGCAAACGGAGAGTGTCAGAAGATGCACAGAGGTTCACTGAACAAGATAGCGTGAACGCGAGACCGAGGGGAACTCGAGACTCACCGGAATTCGCCGGCGCAGTCGTAGGAGACGGCGGGGTTGCAGAGAGAAATGCGCGCAGCCTGGGGGCGTTCTGTGCTTGGGGTTTGGGGGAAAAGAGAGAGGGGACAGAGGGGTTTATATAGCCTGGTCAAGCGCGAGAATCACTCGGCCATTGATTCGAATTGACGCCGCGATTAACACACAGGAAACGGCCGCGTTGATTGGGGACGAACAGGTCGTGCGGGTGGAGACGACGCTGGCGTGGAGATGGCCCGCTTGTCAGCGAGGTGCGCGGAGTTTGGGTGGGGTCTGCCTGTCAGCGGCTCAGTGCGTGCGCTTGCGCGTGGGAGTAGATTAAGAAGATCCCGGGTGGGCTTGCTGGGCTCGTTTTTCTGCTGGGCCAGATTCTGGCCGCGTGGCCTTTTTCTATTGAAGTGCTCTTTTC
This sequence comes from Avena atlantica, assembly GCA_910589765.1. NCBI lineage: Eukaryota > Viridiplantae > Streptophyta > Magnoliopsida > Poales > Poaceae > Avena > Avena atlantica. The sequence continues at coordinate 414,343,677 of OU342739.1, read as the reverse complement.
TTTTTCTAAATTCATTTTCTGGTATGAATTTTGATATGAATTCAAATCCTTTTGAAATCAAACTGACTTGGGAATTTTTGCAGGGTTTTGTGGATTCAAAAATAGTCATAATGACTAAGTGGTTACTTTGCAAGTTTGGTCAAGCTTGGTTTTCAAAGTAATCAGAGATTAGTTCTAGTTTGCAAATATTTGAAAGGGATTTTGAAATTATTTCTAAATTTGAAATCTTGGGTTAAACATTTCACCTAAACTTTCCATCAATGGAGGCAAGCAAACAAGTACTTAAAAATTCAAATTTCAAAGGGTGATGGCTATTTGGGATAATTTGACCACATGAAATCATAGCTCAAATTCTATCTCTAAGTGATTTTTGAGAAAACCCTAAATGGATGAATGATGCAAAAGATGATATGAATGAGTTTTGAAACTATGATTTTTGGGATGTTACAAATCTAACCCCCTTAAGATGAATCTCGCCCTCGAGATTCGGGTTGGCTAGCAAAATAGGTGAGGGTGGTCCTTTCGAAGATCATCTTCTCTTTCCCATGTTGCTTCCTCTTCGGTGTGATGGTTCCATTGCACTTTACAAAACTTGATAGTCTTGGTCCTGGTAACTCTTTCTGCGGTCTCTAGAATCTTGACAGGCTTTTCCTCATAAGTGAGATCACTTTCTAGCTGAACTTCTTCCAAAGGTATGGTATCCTTCAAAGAAGACTCTTCCATTTCTGGGTGACATTTCTTAAGCTGACTCACATGAAATACGTTATGGACTGCTGACAGAGATTCTGGCAATTCAACTTCATATGCAACTTCTCCTTTGCGACTTAGAATCCTGAATGGCCCAACATATCTTGGTGCCAACTTTCCTTTGACTCCAAATCTTTTCACTCCATGGAGTGGTGATACCCTGAGGTAAGCTCTATCCCCAACTTCGTAGGTGACTTCTCTACGCTTAGAATCCGCGTAGCTTTTCTGTCGGGACTGTGCTACCTTCAATCTGTCCTTAACCAATTTGACTTTCTCTTCGGCGTCTTTGATAAGATCTGGTCCAAATAAGCTTCTTTCTCCCACACCATTCCATAACAATGGGGTGGTACACTTCCTTCCGTAGAGTAACTCAAACGGTGCCATTCCAATACTAGATTGGTGACTGTTATTGTAAGAGAACTCTGCGTACGGGAAACTTTCATCCCAACTTGCTCCATAGTCTAGAGCACATGCTCTCAACATGTCTTCAAGAATTTGGTTGGTTCTTTCTGTTTGTCCATCCGTTTGTGGATGAAAAGCAGTGCTGAATTCCAATCTTGTTCCTAAAGATTCATGAAGTTGTCTCCAAAAGTGAGATGTGAACTGGGTTCCTCTATCTGATACTATACTCTTAGGCACACCGTGAAGGCATACAATTCTGCTCATGTAAATTTTTGCTAACTTGGCACTTGTATAGGTGGTCTTCACAGGTATGAAATGAGCCACTTTAGTTAGGCGATCCACCACTACCCATATGGAATCATACCCAGACTTGGTCCTTGGTAATCCGGTAATGAAATCCATACCAATATTTTCCCACTTCCATTCAGGAATAGGCAGTGGTTGAAGCAAACCTGCTAGTTTTTGGTGCTCCGCTTTGACTCTGCTACACACATCACACAAAGCAATATGTTCGGCGATGTCCCTTTTGAGATTGTTCCACCAAAATCTTTCTTTCATGTCCATGTACATCTTGGTATTTCCTGGGTGAATAGAATACGGAGAGTTATGTCCTTCTTGTAAGATCAGTTTTCGCAACTCTGGGTCTTGTGGAACACATATACGTTTCCCGTGCCATAAAGTACCTTGTTCATCAATATGGAAACTTTTAGCCTTCCCTAGACTAATGTTTTCCTTAATCTTTCCAATTTCCTCATCAGTCTTCTGGGCTTCTCGGATTTTGTCCAATAGAGTGGGTTGAACATCTAAGGACATGAGATACTGGTACAATCTCCAATCTGAGTTCTTTGAATTGCTTACACAAGTCATCTGGCAATTCCCCTTTTGTAAGGCCATTTACAAATGCCTTACGACTTAGAGCATCGGCTACTACATTTGCTTTACCGGGATGGTATTGCAAACTTAAGTCGTAATCCTTGATAAGTTCTAGCCATCTTCTTTGTCTCATGTTGATTTCCTTCTGAGTGAAGATGTACTTCAAGCTCTTATGATCTGTGAACACTTCACGCCTCTTTCCCAAAAGGTAATGTCTCCATGTTTTGAGTGCATGGACGACAGAGGCTAACTCCAAATCATGAGTAGAATAGTTTACTTCATGAGTTTTGAGTTGTCTCGAAGCGTAGGCTACGACTTTACCATCTTGCATAAGTATGGCACCCAAACCTTGATGAGAAGCATCACAATATACTTGGAAATCCTTTTCCAAATCTGGCAGACAAAGTACTGGTGCTGTCACAAGTCTCTTTTTTAATTCTTGGAAACTGATTTCACAACCTTTAGTCCAAGCAAATTTCTTATACTTCTTTAGCAATTCTGTCATTGGCTTAGCAACCTTCGAGAAATTTTCGATGAACCTTCTGTAATAACCTGCTAAGCCGAGAAAACTACGAACTTCTTTCACATTCTTGGGTGATTCCCATTCTGTCACAGCTGAAACCTTAGCAGGATCAACTGCCACACCATCTTTTGTCATCACATGACCAAGAAAACCAACTTTTTCTAACCAGAACTCACACTTGCTGAATTTGGCATAAAGTTTATGTTCCCTCAGTTTCTCAAGTATCAAGCGCAAGTGTCTTTCATGTTCTTCCTTGCTCTTGGAGTAGACCAAGATATCATCGATGAAAATGACAACGAACTTGTCAAGAAATTCCATGAACACTTTGTTCATCATATTCATGAAGTATGCTGGAGCGTTGGTTAAACCGAAAGGCATCACGGTATACTCATATAATCCATACCTTGTGGTGAATGCTGTTTTTGGTATGTCTTGCTCTCGTATCTTGAGTTGAAAATAACCTGACCGGAGATCAATCTTCGAGAATACACATGCTCCTTCTAGCTGATCAAATAAGTCGTTGATTCTTGGCAAAGGATATTTGTTCTTGATAGTAACCTCGTTGAGAGAACGGTAGTCAATACATAACCTTTGTGTTCTATCCTTCTTCTCCACAAACAATACTGGGGCTCCCCAAGATGAAGAACTTGGTTGAATAAACCCTTTCTGTAACTGTTCTCCTAGCTGTTTCTTGAGCTCTTTCAATTCATCAACTGACATTTTGTACGGTCTCTTAGCTATTGGTCCTGATCCTGGCACCAAATCTATCAGAAACTCCACATCTCTATCTGGGGGCATTCCTGGTAGCTCTTCCGGAAACACATCCGGATACTCACACACTATTGGTACCCTGTCCATGCTAACCCCCTTAAGAGAATTCAGTCTACTTCCTTTGGATTCAAAGTTTGACTTAAATTTTATTCTTTTTCCTTCGGGAGTTGTGAGTGTAACTGTACGATTGGCACAATCTAGTATCCCTTCATACTTAGCCATCCAATCCATTCCCAAAATCACATCCAATCCTTGGGAATTCAGGATTATTAGGTTCACTGGAAACTTATGTTTTCCAAACTCTATGACTAAGTCATGACATCCTGAGTTTACTATCATTTCTTCCCCTGGAGAACTTACTCTTATAGGACACCCAATGGTTTCCACCGGTAGTTCATTTCTTTCAACAAATGATTTTGAGATGAATGAATGTGATGCACCGGTATCAAAGAGTACAAATGCTGAAATTGAATTGAGTCTGAACTTACCAGCCACGGCATCAGGCTCCTCATAGACCTCCTCCACATTGATGTGGTTAACCTGTCCTTTCTGAAAAGGATTTGGCTTGTTAGGTCCTTCAACTTTCTTCTCAGGGCACTCATTAGCATAATGCCCCAGCTTCTTGCATTTGAAGCACTCAACCTGACTGAGGTCCTTTTTAGGAGGTTGGCCTCCACTTCCACTACCATTTCCACCATAGTGGCTCTTATGTCCACCCTTGTGGTTCTTGTACTTGTCCTTGTCATGACTGCGGTGATGCTTGTTGTCATGACGGTTGTGGTTGTGCTTGCTGAATTTCCCATGTTTATGGGATCCTGAGCTGCCACTGTCATCATAGTGAGATCGTTTGTGAGACGATCCCGAGTTGTGCTTGTCGGAGTGTTTCCTCTTTCTACTCTCGACTTGCTTCATTTTACTCTCCAAAATAGCAGCCTTGTCACACAAAGACTGATAAGTTGGAACATATGCTACAGCCAACTGTAGATTCAGTTCATCATTTAAGCCTTCCAGAAATTTTTCCTTTCTTTTGGCATCCGTGTCAACCTCATCCGGTGCATAGCGCGCCAGCTTGTTGAACTCTTCTATGTATTCTGCCACGCTGCGGTGGCGCTGTTTCAGGTTGTGAAACTCCTTCTTTTTCAGACTCATCATTCCTGATGAGATATGAGCAGTGCGAAAGCCATCCTCGAAGATAGCCCAAGTCACCTCATCAATAGGAGTGGTGATTTGGAAGTTGTCCCACCATGTGGCGGCTGGTCCTTCCAACAGATGTGCTGCGAATCTGACTTTTTCAGCATCCGTGCAGCCCACGGTCACTAAGTCTTTGTTCACGGAACGTAGCCAGTCATTGGCCACCATGGGATCAGTTGTTCCCGCAAACTTTGCTGGCCTCAGACGCAGAAATCTGGTGAGCATATCAAAACCCGGAGGGTTGTTGTTGGGGTTGTTGTTGTTGTTATTCTGGTTTTGGATGAAGGTTGTCATCATTTGCATAAGCTGTGTTTGCGCATTCATCATTTGCTGCATTTCCGGTGTGATGTTGTTAGGGTTGGGGTTTGCGCGACGGGGAGGCATCTGTGGTTTTGTTCAAATAGATAAGAATGAGATACCCATAGATGTTTAATGCACAATACAACATAAGCAAAGACATAATAAGCAACGTAAGAATAAAGGTTCAACAACCACATAATAAGCTCATGAAGTAAAACACACAAGTGGCAAGCCATCCACATGTCGGATGGTCCAATAATAAGTTCACACTAACAAGTATGAAATAGAAAGGTAAACGAGTAGTCAAATCTACTCATCAGCGTCAATCTCCTCCTCAACAAAGGTAAGACCTGTGTTCTCCATCGCGGTCTTGTTCTCCTCAATCGTAGTGGTCAAGGAATCGACCTTGGCCTTGAGAGTCCTCTTCTGGGAGCGAAGTCTCTCAATAACCATCTGCTGCTGCTCAAGCTCGAAGTCCTTGGACTTCAGTTCCTCGGTCATGTCCCGGATCCTCTTGTTCCTATCCTGGACGCGTTTCTCTTGACTCTTGAACTTGTGGTCCTGGGCCTCGAACTTTGTCTCCATTTCCTTGATCATTTCATCCTGCTGCGCAAAAAGCTTGTCCTTCTCGCGAAGCTGCACCTGAAGCTCGTCATTACCTAGCATAACGTTCGTCCTGTCCGTATCTACGTGCCTGAGAAGAGTCTCTAAGTCCTGAAGATAAAGACGTATCGGCTCCGCAGTGCTCCTCGAGTCGTCCTCAAAGTCGATGGACTCTCTGTCAACATCACGTCTTCCAAAGACGTGGAAGTGAGTGCCTCTAACCTGACGGGAATGACGGCCTAACAGTCGTCCTATCAGATCCTGCATGACTACCTCCATGCCTCTCTCCCTGTCATCGTGCATCAGCTTGAAGACGATGGCCTCAGTAGTAGGCTCAGTCTGGCGTCCGGGCTGATTCACCTTGAAGCCCCAGAGATCCTTCCTCTCGAACTTGGTGAGTGGGTACACCGTAATGGTAGGAAGAGGGAGATCAAGCAGAGTGGTAAGCTCAATGATACGGGGACCAAAACGAGTAACCCGAAACTCCTCAACAGTGCTGATGGCAATAGGCATCTATTTATAAGAATGGAAAAGTTAGAACAACACAAATCAAGGTAAATCGAGGCAAACATTCATTCATATCCATGGAACACAATCATCACACAAATCATGCATACATAAGTCTATTACATTAATCAAAGGTCCAAACTTAATTAGAATATCTTTTGGAAATAAGGTGATAAGTGGTGGTCCAACTAACAAAGTTTCTTACAATCCAATCTCACGGGATCTATTATTAAACACAATGTTCCTAGAGGCAATCCACCAATCTTGCTCTCTTGACTCTATCACTAAGTCTATAACATCTCCCCTTATTTCTTGGTTGGTGTCTTCCAACTCTTGAGTAAGCTCCTTCTCTTTCTCTAAGTCCTTTTGGAGGTTGAGCATTCTGCACTTGACTCTAGCACTTAGTTCTTTGATGGTCCTCCAAGCTGCATCCCTGGCTGACTCAAAGAATGTGGTGTGCATTGTTGTGTTGGTGTACATGCAGAATCCCCTTTCTTTGTGGTTGTCTTCCTTGTTTTTGTACAAGTGAAGTTGCACCCACCAATACTCCACTCCTTCATCCATCACCGGAAAGCCCTTGTACACGGCTTCACCATGTGCATCCATTGCCTCCATGAGGTCCTTGAGAATGTTGGGAAACTCAGTCTCACACTCCAAGGTCATGGTCATGAGTGGTCCCTTCTTCACGGCTTCGTTGATGGTGTTCATCTACAAAGGAAGTTGAAAGAGATTAGAAAAGTTTTACGAGAAGAATAGACAAGTGTAGAAGTAGTTGAAAAAAACTTTTTCCTTAGTGGTTTTCCAATCCTAGGGTCATAATCCTACAGGCAACACAGTGCTCTGATACCATCTGTTAGACCCCTCCTTTATAAAGGAAAGGATCCCTGTGATTGCAATGCTAGTCCCTGGATCAATGCTAGCATCCACAGTTTAAGATGAAGTACACAGATACAAAGGTCGTTTATTACATTCATTCCAGAGATAAAACATAGTCTTTTACAACTCAGGGCCAAAGGCCTAATACAAGAGTTTATGGAACAAGTAAATAAACACAAGTCTTCATCTTCATGTGCCACAGGCAAGCATGTTGAGTGTAGACTCATGACTCCTATTCATCATCGGAGTAACCTGCAACATCACAAGTTACAGCCACGGAGGGTCAATACTTTGGAATAGTATTGGCAAGTGATACCTTAGTATATTTTAAGTGGACTATATTACTATATGCATTTTGGCTAGGTGTAGTTTGGCTTGCTTTGCTTGAAAATAGATTTTTCCTATTAGTTGAAAACTCTAAGTTCTTCTTTGTCAAAAAACATTCCCAAGGAAACCACCAATAGACATTGGGGTCCTTCACCCTTGTTCACCCACCAATTTTTAGTGTAGAAGTTGGAGTGATGAGATTCTTGTAGCTTCCATGTCTTGATGCTCAAAAGTGTCCATTTCCTTGGACTAGGCTAAGTACTTAGGTTTTCCATCTGCAGAGGTTGTGCACTTTCCCCACCAGACTTGGTTTCCCAAGACAGGACCTTTCAGAAGCTTTTCCTTAGTCAAATGGACGCGTTCCAACCTATTATCCCATCTACCACCAACTGTCCAAAAGACTAAGTTCGAGCAACCTATATGATCAAGGCAGAGCCCATTTTGCCAAGTGGTTGCACTGTAAGCTTTCTCAACACTTGGCCTCCAAATCCCTTTGTGCCTGGGTGGCATACCACAAGTGAGATACACAACCCAAGTCCATGGCCTTGTGTAACCACTCAACATAACCCAGACATTCCATTCCACCCAGGAGGTTCATTTGACTTAGTTGTTTTATTAAGAAAAACCTAAGTCTCTTGACTTAGAATATTTTCATCATAAATCATATAGATGTTTACCACCCTTGTTTGCTAAGTAGCTAGACTAAGCACAATATGATAACCTAACTTAGGATATTTTCCTTAGTAATTCTACTTAGGATTTCCCATCTAAGCACTAGGCAAAATATCATGCAACATTTTAGCAAAATATCTAATGCTAATACAAAACATAGGACAGAAATAATCATGAAAATATCACTTGCCTTGGTAGTGGGGAGAGTAGCACTCTTCACAATCACAATCACTAGCAAAATCTACACAAGAAATCATAGCATACAATTACACACAAATATATACAAACAAAAATAATATGAATGCATGCATGCAAGAATTTACTAAGTGTGATTTCTTTGAAAATTCTACCAAGTATGCTTATGAGTTCAGAAACTTAACATAGCACAAAATTTTGCCAACTAAACTCATTTGGCATCCACATAATTTACCAAATTAAATCTATATCTAAAATAGCCTTAAACTTGTTCTACAAATAAAATCATTTTTAACTGTTACTATATGCTAAATAAATTGGATATTCAGAAAGGCCTTGTTTCACTGAATCCAACGGTATAAAATTTGCAAAAATCTAACGTGGCATTCAAAAGTTATAAGCATTTGAAGTTTGAATCTAAATCTGGTTTTAAATTCTGTTTTTAGTTTAAACCTTGCCACGTGTCGCATCCTTACTGGTGCGTACCGCTTCGCGCGGATCGCGTTCTGTGGACCGTACGATCTAATTAGGATCTGGCGGCTCAGATGCGCGCTAACCCTTTCGTTTAATGTTCTATCCTAACCCTACGATGCAGATCCAATGGCTGCTATCGATCTGACCAAGAACTGGCGGCGGAGCGGTGGCTACCGGCGGCGGAACAGTCAGTCGACGACGGAGGCGGCGCTACAGGGGGTAGGAGAGATCGAGGAGTAGCTCACCGGGCTCAGGGGGTCACGGCGAAGCTCGTCGTACTTGCGGTTGGTCAAGGGGCGCTCGGGCACGGCTGCGATTGCTCACCGAAGTTCGTGGCGGCGTCGGATGCGTCAGGTGGTCGTCGTGGACGTCGCTGTGAACCACCCCAAGGCAAGACGAGGACACGGTTAGGTTCACAGAGTCAAGGCAGAGTCGTGTGTTTGAACTAGAAGACGCGGGGCGGTCGGGGCTTACCACTAGAACTCGCCGGAGTTTGTGCAGAAGACGGTGGCGGTCCAGTCGTCGACGTTGCCGAAGCTATGGGTCATGCGAAGGCAAACGGAGAGTGTCAGAAGATGCACAGAGGTTCACTGAACAAGATAGCGTGAACGCGAGACCGAGGGGAACTCGAGACTCACCGGAATTCGCCGGCGCAGTCGTCGGAGACGGCGGGGTTGCAGAGAGAAATGCGCGCAGCCTGGGGGCGTTCTGTGCTTGGGGTTTGGGGGAAAAGAGAGAGGGGACAGAGGGGTTTATATAGCCTGGTCAAGCGCGAGAATCACTCGGCCATTGATTCGAATTGACGCCGCGATTAACACACAGGAAACGGCCGCGTTGATTGGGGACGAACAGGTCGTGCGGGTGGAGACGACGCTGGCGTGGAGATGGCCCGCTTGTCAGTGAGGTGCGCGGAGTTTGGGTGGGGTCTTCCTGTCAGCGGCTCAGTGCGTGCGCTTGCGCGTGGGAGTAGATTAAGAAGATCCCGGGTGGGCTTGCTGGGCTCGTTTTTCTGCTGGGCCAGATTCTGGCCGCGTGGCCTTTTTCTATTGAAGTGCTCTTTTCTTTTTCTAAATTCATTTTCTGGTATGAATTTTGATATGAATTCAAATCCTTTTGAAATCAAACTGCCTTGGGAATTTTTGCAGGGTTTTGTGGATTCAAAAACAGTCATAATGACTAAGTGGTTACTTTGCAAGGCTTGGTCAAGCTTGGTTTTCAAAGTAATCAGAGATTAGTTCTAGTTTGCAAATATTTGAAAGGGATTTTGAAATTATTTCTAAATTTGAAATCTTGGGTTAAACATTTCACCTAAACTTTCCATCAATGGAGGCAAGCAAACAAGTACTTAAACATTCAAATTTCAAAGGGTGATGGCTATTTGGGATAATTTGACCACATGAAATCATAGCTCAAATTCTATCTCTAAGTGATTTTTGAGAAAACCCTAAATGGATGAATGATGCAAAAGATGATATGAATGAGTTTTGAAACTATGATTTTTGGGATGTTACAGTCTGGTAGTGTGCTTGGTGGTTTAGTGGTGAACTAAGGTGGTGTTGGTGCGGAGTGTGGTGAAGTGATAAGAGTTGCTACAGATGCTCCCTTTTTCCCTTTTGTTGCACTCTTGTTGTGGTGATAGCACACTTCCCATGCATGATGTGCAAGTTGCTTGCAGGTGGCCCCTACTGAGTGCAAGTACGTATGTTTGCTTGGATAGAATTGAGAATCAGATCAAGTAATAACTTGATATTTTCTGGTTGTTTATGTTTTCACTATTTCTGATTTGGTAAAATTTTCCCCTTGGCTAATGATGCCTAGCCTGAAGCAATATTTGATGATAAGAACAGATTCTCCAACTTGGTCCCCTTTTTGAAATACTCAATGATGAGTTCAGGCATATTATTTGTATGCTTAATCTAAGAGTAAAACTAATAAACTAACCCTTCTTCTATTTTTTTATTTGTTTGTCTTTTCCTTTTGTTTTGAAGGTATCAATACTAGGAAGTAAATCTTCAAGAAATGAAGATTTAGTCCAGGATTTCTTTTAGTATTCCTGTAATTGTTGGAATTATGCCATAGAGGCAATAATAAAGATGTTATTATTATAATTCTTGTTCATGGTAAAGTTTATATTCCATGCTAGAATTGTATTAAGCGGAAACTTTAATACTTGTGTGGTTTATGAACAACACCGTGTCCCTAGTATGCCTCTATGGACTAGCTCATTGATTAATGATGGTTAAGGTTTCCTAACCATAGACATGAGTTGTCGATTAATAATGAGATCATATCATTGGGAGAATGATATGATGGACAGACCCAAACTAAGCGGAGCAATTACATCGTGTCATCGTGTTCATCTTTGCGAAGCTTTTATTATGTCAAATATTGTATTCCTTAGACCATGAGATAATATAACTCCCTGGTATCAGAAGAAAGATTTGAGGTCATCAAACGTCATCCTATGAGAGGGTGATCATAAAGGTGTCTCTCAGGTGATCGGAAAGTACCTATTGGGTTGTATGTATCGAGATGGGATTGTCCCTCCCAAGTAGGAGAGATATACTTCGGGCCCACTCGGTAATCGATATCAACACCGCTTGGAAGCATGTGATTAAGGAGTTACTCACAAAGTGATATCGTATTACGGAACGAGTAAAGTACTTGTTGTGAACGAGATTGAACTAGGTATGACGGTATCGACGATCAAATCTCGAGCAAGTAAAATATCGCGAGACGAAGGGAATATATATATGGGATTGATTGAATCCTGGCATCGTGGTTCATCCAATATGATCATCGATGAATGTGTGGGAGTCAATATGGGTTTCCAGACCCCGCTGTTGATTATTGATAGTAGATCATGTCTGCATGTTCTCGAACCCGAAGGGTCACACACTTAACGTGTCTCGACGCTAGGATAGATTGGATAATTGGTTTATGAGTTTTTGTTCGGAGTCTCGGATGGGATCCGGGACATCACGAGAGGTTCCGGAATGGTCCGAAGAATAAGATTCATATAAGGCAATGCAGTTTTTGGAGTTCGGAATTGTTTCGGGTTAATCAGTATTGTACCGGAAGCTTCTAGAACCTTCCGTAGGGGGACCAACGTGGCCCCACCTGCGGGGAGGGGGCATGGGCCTATGAGGGAGTGCCCTGGACGCATTGTGCCAGGGGCACAAGGCCCCATAGGGCCCAGCCGGCCAGATCTAGGGCAAACCCTAGGAAAGCTTCTAGAAGGGGGAGGGAACTTGCCCCCCACTCCTCCCTCCTTGGCCGCCGGCCTAGGGCTTGGGGGAGGGGCTAGGGCTGGCGCCCACCCCTCTATATATAGAGGGCTGGGGCGCACCCTCCCCACACACCTCCTCCACAACCCTAGCCGCCATGCTGCCCTCCTCTCTCTCTCCCTCCCGACTGCACGTAGGCGAAGCCCTGCTGCAGAAACTCTCCAACACTTGCACCGCGCCATCGCGTTGTAGATCCAATCCGTCTCTCCACCATACTTGCTGGACCGAGGAAGGGGGAGACATCGAGGTGCCGCACGTGTGCATCTCTCAGAGGCATCGCCACTTGCGGTGTTAGATCGGATCGGATCGCGAGGAGGAGAAGCGAGTACGACTACATCACCCACGTTCCGACGAACGTTCCGCTGTGCGAATCTTCAAGGGTATAAAGATCTCATCTAATCCCCCTCGTTGTTTGCATCTCCTAGATTAGATCTTGGCTTTCCCGTTCGCATCCGTAGAAATTTTTTGATTTACTATGCTGCGAAACCCTTCAGTGGTATCAGAGCTAGATCTATGCGTAGATGTGTTTCACGAGTAGAACGCAACATGGTTGTTGTGGGCGTTGATGTTTTCTATTGCAAGCCTCTTGTCTGTGTTCTTCTTATGATGCGGGATAGTGAGATTGAAGTGGTCCAGGACAACCTTACGCGACGTCGTTCGCGAGACCGGCTCCGCACTTGTCGTGTGGCTTGTTCCACACATGCGGCTGGTGGATGCCAGTTTCTCTCACTATAGTTGTCATGGGATTTACACTGGAGTTTGGCAAGCATAATATCACCGTTGTGGCTTTTCGTAGGTAAGAATCGTTCTTAGCTTGCTACTCCCATAAGCCACGTAAAACATGCAACAACAAAGTAGAGGCATCTAACTTGTTTTTGCAGGGAGTGTTTTCTGTGATATGGTATGGCCCAAGATGTGATGTGTATGTTGTATGCAATGATCATGTTTTCTAATGTTTCACGACTTACATGTCGATGAGTACACAACCGGCAGGAGCCATATGGTTGTCTTTATAATTGTGTATGACCTGTGTGTCAACTTCTTATACGCCATTAATAGTTTCACTTTATCGCTAAGTAGTTAGCAATAGTTGTAGTTGCTATTCGTGGTGGAGGCAATCATGGTGGAGTGATGGAGATCATGCCGGCACGCACAAGATGGAGATCATTGCGCGAAGATTGGCTATACCATGTCACATAAAGTTATATGCATGTGATGTTTATCCTTTTATGTATCTTATTATGCTTAGATAGCGACGGTAGCATTATAAGATGATTCCTCACTTAAAAGATCAAGATAAAACTGTGTTCTCCCCATGTATGCACCCTTGCGAAAGTTCGTCGTGTCCAAGCATCACGTGATGATCGGGTGCTATAGACTCTACGTTCACATACAACGGGTGCAAGCCAGTTTTGCACACGTGGAAATACTTGGGTTTGACTTGACGAGCCTAGCATGTACAGACATGGCCTCAGAACACATGAACCGAAAGGTTAAACATGAGTCATATGAATGATATGATTGACACTTCGTTGTCCACCATTGAAACCACATCTCTTCTCGTGAAGATCGGATTAGGTGTGGTGAATTTGGATCATGTTCACTAAACAACTTTAGGGATGTTGAATTTAGTGGGAGTTCATCTAGTAATTTGATTAAAAGTTGAACTAGTTATCATGAACATAGTCTAATTTGTACTTGCAAATATTGTAGTTCAAATGGCTAAGTCCAACTTCAACTTCAATGTTTTTGCTGAGAAGGAAAAGCTTAGAAACAATGGGTCTAACTTCACCAACTGGTTCCGCAATCTGAGAATCATTCTCTCTGGCGGTCAAAAGGACTATGTCCTTGAAAATGCGCTAGGTGACGCCCCTGCTGTAGATGCGCCGGCTAATGAGAAAGCTGTCTATCAGTCGCGCAAAGATGATTATGGTGTGATTAACACCATGTTGTTTGCTATGGAATCGGACCTTCAAAATCATTTTGAAGACTATCCCGGGTCCTTTGAGATTCTTGAGGAGCTGAAAACTATGTTTCAGACTCAGGCCCGTTCTGAGAGATATGAGATCTCTGAGAAATTCTTTAACTGCAAGATGGAGGAAGGGAGTTCCGTTAGTGAGCACGCCATAAAGATGTCGGGCTACACTCAACGCCTTGAGCAACTGGACTGCAAGATTCTAGAGGAGCTCAAGATTGATAGGGTTCTGCAATCACTCCCTCCCAGCTACAAAAGTTTTGTAGTGACTCACAATTAGATTGGTTCCACTGATACGATCACCGAGCTCTTTGCAAAGCTGAAGGCTGCGGAGGTGGACATCAAAAAAGATAATCATGTGTTGATGGTCAACAAGCCCCCCACCTTCAAGAAAGGTAAGGGTGCAAAGAAGCCCTTCAAGAAAGGCGGCGGCAAGCGCGTTGCCCTGCTGAGAAGAAGCTCAAGTCTGGACCCAAGCCGGACACTGAGTGCTTCTATTGCAAGGACAAGGGTCACTAGAAGCGCAACTGTCCTAAGTACTTAGCGGACAAGAAGGCTGGCACCATTAAAGGTATATTTGATATACCTGTTATCGATGTTTTCCTTACTAGACCTCGTTGTAGTGCCTGGGTATTTGATACAGGTTCAATTGCTAATATTTGTAACTCAAAACAGGAGCTACGGAATAGACGGAGGCTTGCGAGGGATGAGGTGACGATGCGCGTTGGCAACGGATCAAGAGTTGATGTGATGGACGTTGGCACGCTCTCCTTAGTTTTACCTTCGGGATTAGTTTTAAACCTTAATAAGTGTTATTATGTGCCTGCATTGAGCATGAACATTATTTCTGGATCGTGTTTATTGCAAGACGGTTATTCATTTAAATCGGAGAATAATGGTTGTTCTATTTATATGAGTAACATCTTTTATGGTCATGCACCTATTGTGAATGGTTTATTTCTTCTAAATCTTGAAAGATGAAACACACATCCATAACATTGAGGCTAAGAGATGCAAAGTAGATAGTGATAATACTACTTATTTGTGGCACTGTCGTCTAGGTCATATTGGTGTAAAGCGCATGAAGAAACTCCATTCTGATGGACTTTTGGAGTCTCTTGATTTTGAATCATTTGACACATGCAAACCCTGCCTCATGGGCAAGATGATCAAAACCCCGTTCTCAGGTATGATGGAGCGAGCAACGGACTTGTTGGAAATCATACATACCGATGTATGCGGACCGATGAGTGTTTTGACGCGCGGTGGATATCGCTATTTTCTCACTTTTACTGATGACTTAAGTAGGTATGGGTATATCTATTTAATGAAACATAAATCTGAAACATTTGAAAAGTTCAAGGAATTTCAGAATGAAGTGGAGAACCATCGTAACAGAAAGATTAAGTTTCTACGATCCGATCGTGGAGGTGAATATTTGAGTTATGATTTTCTCACACATATTAAAGCAAGCAGAATCGTTTTGCAACTCACGCCACCCGGAACACCACAGCGCAATGGTGTGTCTGAACGCCGGAATCGAACTCTATTAGATATGGTTCGATCGATGATGTCTCTTACTGATTTTCCGTTATCATTTTGGGGTTATGCATTAGAAACCACTGCATTCACTTTAAATAGGGAACCATCTGAATCCGTTGAGACGACACCGTATGAACTGTGGTTTGGTGCTAAACCTAAGTTGTCGTTTCTTAAAGTTTGGGGATGTGAAGCTTACGTCAAGAAGTTGATGCCGGACAAGCTCGAACCCAAAGCGGAGAAATGCGTCTTCATAGGATACCCTAAGGAAACTATTGGGTATACCTTCTATCACAGAACCGAAGACAAAGTGTTTGTCGCAAAGAATGGTTCCTTTCTTGAGAAGGAGTTTCTCTCGAAAGAAGTGAGTGGGAGGAAAGTAGAGCTAGACGAGGTTGTTGAACCTTCTCTTGAGTTGGAGAGTAGCGCAGCACCTGAAATTGTTCCAGTGCCGCCTGCACCAACAATAGAGGAAGCTAATGACAAGGATCATGAAGCTTCGGACGATGCTGCTACTGAACGTCACAGGTCGACAAGGTCGCGTGCCCCTCCTGAGTGGTACGGCAACCCTGTCTTGACTGTCTTGTTGGTAGAAGACAGTGAACCTACGAACTATGAGGAAGCGATGATGAGCCCAGACTCTAAGAAATGGCTAGAGGCCATGAAATCCGAATTGGGATCCATGAGCGAAAACCAAATATGGACTTTGGTGGACCCTCCTAGCGACCGAAAGTCCGTTGAGTGCAAATGGATCTTCAAGAAGAAAACGGACGCGGATGGTAATGTTACTGTCTATAAAGCATGACTTATCGCAAAAGGTTTTCGACAAGTTCAAGGTGTTGACTATGATGAGACTTTCTCTCCCGTAGCGATGTTTAAGTCCATTCGGATTTTATTAGCAATTGCTGTGTTTCATGATTATGAAATATGGCAGATGGATGTCAAGACTGCGTTCCTCAATGGCAACATTGATGAAGAGTTGTATATGATGCAACCCAAAGGTTTTGTCAATCCTAAGGATGCTGATAAAGTATGCAAACTTCAGCGTTCCATTTATGGACTGAAGCAAGCATCTCGGAGTTGGAACCTTCGTTTTGATCAAGTGATCAAGAGCTTTGGATTTGTTCCAAAATTCTACGAAGCTTGTATCTACAAGAAAGTGAGTGGGAGCTCGGTGACATTTCTGGTACTATATGTGGATGACATATTGATTATTGGAAATGACATTAACATGCTTAACGATGTGAAGAGTTATTTGAACAAGTGTTTTTCAATGAAAGACCTAGGTGAAGCTGCTTATATATTGGGCATCAAAATCTATAGAGATAGACAAAGACGCCTGGTAGCTTTAAGCCAGAGTACATACCTAGACAAAGTTCTGAAAAGGTTCAGAATGGATAAGGCAAAGAAAGGTTCAGTGCCTATGTTGTCAGGTAAGATATTGAGCAAGGCTCAGTGTCCAGCTATGGTAAATGATAGAGAAGCTATGAGCAAAGTGCCATATGCCTCGGCCATAGGTTCTATCATGTATGCCATGTTGTGTACTAGACCGGATGTGTCCAATGCTCTTAGTTTGACGAGTAGATATCAAAGTGATCCAGGAGTGGAACACTGGACAGCCGTGAAGAACATCCTAAAGTACCTAAATAGGACTAAAAAAATGTTCTTAGTCTATGGAGGTGATGAATAGCTCGTCGTAAAAGGTTACGTCGACGCTAGTTTTGACACCGACAAGGATGATTCTAAATCTCAGACTGGATACGTTTATATTTTGAATGGAGGAGCTGTGAGCTAGAGAAGCTGCAAGCAAAGCGTGATCGCGGGATCTACAGTAGAAGCGGAATACATGGCTGCTGCAGAAGCGTCAAGTGAAGGAGTTTGGATCAGGAACTTCATCACTGAACTTGGCGTGGTTCCAAGTGCATTGGACCCACTAGAGATATTGTGTGACAACACTGGCGCCATAGCACTTGCTAAGGAACCAAGATATCATCCAAAGACCAAGCATATCAACCGCAAGTTTCATATAATCCGAGATTATATAGCAGATGGTGATCTGAAGATTAGCAAAGTACATACAGATCTGAATGTCGCAGATCCATTGACTAAACCTCTTCCACGTGTAAAAGATGATCAGCACCTTAGTGCCATGGGTGTAAGATTGTTGCCAAATGTAAACTAGATTATTGACTCTAGTGCAAGTGGGAGACTATTGTAATTATGCCCTAGAGGCAATAATAAAGATGTTATTATTATAATTCTTGTTCATGATAAAGTGTATACTCCATGCTAGAATTGTATTAAGCGGAAACTTTAATACTTGTGTGGTTTATGAACAACACCGTGTCCCTAGTATGCCTCTATGGACTAGCTCATTGATTAATGATGGCTAAGGTTTCCTAACCATAGACATGAGTTGTCGATTAATAATGAGATCATATCATTGGGAGAATGATATGATGGACAAACCCAAACTAAGCGGAGCAATTAGATCGTGTCATCGTGTTCATCTTTGCGAAGCTTTTCTTATGTCAAATATTGTATTCCTTTGACCATGAGATAATACAACTCCCTGGTATCGGAAGAAATCTTTGAGGTCATCAAACGTCATCCTATGAGAGGGTGATCATAAAGGTGTCTCTCAGGTGATCGGAAAGTACCTGTTGGGTTGTATGTATAGAGATGGGATTTGTCCCTCCCAAGTCGAAGAGATATACTTCGGGCCCACTCGGTAATCGATATCAACACCGCTTGCAAGCATGTGATTAAGGAGTTACTCACAAAGTGATATTGTATTACGGAACGAGTAAAGTACTTGATGTGAACGAGATTGAACTAGGTATGACGGTACCGACGATCAAATCTCGGGCAAGTAACATATCGCGAGACAAAGGGAATATATATATGGGATTGATTGAATCCTGGCATCGTGGTTCATCCGATATGATCATCGATGAATGTGTAGGAGTCAATATGGGTTTCCAGACCCCGCTGTTGATTATTGATAGTAGATCATGTCTGCATGTTCTCGAACCCGAAGGGTCACACACTTAACGTGTCTCGACGCTAGGATAGATTGGATAATTGGTTTATGAGTTTTTGTTCGGAGTCTCGGATGGGATCCGGGACATCACGAGAGGATCCGGAATGGTCCGGAGAATAAGATTCATATAAGGCAATGCAGTTTTTGGAGTTCGGAATTGTTTCGGGTTAATCGGTATTGTACCGGAAGCTTCTAGAACCTTCCGGAGGAGGACCAACGTGGCCCCACCTGCCGGGAGGGGGCATGGTCCTATGAGGGAGTGCCCTGGACGCATTGGGCCAGGGGCACAAGGCCCCATAGGGCCCAGCAGGCCAAATCTAGGGCAAACCCTAGGAAAGCTTCTAGAAGGGGGGAACTTGCCCCCCACTCCTCCCTCCTTGGCCGCCGGCCTAGGGCTTGGGGGAGGGGCTAGGGCTGGCGCCCACCCCTCTATATATAGAGGGCTGGGGCGCACCCTCCCCACACACCTCCTCCACAACCCTAGCCGCCCTGCTGCCCTCCTCTCTCTCTCCCTCCCGACTGCACGTAGGCGAAGCCCTGCTGCAGAAACTCTCCACCACTTGCACCGCGCCGTTGTGTTGTAGATCCAATCCGTCTCTCACCATACTTGTTGGATCGAGGAAAGAGGAGACGTCGAGGTGCCGCACGTGTGCATCTCTCGGAGGCATCGCCACTTGCGGTGTTAGATCGGATCGGATCGCGAGGAGGAGAAGCGAGTACGACTACATCACCCACGTTCCGACGAACGTTCCGCTGTGCGAATCTTCAAGGGTATGAAGATCTCATCTAATCCCCCTCGTTGTTTGCATCTCCTAGATTAGATCTTGGCTTTCCTGTTCGCATCCGTAGAAATTTTTTGATTTACTATGCTGCGAAACCCTTCAGTAATTTCTTTTATTTGGATATTTTTAAAGACAATGTAATGTTATATATCTTATTTAATAAATTTTAGTTGTTCTCTCCTTTTGGAATTTGAGACTTGTTATTATTTGTAATTTCTTGAATTCACATGTATGTAATAAATGTTATCATTATTATAAAATATGATATTGCAATTATAGAATCTTCTTTATTTGTTTGAGATTTAAATTTTAATTCAAATTGTATTTGAATTGTATGCACTCATATTTTAATTTTGAATTCAAATAATTTCCCCCCAAATTCAACAGAATTAATAAAGGTCATGTCGATTTCCTTCGCACTTTCCCTGACATTTCCATCAGAATAAGAGAGACCCCGATCAATTGGTGTTTTAAACAAACGCACAAAAAATCTCTAGATTTTCTTATGCATGAATGCAATGCACACACTTGTGTCCACTATATTTCTTGTCCCTTATCCTGGGATGTTACGTGGCCGCTGTCACTGTGACGATATCTCTATTGTTAAATGGTGTTCGTATCTAACCATCAAGGTCACTCCTTGCGGTGGGCTGATCAGAGCACCGAGGAAGGGGTAACCGCTTCAGGCTTCGAAGATGTATTCTATAGGGCGGGATCTATTTTCCTAGTGCTGCGGAGCATAGCGCGCTATCGTGGTGATGTGTTTGTCACCGAAAAATATGGGTCCATCATGTCGACCATAACTGAAGCAACAAAGGAAGAACTTTGTGCATGGACTCTCCAGATGAACACCACCATTGCAAGCCTAGTTCCGGGTGCTCAGTTCCTACAAAGTTTGTTCTACCTGGTGGAGTCCAAGGGGAAGATGATGTTTGTGGTGAGCGGTTACATTGTAGGAGAACCGGTAGTATACTGGGTGGACACCAATTGTAGGGTTCGCAGCATAGAAAACAAAAAAATTCCTACGATGGGAACAACTATGTACCAAGATCTATCTACTAGATACAAACAACGGGCGGATGTATATCCGTAGATAACATACCCTTGAAGACCGACAAAGCTTAACAAGTTAAACTCGTGGTTGATGTAGACGATCTCTTGCCGATCTCAAGATCGAGAGGAAGTCCTAGCACCGCAAATCAGCAGCACATTTGTGCTCGCACACACGTCCGAGGCACCGAGAAACCTCCGCCTCCTCGCTCCAGCGATGCAGCGGAAGCACAACTCTTTGTTGCCGAATAGCCACCGGGAAATGTATCTTGCTAGTCCGAGACCATAGGGGATAAATTCTAGAGGGGGAGAGAGATCCTTCACGAGGAGGTGTGAGTGAGAGAGAGGAGAGGGGGTGCCTTTTATAGGAGGAGGGGGCCACCCAAGGGGGTGGCCGCCGGCCATGGGGGCTGCCCCCTCCCCTCCTTCATTCATGTGGGTGGACACTCCACTCACAAAAACCTCTTCAAAATCCCTCCACTCAAAATTGCTATTAATTTTCCACCAAATTTAATGCAAACTCTCACTAAATAAAACTCCTTTTATTTATTCAGAATTTTGTCAATTACTTTAATGAAAAACATTCACATATAACCCCTTGCTAGAATTCCATTTCACATGCAAAAACACTTTCTGCAATTTCACCCAAAAACCTGTTTCGGTATCTAGTGAAATAAATTCTTGCGCTTGTTATTCTTTCCGGCATGAAACTTTTGCTCCAATTGGAAGTCGGTGTCTCTTAAGTGTGTCACCCTACGGTTCGCGAATAATGCGGACATGATCGAGACCCCTCTCGGATCAATAATCAGAAGCGGGATCTGGAGACCCATACTGACTCCCACACATTCAACGATGAATTTCTTGTGATCGTCGGAACCTTTTACGCTAGTATCTTAATCCCTTTGTTTCGGGATATATTACATGTCCTAGATTCGATCATCGCTATCTCCATACCTAGTTTAATCTTGTTACTGGCATGTACTCTTTTCTCGTTCCCGTGATATAACATTCTAGTGATCAAATCACTTGCTTGCAAGCTAACTAATGTGATATCACCGAGAGGGCCAGAGTATATCTATCCGTCATCGGGATGAACAAATTCCACTCCCGATCCATGGGCCTCAACATAACACTTTATTAGTTCTGAACCCATCTTTATAATCACCCTGTTACGGTGTGACATTTGATGTTATCAAGAAACTCTTCTGGTGTTAGTGATTAACATGAGCTCATGGTCTAAGGATTAGGATCACTTCATAAGTTGTTATCGCAATATAAACTCAATGACTTTGATTGAAATGCTATACTTCAGATGAATGTTCATCCATTACACTAATGTTGTGATCCCGTTATTAACAGCATCCAATGTCCATGATCAGGAAACCTTGATCATCTTGTTAATCAATGAGCTAGTTTATGAGAGAGGCATAACTAGGAACTTTCTGTTTGTTTATTAAACACACATGTATTAATGTTTCCATATTAATACAATTATAGCATGCAAAATAAACATCTATCATATACTTGGAATACACATAATAAACATTTTATTATTGCCTCTCAGGGCATATTCCATTCAGTCTCCCACTTGCACTAGAGACAATAATCTAGTTACACAGTGATGAATCTAACACCCATGGAGTTATGGTGTTGATCATGTTTTGCTCTAGGGAGAGTTTTAGTCAACTAATCTTCTACATTGAGATCTGTGTGTACTTTACAAACCTTTATATCTCCATCCTTGAGATGCTCGCGGATGGAGTGAAACTAGCGCTTAATATGCTTGGAATTCTTGTGAGACCTTGTTTCTTTGGCATTGGCAATGGAAACATTGTTGTCACAATAGATCACCATTGGGTCCAACGCGCTCGTAACCACACCTAGTTCGGATATGAACTCCTTCATCCAAACTGCTTCCTGAGCCGCTTCCGAAGCAGCAACATATTCGGCCTCCGTTGTTGATCCCGCCACCACAAGTTTTTTGGAACTCCTCCAACTAACAGCTCCGCCATTCATGAGAAATACGCATCCGGATTGAGACTTAGAGTCATCCGGATCGGTGTCAAAGCTTGCGTCAACATAACACTTAGCGACGAGCTCTTCTTCACCCCCTTACACAAGAAACATATCCTTAGTTCTTCGTAAGTACTTAAGGATATTCTTGACTGCTATCCAGTGTTCCGAACCTAGATCCGATTGGTACCTACTAGTCAAACTAATAGCATGTGCCACATCCGGACTTGTACATAGCATGGCGTACATTATATAGCCTATGGCTGAAGCATAGGGGACTTTGTCCATTATCTCTCTTTCTTCCGCTGTAGCCAGACTTTGAGTCTTACTCAATGTCTTGCCTTGCAACATAGGTAAGAACCCCTTCTTACTTCCGTCCATTTTAAACTTCTTTAAAATCTTATCAAGGTATGTACTTTGCGATAGCCCTATTAGGCGCCTAGATCTATCTCGATAGATCTTTATGCCTAATATGTATGACGCTTCACCTAGGTCCTTCATTGAAATTTTCATATTTAGATAACTTTTAACACTGTTTAAAAGATCTATATCATTTCCAATCAATAATATGTCATCCACATATAATATTAGAAATGCCACATTGCTCCCACTCACTTTCTTGTAAATACAAGCTTCTCCATAAGTTTGGACAAATCCAATATAACAACCCAAAAATCATGATTATAAAGTTTGCACATCATTCATGCATTTATAAGCATTTAGGATCATTTTCAAATAAGAATTCAAAAACAAAAGCATTTGTTGTCTATTATTTTATGTAGGAAAAACAATGACTTTAGCTCCACTCTATAACATAAGAATACTTGTTTAACCAGAAAGGTTTAAGCATAAGTTTGGTTGTTATTTCCAAAGCTTGGTCAAAAATTTCAAAACAAAAATATGAATTTAAAACCATTCTTATGTCTTATATAAATAAATAATAAAGGTAAGGTTTATTTTAAATTTCAATGGGCCAATGTAAATCTGAGTGAACATCAATGTTTTATACTCAAATATGTGCATGGTTTACTCTACAAAAAATCCAGAGAAAATTTGAATTCAAATTCATTTGAAAAGCATTTGAAAATGATTGCAGAAAATCAAAACAGAAATAGAAAAGAATAAAAGAAAAGGAAAAGGGCCAGCATTGCCAAAGTGGCCCAGTACTGGAACCAGCCCATTAGCCAGCCCACCCGGGGTTCCCCTCTCTCTCTGTTTCTCACCCACGCGAGCACACCCCTCTCGCTGACGCCTCGAACCCACCTGCCCCGTCATCATCGTCCCCAATCACCGCGCGACGACCCGCTCCGCCGTTACCTCCTCGCAGTGACGCCGCGTTTAATCGTCACTTAATTCCCATTTATTCAGCGTGTGATTCTCGCCCCCGCTCTGGCTACATAACCACCTCTCCACCCCGCTCCTTCCCCTTACTCAACTCACTCGCTCCGCCACCAGGCTGCCCATATTTCATAGAACACCGCCGCCTCCGTCGAACTTCGACGATGAAATTCTGGTGAGACCAACCGCCCCCGTCCTTCTGGTTCTTATGAGCATGGTCCTTGTGATCTTGCGCACCTTTTAACACCTTTTGTTTGTCCGGGCATGACCCAGGCCGCCGTCCCCATTCACCGCTGCAAGCGACAGAGCTGCCGCTCAACTTCGGCGAGCGATTTAGGTGAAGTCCGACCGCCCCTTGCCTTCTCCTTGACACTGCCGTGTTCACCGTGAACCTGTGCACCTCCTGATACCGCTGGTTTGTGCTAGGACGATCCAGAGCGTCGGCAACGACCTCGTCTACAAGAACCCGACGCCGCCTGCAACTCCGACGAGCTCTAGGCCCCGCTACAGCACGCCCCCAGCTCAACCGCGACCACGTTGAGCTTCCTCGTGCACGTGCGAGTCTGGTAAGCATCATCACCACCCCTAGGACTCGCTAGAATTTCCGTTCCACCGTCGCTAGTAGCGCCGCCGTCGCAACGCCGCTCGTTTCTGGTCTGTTCGATTTGGGTCGTTAGATGTAGATCTGACGCATAGGATAGATGACTTAAGTGAAGGGGTACGAATCCATCTGAGCCATGCGATGCACTTAATATCTAACAATCCAGAGAGCCTGATCCGCGCGAAGCGGTACCGTCCAATCAGGAAGCGCCGCGTGGCTAGGTTTAGATTAAATTCTGAAATTGCATCTATTATATATTCAAATTTGTAAATTCAATAAATTTTGTTCTGTTTATCCAAAAAATACAAATAATATACCATTGGAATCACAAAAATAAATCCTACAAATATATGGGCTTAGTTTTGTATTTTGTTTCTGTTAAAGTGGAATTTTATGCAGAGACATTTGTAAGCATATTTTGTGTATAAAAATTATTTGGAAAATATTTTTAAAGCCAAATTTAGTTTATTTAGTGTATAATTATATTTTTTATTGTTCAATACTATTTTACTTGTCTTGGTTAGATTATAAAAATCATCACATGGCATTTGCATGCATTCATATATTTTTGCTTGTTTATTTGAAATGTGAATTTGGTGTTATCATTTTATGTGTAGATTTTGGTGCTAGTGGTGATTGTGACTGTGAGGATTGTTGTTACTACCCCAACTACCAAGGAAAGTGGCGCTTCATACTTTTGTCCCAATATTTTGACTATGCATTAGAAATTTTTTGTATAGGGCTTGCATGATAATTTTTGCTAAGTATCTATATGCTATGCTTGGGAAATCCTAGTAGTTGTAGATTTGTTAGAATTTTCTCTAAGTTAAGATACTTGCTATTGCCATGCTTAGCCTAGCTAGTAGTAACCAAGGGTGGAATATATACATGCTATGGAAAATATTTCCAAGTCTTTGACTTATGTTTTTACTTAATAAAACAACTAAGTGAACGAAACACCTGGGTGGAATGGTAATTGCTTGGTGGTTTTTGGTTGATGCATGACGACAAGGAGAAAGGCTTAGATGTAGTCATGCAGGAGTTACTAGGGCGCCTGGTAGGGAGACACTCCACCGAGCTTAGAGGTCTTTACTTTCAGTCCTTCGGGAGACGCAACGAGGAGGGTGAGGCCATAGAGTACGAGGATGCTGCTAGAGAGACGATGGAGCCGATTCGTCTGTACCTCCAGTACCTAGAGGGTCTTATTAGACACCTAGATACTAATAGGACCAACGTCATTGAAAGAACATGTTGGGCCCCCATGTGTGGTTTTGGTAATTAATGACAATATTTATGCACTAATGTGTGTATTAAGTTATACTTGTAGGATTTGTCCATTGGCATCTCTTGGAGCATGTGTTGGCTTCAAGGTCGATGAAATGAGAAGAAGATGTGTTGTGCAAGCTCAAAATACGCCATCTATAGAAGATCTCATGTTTGATGCTTGCCATCCTCGGTGATCATGGATCGAAGATGAGGAATCAAGAAAGGCGTTCCATCTTGAGAAGGACAAGATCGTCTACATCGAGCTCAAGTGGAATGCTCAAGGAAAAGGTATAATCTTGATAGGTTTTCCCTTTTGTTGGTCTCATGTTGTGTGTGGGAGACCGGGTTTAGGATAGATAACCGTACTATCAAGAGGGGCTCTCGAATGAGTAATTCGGTCACATCGTTCGGAGAGAGCTCAAACCTTTGCATACTTGCATCATCATATTTGGTTGCTATTTGGTCTTATCCTTGTGAGGATTTAGAGCTTGTGGTAATCTCCATAACAAGCTCTTGGTCATCAAAATCGGATCTTCCGTTTGTATCTTGTTGCGATTTTGATCTATGCGGTTTTTCGGTTTCTCACCAAGTGAGGTATCTCACATTATTCTACTTGATACTTTCTCACTTGGTGATAACCAATATATTTATAGGGTATCCCATGTCATCCTCTTTCCAACGCAATTGGAATCGGGTCGATCGGAGTTACCAAACAAAAGTTACACCCATTTGAATATTTGTCGGTCTTATTTAAAAAGAAAAAGAAAAATCTGTTTACTGGGCCGAGCGGTAGTACCGCCCGGGCGGGCCGGTACTACCGCCCACATCTGAGCGTCCCCCAACTATTTGTTGTCTCGCCCGTACCACTTTCGGGTAGTATCGGCCGGCCCGGTAGTACCGCCCGGGTGGGCCGGTACTACCAGCCGACCCTAGGGAACTTTTTTGCCCAGCCGCCTTGCTTCCCTGCTGCCTTCTCTTCTCGCTTGTTGGGCCGTGACCTGTTGCTACCACGCGCTTTGCCTGGCCCTGTTGCTACCACGCGCTCTTGCCTGCCCCTCGCGCACGCGCTTTCATCGGCTGGGTCCCGCGCTGACCAGGTCCTGCGCGCTGGCTGGCCCGCATGCCCCACTCCCGCTGCTCGCTCGCGTGTTGTGGCCTGCCACGCCTGCACTGGCTCCGCAGCAGCACGCGCGCGTAGCGCCAGCTGCCTGGCCCCCTGTTGCTGGCCCGCTGCTGCCGTGCCCTTGCGCGTTGACCCGCGGCCTGCCCCGCGCGCTGCTCAGCGCATCTACCTCTGGCCCCACTTGGCTGGGCCATGTTGACCGTACGCACACGCGCCCGCTTTCTGCACTCGCTCGCTGGCGTTTGCTCGATTTTCTGGCACATGCGGTAGTGGTCCAGTAGTACCGGACCTGAAAAATGCCCCAAATGGCTAGTTTTTCTGGGCCACTATTTATACTCTTTACCCGTTTTCAGTTTAGGTAGCTTCTCTCTTATCTATTAGGCTAATCTTTGTCCACACTTGCTCTAGATCTTCAAGCTTACCTAATCTTTTCCCTCCGATGATTCTTGCCCATATTTGAGTGGAAGAGAGAGGAGATCTAGACCCACGTTTTGACTTAACCGATTCATCTCTTTGTGAGTGCATCTCTAGGGATCTAGATTTTGGGGGATTTTGTGTCTCTCTTTGATTCCTCCTCTCTTGTTCCCCCAATAGATTTAGTAGCTTTGTTGGAACTTGAGAGTGAGGGATTTGAGCACCTTTGTGGTATTCTTGCCATTTGCATTTGGTGCATCGGTTTGAGTTCTCCTTGGAGGATTTGGTTTGAGTTACTCATTGGAGCTTGTCCCTCTTATGTTCTTGGAACCCTATACGGTTTTGTGGCCTTGGTGGCATTGTGGCCTTTTGTGGCATTTGTTGGGAGCCTCCAATTAAGTTGTGGAGAAGTGCCCCAACCTTGTGAGAGGTTCCGGTTGCCACCGACAAGTGCACCGATAGTGCAAGCGTGGATCGATCCCGTTGGGGTGAGATTCACTGGAGAATAAGGGAGGCCTTTTGTGGCGTTGGTGGTTTGATACCACCCCCTCTCCAAACGAGACGTACTCCATGTTGGGAGGAACTCGGTAAAATATCGGTGTCCCCGCGTGCCTCGGTTATCTCTATACCCGAGCTCTTTACTTATGCACTTTACATTGTGATAGCCTTCGTGCTTGAAGTAATATATATCTTGCTATCACTTTGTTGCATGTATTGCTTAGCATAAGTTGTTGGTGCACATAGGTGAACCTTAGTTGTTCTAGGTTGTGCTTAACAAAGTAAACACTAGTTTTATTCCACCTTTGTTGAGCCACTCTAGGAAAAGTTTTAATCGCCTATTCACCCCCCCCTCTAGGCGACATCCATATCCTTTCAGTCATGCTTAGCAATGACGAGCTCCAAGTTTAGCTGCGAGAGAAGGACAAGCTCTTCGCGGAGCAAGACGAGATAGTCAAGGAAATGGAGGCCAAGTTTTAAAGCCAGGACAAGAAGTTCAAGAGCTAGGAGAAAAGATTCCAAGACAGGAACAAGAAGATCCGGGAGATGAAGGAAGAGCTAGAGGCCAAGAACTTCGAGCTTGAGCATCAGCAGGGAGTGATCGAGAGGCTTTGATCACAGAAGAGGGCTCTTAGGGCCAAGATTGAGGCCTTGACTACTAGTGTTGATGAGTACAAGACCGCTATGGAGAATGCAGGTCTTGTAGGGGTTCGTAGCATGGAAAAGAAAATTTTCTACCGCATACAAACAAACAAGCCAAGATCTATCTACTAGATTGTAGCAACGAGTCGATAGAATAACTCACCCTCGAAGATTCCAAAGTGTTTAACGAGAGCGGATTCTCGTGGGTGATGTAGTCGTACTCTTGCCGATCTCAAGATCGTGTAGACGATCCTTCCGGCGCTGCGTTCCGGCAGCGCTTCCGCAGTCGGTCACACGTTTGGTACTCGATGAAGACCTTCCTCTCCCTTTTTCCAGCAGGCAGCGGAGGTTGTAGCACTCTCCTCGCGATTCTGGCAGCACGACGGCGTGATACCGGAAGTAGAGGGGAGATCTCGCAGGGCTTCGCCTTAAGCCGGAGCGAGTATGGTGGACTATGAGAGAGACCTTGGTGATCTAGGGTTTAGAGGCGCCAAGGAAGGAGGCTAGGCCGGCGGCTAGGGCTTGTGGAGAGCCCCACCTCGGTGGCTAGGGAAAACCCTAGGGGGCGGCGGCGACTTGGTGGAGGCCGGCGGCTAGGGCTAGGGTTTAGAGGAGAGAGGTGTAGGTCTAGAGGGGCACCCTTGACCCTCCTTATATAGGTGGGAGGGCGCGGACAAGGGGGAGGGAGTCCTCCCCCTCGGCATCCTTGGCCGGCGGTGGAGGGAGAGGAACTCCTCCCCAAGTAGGTTTCCTACTCTCCCTCCACCAAGCAAACTTGTCGTTTGACTTTTCAAATTGGCGTTTGACTTTTCAAACTAGGATTTGATTTATCCCTTTATTTTGCTCAGCGATGACACCTAGTACATGATGCAACCATTCCAACTTGTTATGACACATTCACGTACCCTTCCCCTCCGGAGTGCCGGACCTTCCGGACCCTTCTAGAACATTCCCGATGAAAACACCGGAATCATTCTCCAACTCCGAAACAGGACTTTCCTTATATGAATCTTATTCTCCGGACCATTCCGGATCTCCTCGTGATATCCCGGATCCCATCCGAGACTCTGAACAACATTCGGTCTCTTACTCATCATTCCATAACTACTCAACAACATTGAATCCTTAAGTGTGTCTCCCTACGGTTCGTGAATTATGCGGACATGATCGAGACACTTCTCCGAACAATAACCAATAGAGGAATCTGGAAATTCATATGGCTCCCACATATTTCTACGATTACTTTGCAATCGAATGAACCACTTACATACGATCCCAATTTCCCTTTGTCTCATGATAGTTTACTTATCCGAGGTTTTGATCGTCGGTATCTCTGCATACCTAGTTCAACCTCGTTACTGATAAGTACTCTTTTCTCGTTCCCGTGATATGTGATCCCTTTGAGACAGTCACATGCTTGCAAGCCAATTGGATGACATTCCACCGAGAGGGCCTAGAGTATATCTATCCATCATATGGATGGAAAAATCGCACTCTTGATCCATGTGTTTCAACCCATACTTTCCGAACACTCAATGCCACCTTTATAGCCACACAGTTACGGTGTGGTGTTTGATGTCATCAAAGCATCCTTCCGGTGATGGTGATAAGCATGATCTCATGGTCGAAGGAATTAGGTTACTATGTATCGGAAAGCATATAGCAATTGAACTATTAAAATGACTTGATCTTTATGCTACGCTTATCTATAGGAGTATGTCCATCATACCATTCTCCTAACGATATGATCTTGTTGTTAATAACATCTCAATGTTCATGATAGGGAAACCACAATCATTTATTAACCAACAAGCTAGTATTATGAAGAGGCTTTACTAGGGACTCTAATTTAGTTTACAAATCACACAAGTAAAGATATAATAATAACTACATTTATTATTGCCTCTAGGGCATATCTCCAACAGTCTCCCACTTGCACTAGAGTCAACTAATCTAGATTACATGGTAATATACCGAACACCCATGGCAGTTTGGTGTTGGTCATGTTTTGCCCTCGGGAGAGGTTTAGTCAACGGATCCGCCACATTCAGATCTGTGTGTACTTTGCAAATCTTTATGTCACCATCTTGGACATGTTCTCGAATAGCGTGAAAACGTAGCTTGATGTGCTTCAGCTTCTTGTGTGACCTTGGTTCTTGCGCATTGGCTATGGCGCCCATGTTATCACAGTAGATAGACATTGGGTCCAGCGCACTTGGAACCACACCGAGCTCTGTAATGAACTCCTTCATCCATATCGCTTCTTGTGAAGCCTTCGAAGCATCTATGTATTCCGATTCAGTTGAAGATCTCGCCACAACGCTTTGCTTTGCACTCCTCCAGCTAACTGCCGCACCATTCAAAGTAAATACGTATCCAGATTGAGATTTAGAATCATCCGGATCGGTGTTCCAACTAGCATCGGTGTAACCATTAACAACGAGCTGTTCATCACCTCCATAAGAAAGAACCATATCCTTAGTTCTTCTCAAGTACTTAAGGATGTTTTTGACCGCTGTCCAATGATCCACTTCTAGATCACTTTGATATCTTCTAGTTAAACTAACAGCATATGCAATGTCGGGTCTAGTACATAGCATAGCATACATCAGAGATCCTATGGATGAGGCATAGGGAGTCTTACTCATCCTTTCTCTATCTTCTGTCGTTGCTGGACTTTGAGTTTTACTCAAGGTCGTATTGGGCAACATGGGCAAGAACCCTTTCTTGCTATCTTCCATTCCAAACCTCTTTAGAACTTTGTCCAAATATGTACTTTGTGATAATGATATTAAGCGTCTCGATCTATCTCTATAAATCTTTATGCCTAATATGTAAGCTGCTTCGCCAAGATCTTTCATTGAAAAACTATTATTCAAATATTCCTTGACACTATTAAGAAGGTCTACATCATTCCCAATCAACAATATGTCATCTACATATAGTATTAAGAATGCTACAGAGCTCCCACTCACTTTCTTGTAAATACAAGCTTCTCCATAAGTTTGTATAAAACCAAAACTTTTGATTACCTTATCAAAACGTTGATTCCAACTTCGGGATGCTTGCTTCAATCCATATATGGACCGTTGAAGTTTGCATACCTTGTTAGCATCTTTAGGATCGACAAAACCTTTGGGTTGCATCATATACAACTCTTCATCAATGTCTCCATTGAGGAACGCTGTTTTGACATCCATCTGCCATATCTCATAATCATAACATGCAGCGATTGCTAACAAAATCCTTACAGACTTTAGCTTTGCTACTGGTGAGAAAGTCTCATCGTAGTCAACTCCTTGAATTTGTCGAAACCCTTTTGCGACAAGTCGAGCTTTATAGACAGTAACATTACCATCAGCATTTGTTTTCTTCTTGAAAATCCATTTGTTCTCGACAGCCTTCCGGCCATCCGGTAAGTCCACCAAATTCCATACTTGGTTTTCGTACATGGATCCAATCTCGGATTTCATGGCTTCTTGCCATTTATTTGAATTTGGGCTCATCATCGCTTCCTCATATGTCGTAGGGTCATCGGTGTTGTCCACCAACATGACACTCATAACGGGATCATACCAATCAGGAGTGGTACGAGTTCTCGTTGACCTGTGAGGCTCTGTAGCAACTTTGACCGAAGTTTCATGATCATCATCATTAGCTTCCTCTCTTATTGGTGCAGGCATCACAGGAACTTCTTCCGGTGCTGCGCTACTCGCAAGTTCGAGAGAAGGTTCGACAACCTCGTCGAGTTCTACTTTCCTTCCAGTCACTTCTTTCGAGAGAAATTCCTTCCCTAGAAAGGATCCATTCTTGGCAACAAAGATTTTGCCTTCGGATCTATGATAGAAGGTATACCCAATAGTTTCCTTTGGGTATCCTATGAAGATGCATTTTTCCGCTTTGGGTTCAAGCTTGTCCGGCTGTAACTTCTTTACATAGGCTTCGCAACCCCAAACTTTAAGGAACGTGAATTTAGGTTTCTTCCCAAACCATAATTCATACGGTGTCGTTTCAATGGATTTAGATGGTGACCTGTTTAAAGTTAATGCGGCTGTTTCTAACGCATAACCCCAAAATGATAGCGGTAAATCTATAAGTGACATCATAGAACGAACCATATCTAAGAGAGTTCGATTACAACGTTCGGACACACCATTACGCTGTGGTGTTCCCGGCGGTGTCAATTGTGAAAGTATTCCGCATTTCTTCAAATGCTCGCCAAACTAGTAACTTAGATATTCACCTCCACGATCAGAACGTAGAAATTTAATCTTCTTGTTATGTTGATTCTCCACCTCACTTTGAAATTCCTTAAACTTCTCGAAAGTTTCGGACTTATGTTTCATGAAATAGATATACCCATATCTACTCAAGTCATCCGTGAAGGTAAGAACATAACGATAACCACTGCGCGATGCTACACTCATTGGACCACACACATCGGCATGTATGATTTCCAATAAGTCCGTAGCTCGCTCCATCATACCAGAAAATGGAGTCTTAGTCATTTTACCCATCAGACATGCTTTGCATCTTTCAAGTGATTCGAAATCAAGTGATTCAAGAAGTCCATCGGAATGAGTTTCTTCATACGCTTCACTCCAATGTGACCAAGACGACAGTGCCACATATAGGTCGAATTATCGCTCAATTTCAAACGTTTAGCTTCAATGTTATTAATATGTGTATTTCCACTATCGAGATTCAATAAGAATAGACCATCTATCAAAGGTGCATGTGCATAAAACATATTACTCATATAAATCGAACAACCATTATTCTCGGACTTAAACAAGTAACTGTATCGCAATAAACAAGATCCCGATATAATGTTCATGCTTAACGCAGGCACCAAATAACAATTATTTAAGTATAAAACTAATCCCGATGGTAGATGAAGAGGTAGCATGCCGACCGCGATCACATCAACCTTTGATCCATTTCCAACGCGCATCGTCACCTCGTTCTTCGCTAGCTTCCGTTTATTCTGCAGCACCTGTTTTGAGTTACAAATATGAGCAACTGAACCGGTATCAAATACCCAGGCACTACTACGAGTACTAGTGAGATACACATCAATAACATGTATATCGGATATACCTTTCTTCTTGATGTTGCCGTTCTTCAAATCCGCCAAGTACTTTGGGCAATTCCGCTTCCAGTGACCTTCTCCCTTGCAGTAAAAGCACCCAGTTCAGGATTAGGTCCAGCCTTGGTCTTCTTCGTTGGTGCAGCAACTTTCTTACCACCCTTCTTGAAGTGTCCCTTTTGCTTAGACTTGCCTTTCTTGAATTTGGTGGTCTTATTGACCATCAACACTTGGTGCTCTTTCTTGATCTCCACTTCTGCAGATTTTAACATGGAGAAGAGTTCTGGCAACTGCTTGTTCATGCTTTGCATATTGTACTTCATCACAAAGTTCTTTTAACTTGGTGGTAGTGATTGGAGGACACGGTAAATCCCCAAAGCATTAGGAATCACTATACCCAAGCTTTGGAGTTTGTATGCGTGCCCAGACATCTTAAGCACATGCTCACTGACGGAGATGCCCTCTTCCATCTTGCAGTTAAAGAACTTTTGAGAAGCCTCATAGCTCTCAACTGCCGCGTGAGTCTCAAATATCAATTTGAGTTCACGGACAATATCATGTGGGTCTGAATTCTCAAACCTTTTCTGATGCTCCGATTCCAAACCATACAAGATAGCACACTGAACTGTGGAGTACTGATTCTTCCGAGCGAGGTAAACATTCTTTACTTCATCGGTAGCAGTAGATACAGGCGGGTCACCCAGCGGTGCATCCAGCACATAGGTCAAATTACCAGCATTGAGGACAATCCTCAAATTGCGGAACCAATCTGCGAAGTTGCTTCCATTGTTTTTCAACTTTTATTTCTCTAGGAACGCATTAAAATTGATGGTAGGGGCCGCCATTGATCTACAACATATTTGCAATAGTTTAGACTAAGTTTATGACAAATTGAGTTCTAATTAATAGTAATATTAATCTAGGTGAACTCCCACTCAAAACAATATCCCTCACATTGTTTTAGTGATCACATGAACCAAATCCACCACATCAAAACCGATCATCACGAGAGTTGATGTAGCTTCAATGGCGAACAATCGACATGTTCATCATATCTACTATATGATTCATGCTTTACCTTTCGGTGATCCGTGTTCCTAGACCATGTCTGTACATGCTAGGTTCGTCAAGATCAAACCTTAGCTTCCACATGAGCAAATATGGCTTGCTCACGTTGTATACACTTGCAGAATCTAACACACCCGATCATCACGTGGTGCTTCGAAACAACAAGCTTTAGCAACGGTGCTTACTAAGGATGAACACTTTAGAACTTTAAATTTATGAGCATGAGGGATCATCTTATAATGCTACCATCGTTAACTAAGCAATACAAGATGCATAAAGGATTAACATCACATGCAATTCATAATATGTGATATGATATGGCCTTTCTTCTTTGTGCTTCCGATCTCCATCTTCAAGCACGAACATGATCTCCATCATCACCGGCATTGCATCAAGGTCACGCTGCTCCATGATTGTCGTCCACCAGCTTCAACTATTACAACTACTTTGAATAGACACGCGGGTCTTAACAGAAATTAAAGACAACCATATGGCTCCTGTCGGTTGCCAACTTACAATAAGGAACATTGCATACATCAAATATAATCACAATCATGGCCATATCACATCACAGCACACCCCCTGCAAAACAAAGTTAGACGCCTCTAATTTTCTTTGCATATTTTACGTGGTTTGGGGCTTTCAATAAGTGTCGTCTAACTTACGAACAAGAACCACAACGTTGATATTTGAACTATCAAGTGCCCGTTGTAAATTGGGTCTATACTATAATGGGAGAGACAGACACCTGCAAAGCCACTTATGCAATACAAGTTGCATGTTGACCGTGGAGCAAGTCTCATGAACGATGTCATGTAAGGTTATCCCGGGCCGCTTCATACCATCATACTGCAAGATGCAAAGTACACAAGAAGAAATTGATAATAAAAGCACCACCGCCCATAATGACCATTGTGTTCTACTCATGCAACAGATCTACATATAGACACGACTCTGATACCACTATAGGGGTTCGTAGCATGGAAAACAAAAAAATTTACCGCATACAAACAAACAAGCCAATATCTATCTACTATATTGTAGCAACGAGTCTATAGAATAACTCACCCTTGAAGATTCCAAAGTGTTTAACGAGAGCGGATTCTCGTGGGTGATGTAGTCGTACTCTTGCCGATCTCAAGATCGTGTAGACGATCCTTCCGGCGCTGCGTTCCGACAGCGCTTCTGCAGTCGGTCACACGTTCGGTACTCGATGAAGACCTTCCTCTCCCTTGTTCCAGCAGGCAGCGGAGGTTGTAGCACTCTCCTCGCGATTCCGACAGCACGACGGCGTGATACCGGAAGTAGAGGGGAGATCTCGCAGGGCTTCGCCTTAAGCCGGAGCGAGTATGGTGGACTATGAGAGAGACCTTGGAGATCTAGGGTTTAGAGGCGCCAAGGGAGGAGGCTAGGCCGGCGGATAGGGCTTGGGGAGAGCCCCAACTCGGCGGCTAGGGCAAACCCTAGGGGCCGGCGGCGACTTGGTGGAGGCCGGCGGCTAGGGCTAGGGTTTAGAGGAGAGAGGTGTAGGTCTAGAGGGGCACCCTTGCCCCTCCTGATATAGGTGGGAGGGCGCGGCCAAGGGGGAGGGAGTCCTCCCCCAAGTCGGCCTCCTTGGCCGGCGATGGAGGGAGAGGAACTCCTCCCCAAGTAGGTTTCCTACTCTCCCTCCACCAAGAAAACTTGTCGTTTGACTTTTCAAATTGGCGTTTGACTTTTCAAACTAGGATTTGATTTATCCCTTTATTTTGCTCAGCGATGACACCTAGTACATGATGCAACCATTCCAACTTGTTATGACACATTCATGTACCCTTCCCCTCTGGAGTGCCGGACCTTCCGGACCCTTCTAGAATATTCTCGATGAAAACACCGGAATCATTCTCCAACTCCGAAACAGGACTTTCCTTATATGAATCTTATTCTCCGGATCATTCCGGATCTCCTCGTGATATCCCGGATCCCATCTGAGACTCCGAACAACATTTGGTCTCTTACTCATCATTCCATAACTACTCAACAACATCGAATCCTTAAGTGTGTCTCCCTACGGTTCGTGAATTATGCGGACATGATCGAGACACTTCTCCGAACAATAACCAATAGAGGAATCTGGAAATTCATATGGCTCCCACATATTTCTACTATTACTTTGCGATCGAATGAACCACTTACATACGATACCAATTTCCCTTTGTCTCATGATAGTTTACTTATCCGAGGTTTTGATCGTCGGTATCTCTGCATACCTAGTTCAACCTCGTTACTGATAAGTACTCTTTTCTCGTTCCCGTGATATGTGATCCCTTGTGAGCCAGTCACATGCTTGCAAGCCAATTGGATGACATTCCACCGAGAGGGCCTAGAGTATATCTATCCGTCATATGGATGGACAAATCCCACTCTTGATCCATGTGTTTCAACCCATACTTTCCGAACACTCAATGCCACCTTTATAGCCACCCAGTTACGGTGTGGTGTTTGATGTCATCAAAGCATCCTTCCGGTGATGGTGATAAGCATGATCTCATGGTCGAAGGAATTAGGTTACTATGTATCAGAAAGCATATAGCAATTGAACTATTAAAATGACTTGATCTTTATGCTATGCTTATCTATAGGAGTATGTCCATCATACCATTCTCCTAACGATATGATCTTGTTGTTAATAACATCTCAATGTTCATGATAGGGAAACCACAATCATTTATTAACCAACAATCTAGTATTATGAAGATGCTTTACTAGGGACTCTAATTTAGTTTACAAATCACACAAGTATTAATGTTTCCTTGTTAATAATGTTATAGCATGAATGTAAACATTTATCATAAACACAAAGATATAATAATAACTACATTTATTATTGCCTCTAGGGCATATCTCCAACAGGTCTTACCCTTGTTGATGTGGAGATTGATGCAGAGGAGTAGTGTAGACTACTCGTTTATCTTTCATCTACCGTACTTTGATTATTGAGTCGCAATGACCATCCAACATGTGGATGACTTGCTATGGTGTGTTTACTTTTTCTAAAACTTGTTGTTTATGTTGTTCAAAACTCTATGTTATTTTGATGCTTGGTTATTGTGATTGTCTATGTGATGTATTGTGCATGTTAAGCATCTATGGGTATCTCATTCTTATCCTTATTAAAACCACAGATGCCTCCTCGACGTGCCAACCCCAACCCAAACAACAATAACAATGTCACTCCCGAGATGCAGCAGTTGATGACAGCACAGGAACAACTGATGCAGATGATGACCACTTTCATGCAGAACCAGAATCAGAACAACAACAACAATAACAATAACAATAACAATAACAACAACAACAACCAGAATAATCCACCAGGATTTGACATGCTCATCAGATTTCTAAGACTGAGGCCTGCAAAGTTCTCAGGAACCATTGATCCAATGGTGGCCAATGATTGTCTACATTTAGTGAACAAGGATTTAGTGACTGTTGGCTGCACCGATGAAGAGAAGGTCAGGTTTGCAGCACATCTGCTAGAAGGGCCATCAACAACCTGGTGGGACAACTTTCAGATCACCACTCCCATTGAGGATGTGACTTGGGCTATCTTTGAGGATGGATTCCGTACAACTCACATCTCATCCGGGGTGATGAATTTGAAGAATAAGGAATTCCACAATCTGAAGCAGCATCACCGCAACGTGGCTGAATATATCGAGGAGTTCAACAATCTGGCGCGTTATGCACCGGATGAAGTTGATATGGATGCTAAGAGGAAGGAGAAATTCCTCGAAGGACTGAATGATGAGTTGAACATGCAGTTGTCTGTTGCCTATGTCCCAACCTACCAATCACTTTGTGACAAGGCTACCATCTTGGAGAACAAGATGAAACAGGTTGAGAGCAGGAAAAATAAGCACATCTTTGATAAGCACAGCTCGTGATCGTCTCACAAGCGTTCCCATCATGATGATAGTGGGAGTTCTGGATCCCACAAACATGGAAAGTATAACAACCACCACGGCCACAACCACCATCATGACAACAAGCATCACCATAGTCATGATAATGACAAGTACAAGAACCACAAGAGTGGACACGACAGTCACCACAGTGGAGGTGGAGGTGGAAGTGGAAGTCAGCCTGCAAAGATAGATATCAGTCAGGTTGAATGCTTCAAGTGTAATAAGATGGGGCACTATGCTAATGAGTGCCCAGAGAAGAAGGTTGAAGGAACCACCAAGCCCAACCCTTTCCAGAAGGGACAAGTGAACGACATCAATGTGGAAGAGATATATGAGGAACCTGATGCTGTGGCTGGTAAGTTCAAACTCAATTCTGTTCTAGCACTTGTTCTTTTTTATACTGGCGCATCGCATTCATCCATATCAAGAGAATTTGTTGATAGAAATGGACTTCCACTTGAAACTATTGGATGTCCTATAAAAGTAAGTTCTCCTGGTGGAGAAATGATAGTGAACTCAGGATTTCATGACCTAGTGATAGAATTTGGGAAATATAAGTTTCCCGTTAATTTGATAATCCTAAATTCCCAAGGATTGGATGTCATTTTGGGAATGGATTGGATGACTAAGTACAAGGGAGTGCTAGATTGTGCCAATCACACTGTCACACTCACAACCCCGGATAATAAAAGGATTAGATTCAAGACTAACTTTGAATCGAAAGGGAGTAAGATAAATTCTAAGGGGGTTAGCATAGACAGTGTGCTAATTGTGAGAGAATATCCGGATGTGTTTCCGGAGGAATTGCCGGGAATGCCACCAGATAGAGATGTGGAGTGTCTGATTGACTTGCTGCCAGGATCTGG
The DNA here is from genome assembly GCA_910589765.1 of Avena atlantica. Classification (NCBI taxonomy): domain Eukaryota; kingdom Viridiplantae; phylum Streptophyta; class Magnoliopsida; order Poales; family Poaceae; genus Avena; species Avena atlantica. Next base: position 414,304,675 of record OU342739.1, on the reverse strand, counting down.
ACCAATAGCAAAGAGACCTTACAAGATATCAGTTGATGAGTTGAAGGAACTCAAGAAACAACTTGGAGAACAGTTGCAGAAAGGATTTATTCAACCAAGTTCTTCATCTTGGGGAGCACCAGTCTTGTTTGTTGAAAAGAAAGACAGAAGTCAAAGGTTATGCATAGATTATCGTTCACTCAATGAGGTGACTATCAAGAACAAATACTCTTTGCCCAGAATCAATGACTAGTTTGATCAGTTTGAAGGAGCCCGTTTGTTCTCAAAGATTGATCTCCGGTTAGGCTATTTTCAGCTTAAGATAAGGGAACAAGACATACCTAAGATTGCTTTCACCACTAGGTATGGATTGTATGAGTACACCGTGATGACATTTGGTTTGACCAATGCACCAGCCTACTTCATGAATATGATGAACAAGGTGTTCATGGAGTTTCTTGATAAGTTTGTTGCCGTCTTCATCAATGACATTTTGATCTACTCCAAGAGCAATGAAGAGCATGAAGGACATTTACAATTGATACTTGAGAAGCTTAGAGAGCATAAACTGTATGCCAAATTCAGCAAGTGTGAATTATGGTTGAATGAGGTCAGATTTCTTGGACACATTGTGTCAGGAGATGGTGTAGCAGTTGATCCCGCAAAAGTGTCAGCTGTAACTGGGTGGGAATCTCCTAAGTCAGTGAAAGAAGTTCGTAGTTTCCTTGGCTTGGCAGGATACTATAGAAGATTCATTGAGAATTTCTCAAAGGTAGATAAGCCAATGACGGAGTTACTTAAGAAAGACAAGAAATTTGATTGGACTGAAGGATGTGAACTCAGTTTCCAAGAGTTGAAGAAGAGACTAGTGACAGCACTAGTCTTATGTCTTCCAGATTTGGAGAAGGATTTCCAAGTGTATTGTGATGCATCTCACCAAGGATTCGGTGCAGTTCTGATGCAAGAAGGGAAAGTTGTGGCTTATGCCTTGAGACAACTCAAAACTCATGAAGTGAATTATCCTACTCATGATTTGGAGTTAGCCTCTGGTGTCCATGCACTCAAAACATGGAGACATTATCTTTTGGGAAAGCGATGTGAAGTGTTCACAGATCACAAAAGTTTAAAGTATATCTTCACCCAAAAATAAATCAACATGAGACAAAGAATATGGTTGGAACTCATCAAAGACTATGACTTGAGTCTGCAATACCACCCCGGTAAAGCAAATGTTGTAGCTGATGCGTTAAGCCGTAAGGTTTATGTGAATGGCCTTACTATGGGAGAATTGCCATATGATCTGTGTGCCCAATTCAAAGAACTCAGATTGGAGATAGTGCCTGAGGGACATCTCATGTCATTGGATGTTTAACCCACCTTGTTAGACAAAATCAAGGAAGCCCAAAAGACGGACAAGGAAATTGAAGAAATTAAGGAAAAGATTGGCAAGGGAAAAGCCAAAGGATTCCATGAAGACGAACATGGTACTTTATGGTATGGAAAACGTATCTATATTCTGCAAGATCCGAAGCTTCAGAAACTGATTTTACAAGAAGCACACAACTCACCATATTCCATTCATCCGGGTAACACCAAAATGTACATGGATTTGAAGGAAAGATTTTGGTGGAATAATCTCAAGGAGGACATCGCCGAACATATTGCTTTGTGTGATGTATGTAGTAGAGTGAAAGCGGAACATCAGAAACCAGCAGGATTGTTACAACCACTACCTATTCCTGATTGGAAGCGAGACAAGATTGGCATGGATTTCATCACTGGATTGCCAAGGACTAGATCATGATATGATTCTATTTGGGTCGTTGTAGATCGCTTAACTAAAGTGGCCCATTTCATACCTATACAAGTGCTAAGTTAGCCAAGATTTATATGAATAGGATTGTGTGTATACATGGAGTACCTAAGAGTATTGTGTCTGATAGGGGAACTCAATTCACTTCCCATTTTTGGAGGCAACTGCATGAGTCATTGGGAACGAGATTGGAATTCAGTACCGCTTTTCATCCCCAGACTGATGGATAGACAGAAAGGACCAACCAGATCTTAGAGCATATGTTGAGGGCATGTGCCCTAGACTATGGAGCTAGTTGGGATGAAAGCCTGCCTTACGCGGAATTCTCTTATAACAATAGCTATCAAGCCAGTATTGAGATGGCACCGTTTGAGTTTCTCTATGGGAGAAAGTGTTCTACACCATTGCTATGGAATGGTGTTGGAGAAAGAAACTTGTTCGGTCCATAACTAATCAAGGAAGCTGAAGAGAAAGTCAAGTTAGTAAAGGACAGATTGAAGATAGCACAGTCCCACAAAAGATCTATGCAGATCCCAAGAGTAGGTAAGTCACCTATGAAGTAAGTGATAGAGCTTATCTTAGAGTATCACCACTTCGTGGAGTGAAGAGGTTTGGAGTCAAAGGAAAATTAGCCCCAAGATATGTTGGACCATTCAAGATTCTGAGTCGTAAAGGAGAAGTGGCATATGAGATTGAATTGCCTGAATCATTGGCTGCCGTTCACAATGTGTTCCATGTGAGTCAGCTAAACAAATGTCATCCGGAGATGGAAGAGACTTCTTTGAAGGATACTATACCTTTGGAAGAGGTCCAATTGGAAAGTGATCTCACCTATGAGGAAAAACCTATCAAGATTCTTGAGACTGCAGAAAGAGTTGCTCGGAAAAAGACTATCAAATTCTGCAAAGTTCAGTGGAACCATCATTCCGAGGAAGAAGCAACATGGGAGAGAGAAGATGATATTCGGAAAGACCACCCTCACCTATTTGCTAGCCAATCCGAATCTCGAGGGCGAGATTCACCTTAAGGGGGTAAGATTTTTAACATCCCAAAAATCATGATTATAAAGTTTGCACATCATTCATGCATTCATAAGCATTGAGGATCATTTTCAAATAAGAATTCAAAAACAGAAGCATTTGTTGTCTATTATTTTATGTAGGAAAAACAATGACTTTAGTTCCACTCTATAACATAATAATACTTGTTTAACCACAAAGGTTTGAGCATAAGTTTGGTTGTTATTTCCAAAGCTTGGTCAAAAATTTCAAAACAAAAATATGAATTTAAAACCATTCTTATGTCTTATATAAATAAATAATAAAGGCAAGGTTTATTTTAAATTTCAATGGGCCAATGTAAATCTGAGTGAACAACAATGTTTTATACTCAAATATGTGTATGGTTCACTCTACAAAAAAATCCAGAGAAAATTTGAATTCAAATTCATTTGAAAAGCATTTGAAAATGATTCCAGAAAATCAAAACAGAAATAGAAAAGAATAAAAGAAAAGGAAAGGGGCCAGCGTTGCCAAAATGGCCCAGTACTGGAACCAGCCCATTAGCCAGCCCACCCGGGGTTCCCCTCTCTCTTTGTTTCTCACCCACACGAGCACACCCCTCTTGCTGACGCCTCGGACCCACCTGCCCTGTCATCATCGTCCACAATCACCGCGCGACGACCCGCTCAGCCGTTACCTCCTTGCAGTGACGCCGCATTTAATCGTCTCTTAATTCCCATTGATTCAGCGCGTGATTCTCGCCCCCGCTCTGGCTACATAACCACCTCCCCACCCCGCTCCTTTCCCCTCACTCAACTCACTCGCTCCGCTACCAGGCTGCCCATATTTCGCAGAACACCGCCGTTGTACGACGAACTCTGACAATGAAATTCCGGTGAGACCAACTTCCCATGTCCTTCTGGTTCTTACGAGCATGGTCCTTGTGATCTTGTGCACCTTTTGACACCTTTTGTTTGTCCGCGCATGACCCAGGCCGCCGTCCCCATTCACCGTTGCAAGCGACAGAGCCGCCGCTCAACTTCGGTGAGCGATTTAGGTAAAGTCCGACCGCCCCTTGCCTTCTCCTTGACACTAACGTGTTCGCCGTGACCCTGTGCACCTCCTGATACCACTGGTTTGTGCTAGGACGATCCAGAGCATCGGCAACGACCTCATCTGCAAGAACCCGACGCCGCCTACAACCCCGACGAGCTCTAGGCCCCGCTACAGCACGCCCCCTGCCCAACCGCGACCACGTTGAGCTCCCTCGTGCACGTGCGAGTCTGGTAAGCATCATCACCACCCCTAGGCCTCACTAGAATCGCCGTTCCACCGTCGCCACTAGCGCCGCCGCCGCACCGCCGTCGCAGCGCCGCTCATTTCTGGTATGTTCGATTTGGGCCGTTAGATCTAGTTCTGACGCATAGGATAGATGACTTAAGTGAAGGGGTACGAATCCATCTGAGCCATGCGATGCAATTAAATTCTGATGATCCAGAGAGCCTGATCCGCGCGAAGCGGTACCGTCCAATCAGGAAGCGCCGCATGGCTAGGTTTATATTTAAAATCTGAAATTTCATCTATTAGATATTCAAATTTGTAAATTCAATAACTTTTTTCTGTTTATCCAAAAAATACAAATAATATACCATTGGAATAACAAAAATAAGTCGTACACATCTATGGGCTTAGTTTTGTATTTTGTTACTGTTAAAGTGGAATTTTATGCAGAGACATTTGTAAGCATATTTTGTGTATAAAAATTATTTGGAAAATGCTTTTAAAGCCAAATTTAGTTTATTTAGTGTATAATTATCTTTTTTATTGTTCAGTATTGTTTTACTTGTCTTGGTTAGATTAGAAAAATCATCACATGGCATTTGCATGCATTCATATATTTTTGCTTGTTTATTTGAAATGTGAATTTGGTGCTATCATTTTATGTGTAGATTTTGGTGCTAGTGGTGATTGTGACTGTGAGGATTGTTGTTACTCCCCCAACTACCAAGGCAAGTGGTTCTTCATACTTTTGTCCCAATATTTTGACTATGCATTAGAAATATTTTGTATAGGGCTTGCATGAATCTCTACTAAACAACTTAATAGAGCTTTATAGGTGGAAGAGATTGATACCAACAAAACCAAGCTGTTGAACTACTTTTGACACAGAAGGGTCACTCTTTCGTTCAACAGAAGTCCAAGACAGAAAGGTGTTTTGGTGGAGAGGACTCGTAAGATCCTCAAGGAACATGTAACAAGAGAAACTATTGATTACCAAAATCATGGCCGCTCTTCGAACATGTTTAAGAAAGCGGAAAGGAAACTCTTTATTCATCCAGGGCTATCAAAGTCTTTGCCAGCAATTTTGATATCACTTTACATCACCAAGATGAATAGTTTAGAAGATTCCTAATGACACGAGAAGAATGAAACTTCATTCTTAGACTCCAAGTACTTGGCATAACAAGACGCTTGCCATCATAAAAGGGTCTGGAGGATTGACCGAGAGACATTTAGCAACACTAATTTAAATGTTCTCCTTGATGTTCGAAACACCAATAGTAGGCTACTGACAAGCCTTTAACCAATCATCAAGTAAAGGTCAGACTTCGTTTACAAAGGAAACCATAAGCACAATTCCTACAATAAGTCATAGAAGAAGCCTTATGAAGAGTGGTTGTTATTACTAATTCAAGATAATATGGCAATAGGTCTTCCGGCTAATTGTGTCAACAACTACATCAATCTTGCCAGAAGTATAGAGAGACCTATGTCAAAACCTTGCGGAACACCAACCATTATTGTTGCTTGAGATTCAGCTTTGGTTAAGTGGAGAGATACTTCAGACTTAGCATGTCCGAATAGAAAGTTCTCAGCATTTACATAAATGTAAAGTCACTAGATTCTCAAGACATGGACTTCAATGTCAAACTCCAAAATATGAGCTAGATTGCGGAACCCATGTGATAGCTAGTTATCAAAAGATAATTGCATCTACATGAATTTTTTGCAATGAAACACATATAAATCCTATTTAGGAAACATTTAGGAGGATATCAAAGTTTTGTTGGACTTGTTATCTTTTGTAACGAATCAATCAGTGGCTTGGTGTGCTTGGAGGATCTTATCAAGATGTGAAAATATCAACCTATCATATCAATAATACCTCGCACATGCTTGACTAATTTGAAATGATTCCCAAGGAAGCAAAGATAACTCTACTCCAATCCATGGCGACATCTTTCAACAATTGCACGTGAACCAGAGTATGTTACTTCTAACATCCAGAACACATACTTCGAGATAACACCAAGATGGTTCTCAAAAGTTTCCAACATTAATGCCCACTATTCCACATGAATCTCTTCTAGCATGGAGAAGGTAAGGATGTCATTTATGGGCTCAATAACAAACTTATCTATACACCCCAAGAAGATGGACTCACATGTTGTATGAACAAGGCATAGACATTGGTCAGACTAGAGGACATGAAGATGTACTTACGTGAGACATCACAAGTAGATACACCATCAAGATTGTCCTTGGAACCGAGTTTGATTTGACGATTGCCCAAATAAAATCAAAGGTGTGGAAAGATAACATATCCCTAAAGGACATACTATCTTACTTCAGCGCGAACAAAACTAGACATCCCTTTAAGGAGGAATAGAGTTAGATAGAACTTTTGTCTTACAACTCTCCAAGTTGTTGTTTCAACTCAACCAACTAGTTCAGGGGTATCTAGTATAGATCCTTGGAGGAAGGAGTGGTTTAAAGAAACAACTTACTCAGGATCCTGACAACACGGTCATGTGGCAACATGGTGATACTTCTAGTAAGACATCCAGAATATCACAAACCACCGATATTTCACTTAGTTCAAGAGGAAACTTGCTTTGTAAGGCAAGAAGACGTAGTCTCAAAGCTTCGGCACAAGCCTAACTCGTTGACCGAAGAGGTGCACCAGAATAGCGGACTTGGTAGCATAATCATCCTTTGCTTAGTGATAGAGTTAATCAATCACAATAAGAATGCCACAAATGTCCTTGAAGTTCGAAGCAATATAAATTGCTAGGAATCTTGAATGGCCACATCATTACGCACACGCAACATTCCTGAGTGCGAACAGCTCAGAGGAAGGGTGGATAAAGATGTGTAAGAGTATCACTTCATTAAGAGAGTCATGAAGCTCAGCTCAACCTCTTGATATAAAAGGGTGTGATACTTCAACGTAGAACAGAACATAAACTAATCAATGCTTATTGATCTACGGATTACAACACTTTGACCTGGTCTTAGAAATGACGAGGTATAGGAGTTTTTTTTCTCCTGACATCCCGAACTGGTTTGTCATGACGAACCACAAGAGTATCTTGCATTGGAATATACCAATGCACATTACTACTTGGCTACCAACTGGTAGACAAAGGTCAAAAAACAACAAAGAAAAAGGAACATGCTCAGGATAGAATCCCAAGATGTGGATGCATAAGTCAACAATCTTCCGGAGACCAATGCAGAAAAGGGAGGTTTGGCAGAGTCACGAGTATAGATGAGAGACTCACGAGGAGCTCTTGTCGTGATCTGTTTGGTTCCATTAAAGAACATCTGCCATAGCATGTGGTAGGGAAAGTCCTTTGTCATCACTGTTCAATAGAGACAATATCCACAGGCTTGAAGGCTATACTAGAAGGTACTAGCCATCCTGGGTAATGTGTAAACATTAACGACAGGGGTCAATAAAATGGATCTTGGGTTAAAGATCAATGTCATGTACAAGATTCGCAACACCAGAATCCAGCACAATCGGGGATCTTAGGTTCAAGTCCAAGGGTTAAAACCCAGAGAAATGAGTAAATACTATCTTAGTAGCATAGAGGGTACCACAAGGTAGTAATCACGAGATAGCTTCCAAAATAAGATACAACTTATAAAGTACCCGAACAAATAAAAGGAGGCACACGAGGCGAAAGGAGACTTCGAGGCCTAGAACAGATCACTGTGGGACCATAAACATGATGTTGTGGACCCATAAAACAAGGAGATCATGATGGAAAGAAATCACTCAGTTGAAACAGAACAAGGCAAACAAGTAACACACACCATACTCTAGAGAACTTAACACTAGATCAAATGGTTGAGAACCGACATGCCTAAAAAGGCACCTAACTTTGAAGAAGGAGACGAGATAGCAAAATTTTTCAAAATCAACACATTATAAGATGACCCAGAGTTAGAGCGGAACTAGATAAGAAGAAAAAGAAGCATACCAGAGTTTTCACACATAATTTTCATCTTTGAAAATAGTTTTCACAAATACTAGACTCAACATCGACCAATAGAAAGGTTTCCTATTAGGGCTAGACAAATCCCAGACCTCTGTTTGATATAAGCCTAACCTAAATCTCAAAAGCATACAGAGAGAGAATTGATAACAAAACAGTGACCCTACGACACAAAATTTATTACAGCAAGCTCATAACTGAGCGAAGAACCAAAATATTACAAGCATAGGTCACTGACCACAAACATCAAACAAAGGAAGGCAAATTATGCTATTAAGTATAGCAAGCTTAACAAATGGCCTAAGAGGCCTGAAGCATAACGATGATGTCCAACCCATAGATCCTAGACTGCCGGCTGGGAACTCCAAACTACTCGTTGATCTTGATGCCGTAAAGAACTCATCTTCTTATGGTAACACTTATTCTGCTGCAAAAGTATCAACAAAGCAAGGGTGAGTACAGGGTGTACTCCGCAAGACATATGGCTGGTGGAGTTATTTTGCATAAAGCCATCTTTGTTTTATAAAACAAGAGGGAGAAGAATCTCGACTAATCAGAATATTTTAAAAGGGAATAGACACGACCTTTACCTTGCTTTTGCCGAGACCATGAGTCACGCACTAGGGAGATGCCGCCGTAACGGGTCGAGTCCCAAAGTCGGTCCCTAATGATGTGAACAGGGTTCGAGATTACGGATGTCGGGCATCTCTTGTTCCCTGCCACGCTTACCTACCTATATGAATGCACCTCCTTCTCCTCCTTCAAGAAGAGCCAGAATGCGTATGTCGAATGGAACACGCCAACTATGTAACTCATGGAATCTACTCGGGAAGTTAGTTGGTCGAGGGGGTTTCCAGGCCCCCATGTGGTTGTACGCTCGTCTTGGTTCAAGAGGCAAGAACATCAGGTCATAAGGGTGGAAAGTATGGGACTGGAAAAACCACAACCCACTGTGGACTCCCGTACAATCCTTAGCATGTTTAACTTTCATATATGATCTTACCACGTCATCCTGTCATACTAGGTTAATTCGAAGCTCTGATTCATCAACCGGATGGACCAGTGGTAACAGCTAAGCATGGCTAAGCACAACATATATAACAGCTCTAACAACGCTTCACAAACCAAACCTTAGTTATGCTAGGAGAAGTGGATCAGGGAGTATAGGCTACAAAGTGAACATGCATCAGATAGGATTACTCTATCTATTGATGAAAGACTTTGGAATCGTATGCACATGGCAAGAATGTAAATACTTTGAAATCATGGGATTCATATGTATGAGTGGGGCTTCGCTTGCCTTTGCCAGTTGATATCCAGAAAGCAGAGCTTTAGAAATCTAGTACTTGACTTGATTACAGTTGGCCAAGTATTGATCTTCGAGCTTTGGCGTTGTTGATCTCGATCTTCGATCTCGATCTAGATCTCGATCTTGCATTCTACCAAAGAAGAACCAAATACCGGAAAGTAAGGGAAACATTCAACACATGGCATAAATGCAATGCTCAATCAGGAATGATGATATGACAAGTTAATTTGTACTGAAATGTAAGCCTAAGACATGCTCGATAGTTTAATCGGGGTTCCGAGGAGTGCAAACCCTAACTCGGGGAAACTCCAGAAGCTTATGAGAGGGGTACATTTAGTTCTTCTAACTAACTTGCAATTTAATTTGTGTAACAATGCATGATTATAGTTTAAATAGATAGAGCTCATTTTTGTGAACATTTCGATATATTATACATATTTTTATGATTTAATATGAATTAGTTATTGAATTTACAAGTTTTATTCATTTTCTGAAATTATTTAACCAATTATTAACAATTACTGCGCAAGGCTGACGTCATCACGGGGTCTGGGGATATTCTCACCGAGGCTAAGGCTATCCTCAGTCACTGATGACTTGGCCCCACGGGGTCTTTATTATTTCTAGAAAATAATTACATAAACGATTTTAATAAAAATAAAAGAGGATATATTGCCTCATGTTGATGTCAGCATGACATCAACAATGGGGATCCTTCAGATCAACGCTGGTCTGGGCGATTGCGAGTGTGCGTGCAAGCGGGGAGAGGTGCGTTGGAACCAGGGCAACGCAGGCAACCAGAAAGTGGCGGCGCCACTGTGGATTAACCACGGGAAGCTTGCCGGCGACAAGCATATGCGGCGAACGACGGAGGCGCACGACGCGGGGCCGAACTAGGAAGCGAGGGATAGGATGGAGAGCACGAGCGTGCTCCTGAGCTCACCAGGAACGGGTTAGGATGGTCGGTGAGGCGAGGCGCGACATTAATCGATGGCAACGGCGGCGATCGTTGTCGGAGAAGAAGCGGATGGGGAGCTCGACTGGGGACGTTCGCGGATGATTCCTCTTGCGAGGGAGGTCATGGCGATGAGGTGAAGCTCCAGGGAGCATCGTCTTAGCTCGGGGAGGCCTGGTATGGTAGGGCAACACGGCACCTACAGGATAGGGTTCCGGCCAGAGAGAAATTGGGGCAGAAGAGGGGATTAGGGTTCATCTTGGCGGCGGAGGGGTACTTTTAGTCGTTCAGGACGTCGTTAGCACACATCTCCTCGCAGCGGGCATCGCGGTGAGGCGGGTGAAAGAACATTTCACAATCCCTAGTGTTTTATGTGTTAGATAACAATATCAAGGATTATTTAATGTGTGTTGAAGTGCTGCAGATCTCTACCTTGAAAAGGAAACGGAAACGGTTTTTGGGGGTGGATAACCCGCCCCTCCCCAAACTCAGAAGGGCGCAACCCTCAAAATGGGGGCGGAGTATCTGGAGGATTTCCGGCTTGGCCGGATAATCCACCCCTCCATGGGTCGGATAGTCCGCCCCCAGGATTTTCTCCAAGTCAAGTGCGGCGCGACCTTCTGTATGGGGGGGCAGGTTTTCCCCCGGAGTTTCCGTCCTGGGGACGGACTTTCCCCCAGGACAGATAGTCCGCCCCTTGAGGGGGGTGGATAATCCGCCCCCTCAAGTTTTTTCACCAAGTCAAGACCGACGTCACCTTCTGTGTGGGGGCGTACTTTCCCCCATACTTTCCGTCCAAGGGGGCGGATTTCCCCCCAGGGCGAATAGTCCTCCCCTAGTGGGGGGCGGATAATCCGCCCCCAAACTTCTCCAACGGCAAGATCTAGGTCGGAGGTATTTAGTCCAGCCTTCCCCCTCCTGCCAGAACTCTTGATTCATTCGAAAAAGTCAGGATCTGTTCTTCAACCTTCATCCAAGGGAGCTCCACCTTCATCCACCCAAAGGCCCCGTCCCTTGGGTAATCGAAGGAGGAGAACTCGAGCTTCAACTACTGCAATCAAGAGCCTCATCTCCTCTCCCTTCATTTGGAGAATCACCGATCTAGTATTTATTGCAAATATCTAGATCCTTGCTTTTGTTTATATTGATAAAGCTTTTTCATGTGACATCTTGTTTTCATTACGCGAGCCCCCAATTTAGTTGTGGGTGTGTGCCCCGGTAGAGTTGTAAAGGCACTGGTTCCCGCCTCGAAGGGTACCGATAGTGGAGAAGGTGGATCAGGCCTTTCATGTCGAGATCCATTAGAGAATAGGGTGAGGCCTATTGTGGCGTGGTGGTCTTAGAACCGCCCACCCCTCCAACGCAGATGTACTTCCCTTAACAAGGAAGGAACTGCGGTAAAACAAATCCATGTGTCTCCACATGCTCCACTACACTTTCCTCGCTCCTCTCTTTACGTGCTTAGTAGCTAGGTTTGCATATAGGGAAATTCTTGTAGTTGCATATCTAGAGAATTTACTTTTTGTCAATCCTAAAATTGAAAAAGAACTAAAAATTGAGTAGCAACTATTCACCCCCCCCTCTAGGTGCCCATACGATCCATTTCAATTGCTATTAGAGCCCCGGCTCTTAATTCAGGATTAACCGCCTAAGAGAAGTATGGGTTCCAAGGGAGATGGGAGTGATGCTCCGAAGGTAGTCACCATGAACGATCTCAAGACGTTGGAAACAACCTTGATTAGTTCAATGGAGGCTAAGATGGAAGAGATGCATCAAATGATAATGTGTCTCTCCGCATCTGCAGCATCACCTCCATCTGCCTCAGAGGCTACCACTCTGTAATCCAAGGAAACTGGTAAAACCGATTCCAATGATAATGAAGTGGTTGGTGATGGCACTAGCAAGAGCTCCTCCTCGAAAAAGGATAGTTGTAAGGAAGGATACAATGAGGTTTCTCATGTGTATTCTCCTGATCCACCTATCCCACATCCACATATACATAATAGGGGTGATCCACCCAAACTTTCAGCATCTACTTTTAATCAATGGCAATTTTTTATGAAGTCTCATGTGTGCAGCTCCTCCATTGAGTTGTGGAAAATCATAGAGAATGGTCTTCATGTTGGAGATCCCCACAACCTAACAAGAAGAGAGGTTGTTAACAGTCAACTCAATGCTACGGCTCTACACATGATTCAGATTGGTGTGGGTGACAAAGACATGCCACACATTCAGCATCTCAACACAGCTAAGGAAGCTTGGGATGCCCTCACCGAGCTCTTCATTGGAAATGAAAGCTTGAGAAGAAATAGATATGATGCTTTGAGTAATGAAGCTGAAGGATTCTATATGTTGGATGGAGAAGATCACGAGGACATGTATAGGAGGCTCAATTCAATAGGCACCACTTTCAGAAATCATGGTGCCTCTCATGTTGATGATGCTTGGATCAAACGCAAGTATGTTAGTGCTCTCATGCCAATTGAGCCCACAGATTTGAAGAGTCTCCAAGGAAGGCATACCTATCACCTAATGACATCCAATGAGGTAATGCAAGAGATGGCAGCTTTCAAAGTGGCTGCCAAGAATGTCGAATATGCTCGTGCACGAGCCATGGGGATGCAAAAGGGAGTCAACGTGGCCTTGAAGACAAGTGTGGCTGATCATGATGAAGATGACTGATGCAGCGCTGAGTTGATGTAGGATCACTTCGTTGGGAACCCCAAGAGCAAGGTGTGAAGCAGCACATCAGCAAGTTTTCCCTCAGTAAGAAACCGAGGTTATCGAACCAGTAGGAGGAAGGAAACGTCACACAGGTGTTGCAAGCAACGTGGAGACCTGCACAACACAAACTCAAGACTTTGCCCCAACGAATCAGTGAGGTTGTCAAGCTCACCGGTTTGCTGTAACAAAGGATTAGACATATGGTGTGGAAGGTAATGGTGGTTTGCATCAAGTAAACAAGTAACAGTGGAAGGTGTATCAATGGTAAAGATTGGAACGGGGTCCATAGTTCACTAGAGGTGCTCTCCTTAGATAAATAACATGGCATGAAGGGTAAACTGTAGCGGTCCCTACCCAATATGGTAGATCCCTCCTGTGTTTTACAATGCTAGTCCCTGGATCAATAGCTAGCATCCACAGTTAAGATGTAATATCAAGATACAAGGGTCATAGTATAACTTTATAACCATAAATAACATAATTTTATTACATCATACATAGCTCATTTGGCTATTACATTTCATTGCAGCGGAATAAATAAAGTCATGGGTCCTTTGTCTTCATAGTGCCACAGGCAGATGTTGGTTGTAGACTTTGTAGTCCTAGTCAATCAAACAATCTTCATAAAATAAAACAATCAACCTGCAACATTACAAGTTACAGCCACAAGGGTCAATACATTTTGAATTGTATTGGCAAGCTTCACTTTTATGTAAATATGAGTGGATCCTATCAATGCATGCATATTTGGCTAAGTAGAGTTTAAGGCTTATTTGCATAAAGCAATATTTATCCTATCTTTTCAAAATGGTTTTGGTCCTTTGTCAAATCTTTTTTTTCCAAGATCCTTGAACTCCTTGGTAGAAACTCAAGTGTTCAAGCTCTTGTCCACAAAATCTCCTGAGCTACTTGGTAACCCCAAGTGCATCAAGTTTTTATCAAAAATCTCATGAGTTCCTTGGTAACCCCAAGTACATCATGCTCTTGAGCACCTTGGTAACCCCAAGTGCATCAAGCTTCATCAAATCTCTTTGAATTCCTTGGTACCCCCAAGTGCATCAAGTTTTTATATTAGAAGTTGGAATGTCGAGATCTCCCATGGTTCATACTTTAGTTGCTCAGTATTGTCCATAACCGGGGACACGGCTAAGTACTTAGATTTTATTAACTTCTGCAGAAGGAGTACACTATACCCACATGACACAATCCCATCTTGTTGCCACCAGTGGCCTACTGGATTAGTGCTCACCAAGATGGAGTACTGGCAGACTGAGAATGTGACGAAGTCTTTCCAAGAGGTCCTCCCACACATCATTGCTAGCTTGTCTTCAGCCCCCATGAAGCATTCCAGATCCCCATGTCCGGTAACTAAAGACAATGTATGGGTCTTCCTAATGTAGTTGACTAAGCCAGAGCCATAATAGCATGTGGTTGCACACGAAAGCCACAATTGGAGAAACATGTTCAATCTCTAAGTTTCCTAGGTGGTTTTCATTTGGAGAACAACACAAAGTGATTGCCATAGACATGGTTCCTTTAGTTGCCACCTTCTCCAAAACATAAGTGTCCACCACCTAGGTGGTTCATTGAGTCCTTGTTTTATTAAGTAAAACACAAGTCTTTTCTCAACCTTTATAAATTTCAACATGTATCTCTTTTCAAAACATAGCATGGCTAAGCATGTACAACTTCAATATTTTCACTAAGGAGTGTATAGGGAATCCTATTAGGATTAGCATAGCATAAGTATAAAATTCTTTTCATGCATGTTTTCCAAAATTCACTAAGTAAAATGAAAAATAGTAGGACTTTAGATGATAGTGTCACTTGCCTTTTTGTTAGGGAATGATAGTCACTCCTTGATCTTGCTAGTCTCACACTTGCTAATTTTACTACAATCAAACAAGCATAGCATCAAATAGCATTCCACATTCAAACAATATTTCACATACACAAAGCAATGGTTCCTAAGTCTTGTAAAAAGAGGGTTCTTATTGCAAGGTTGGCCTCTACTAGGTTTATAAACTTTGTAAGGTCCACATTGATCATTTACCAAAATGGCAAAGTCATTAGTTAGAGGGTTTTGCCCAAAGTCTATTTTAAAATCCATTCAACATTTCATGTGGTGAAAATTATTCTTTTCAAAGCAAAACTTTATATATATATATTTTTTTTTCCAAATGAGTTGCCCTTAGCAAGGCTTGGTGTTTTGGGTCAGTAAGTTTGGTCCATAACATTTTCCCAAAGTTTTCCTTGCATAAACTTTTCCATAATAAAATTTAATGAGTTTATTTGGCTAGAGAATGACTAAGTTAACTAATTCAACTTAAATTTCACAAAAATCATTTTTAACACTATGGGTTGGTTCCTAGGGTCAGTAGGTTCACATAAATCCATTTTGCTAAAGATTTAATCCTAAAATCAATTTTAAACAATTTTTATACTCTAAACAAGTACACAAATGTTTCTGTAAATTCAAACAAGCAATCAGATACTATTTGTCAAACTAAGGCCATGGTTGTTTAGGGCTTGTTCTCCTGAATCCATTGATATAAAATTTGTCAAATTTGGACGTGTGGATCAAAAGATATAAGGGTTTGAAAATGGCATCAAAATCTGATTTCAATTTCTGTTTTTAAACAGACAGGTGACACGCGTCGAGACTCTATTGGACGGTACCGGTTCGCTGTGGATCACGCTCCGGTGCGTTGGATTAAGTCTAATCGTGTGGCTCTGGAGGCGTACCCCTTTGGCATTTAAATCATTCTATCGTGCCCGCTCGATCTAGAACGAACGGTTGCGGCAGGCTCGACCGAAAGTGGGCGGCGCTGCGGTGGCTAGCGGCGGTCGAAGTTGTCAGTCGATGATGGTGCCGGTGCTACAGGAGGTTAGGGAGAAAGGGAAAATGCTCACCAGGCTCAGGAGAACACGGCGAAGCTCAAGGTGCCCTAGAGATGGCAAGGGGCGCACTGGTCTTGGCAGAATTGCTCGCCGGAGTTGCTTAGGGCGGCGGTGCTCTCGGGTTGCTGTCGAGGACGATGCAGCAGATCTCCAGGAGGTAAACAAAACACATAGTCAGGAGCGTAAGGACACGGCGAAGGTGTGTGCGTGAACGAGAAGGCGCGGGGCGGTCTGGTTCACCTGGGAGACGTCGCCAGAGAAGAAGGCAGACGTGGCGGCGTCGGGAGTTTGTCGTAGTCGGGGTTCTGGTGCACCCGCGGGCGAACTGGGAGTACTAGGAGGTGCGTGAGGTCGAGAGGAGTCCACTCGCGTGAAGTAGAGGCAGAGGGGTGGTCGGAATTGGTCGGAATTGCTGCGACAGTTCGTCGGAGCAGAGGGTGTTCGGGGAAGAAATGGAGCGGCCTAAGGGCGAGCTTTGGGGAGGAGTCTGAGGGGAACGAGAGAGGAGAGGGAGGCCTTTAAGGGAGCGTGGTCGCTGCGAGTTAAGACGGCCGTGTTAAAGCGAATTGATGCCGCGAAATTTCAGCAGGAAACGGCGACGAGGTGGGGAAGAACTGGTCGAACGGGTGGGGAAGGAGAACAGTGACGGTGGGGTCCAGCGGTCAGTGGGAATAGAACATGTGAGGGAGGTCCATCGGTCAGTGGTTCAGCGGGTTCTTTCTGCGGTGAAGAAAACGGTTCGGGGAGGAAAAGAACAGGTGGGCTGTTGGGCTTAGTGGGCTGCCTGGGCTGAGCATCTGGGCTGGCTGTTGTTTCATTTTTTTTTTGTACTGAATCATTTTCCCTTTTTTTTTTTTGAATTTCTGTTTTAAATTCCAATCCACTTATTCAATCATTCAAACAATTTCAAACATTCATTAAACCTTGCATTGTGTTTTTGGTTCTGTTTAGTAGTATAAAACAACTTACAAAATAAAAATAATATTTTAAATTTTTTCTAGGTTCTATTTATTAATTAAATAAAATGGGCTATGGTTTATTAATAAAATATGGTTTGGTTTAATTATTAAAATCCCCATTTTGAATTCTATATATATTTACAAAAACCATTCAGCAGGCTTTTATTTGAGAATATAAGATATGTGCAAAACTTTGTTAGAATAAAATAATATTTTATTATAGGGTCCATTAATAATTAAATAAAATGGCCTTAGTTTATTAATCCAAACAGGATTTATTTTATTGAGATATTTATTTTAAAATATAAAGTAGAGCCAAAACATTTTAGTAGGTTTTTATTAAATAATAATAAAAATACTTGGTAAACCTATTTAAACAATTTTAATATATCTTGATGTTTTAAGTTAAAATGGTAATTTCTTTCATTATAAAATTGGACATTGGTTCCCTGTTATTTATTTAAATAAACCTTTGATATTTTTATTAAAACTAAGTGTTTTTAATTCCCAAAGTTTTGGTCAAGATTTAATTTGGCCTTATCAAATATTCTTTATTTATAAATCCACCATTTCTTTTGATAATAAATCTTTTTATTAAAGGATCTAATAATAGTAATTCCAAAACATTTTTAATTTCCTTTATTAAATGTTTTTCTTTATGCACCCTTTTATTTTATTTAATTTTAAATGTGATTCGAGGTTCCAATTAATTTCAAAAAGTTTCTTCTGGCTCTGAAATTTGAACATAGTTTTATTTTTATTCATTTATTTTCACATTACAAGATTTGGAAAATCTTGGGATGTGACAGGATACCACCCTTAAAATAAATCTCGTCCCGAGATTTGGGAAGGCTAGGGTTACAAGCAAGTTCAAAACAACTAGGGTTCTACCACCCTTAAAATACTTCAAACAAAAATTACATATTGGCCTTCTTGGGTCCTGGAAATTCCTCTAAGTTAAACTTTTGCTTTGTTCCTATGCTTGACTCATGGGCCAAGATTGAGTTTCTCCATAGGCTTGTTCAACTTGTTCTTCATCCTTTCTGGACAGTTGCTTGCATAATGTCCTGGATTCTTGCAGTTGAAGCAATGGATGTCATTGAGTTCTTTACGTGGCTCTTGAGGGCAAGTTGCTACAAAGTGACCTGGTTCGTTACAGTTGTTACACCATACTTGGTCAATTCCTTTATTCTTTATGTTCCCTGGGCATCCACTGGAGTAGTGTCCCATTTCCTTACATTTACGACATTGTACAAGGCTCATGTCTTGCTTGGGCTTCTTGATTTTTCTAGATCCTTTGAATTGGGTTGTCTTGCTTGGAGGTATAAGTGGTCCTTTTCCTTTGGTAGACTTGGATCCTTCTTGTTTCCTTTGTTCTACCATGGCATAGGTAGGACATAGGCCAGGAGTATGATCACTTCCCTCACAAAGGTAGCAAGCAGCTTGAGAGGTAGGGCATTCTCCAACAGAATGGTCTTCATCACAATTGGGGCATTGTCCTTCATGCTCCTTGGAAGTATGTTCCTTGTCTCCACAAATAATGCAAGCTGGGGCTCCATCTAGAACAACATTCTTGTCATCCTTGCTATCATACTCTTTTCTAGGATAATTTTCTTCCATGCTAATCATTTGATTAGTCACCTTAAGCATCAATTGGGATTGTTCCTCCAAAAACTTTTGAAGTGTTGGATCTTCATTACTATTGTTGGCTAGGAACTGAGCTGTTAATTGGTTCAACTGATGTTGGGTTGCTATGAGCTCTCCCAGGCTGTCAGCTTGGTTGGTGTTGGTGTCATCAACCTTGGAGTCCTTTGGAGTAGTCATCTGTTTGGGTTGAAGGAAGATTAGAATGGGCAAGACATTTCTAAGGAAATATTCCTAATCACACATCACAATTCACACAAGCAAATGTACATGCACTCACAAAACCAACTTTTCACAAACATCTTTGCACTCAAAACACAAGGTTCAAGCACAAACTTAGGTAACAAAATATTTTTGTTACACCACACAAGTCGGTGTGTTTTGTCTTTACTAAATTATGGTGGTCCATCTATATGGTTCACTTGTGATCCTCCCTTCCTTCTTGGTTTCTTCCTCTTACATGAGATCATGGTTCCTTGAGATAAATTCCATGGTCACAATATTTCAAAGTTGTTGATGGTTTCTTATTATTTTGCATTCCCTCAGTCTCTAAATTCTTAAATAAGGTTTCCTTGTCTCACTTGTGGTCCTTAGTAGTTTCCAAGTTGGAAGTCCTTGGTGAAATATGCTGAAGATGTTGAAGTCATTAGTGTTGAAGAAGTTGAAGAAGTCCTTTGCACATGGTGTAATCTTTGGTCAAGGGTAGGTTTTTCCATCAAGTTGAAGTAGAAGAGATGTAGAGTTGGAACCAAAATGGTTGAGGAAAGATTTTACAAATGTTTTTGTAAATAAGTTTTTGAACAAATACAACTTCTATTTTTCTAAGGGTTTTTGTCCAATCCTAGGTTTACAAATCCTACAGGCAACACAATGCTCTGATACCATCTGTAGCGGTCCCTACCCAATATGGTAGATCCCTCCTGTGTTTTACAATGCTAGTCCCTGGATCAATAGCTAGCATCCACAGTTAAGATGTAATATCAAGATACAAGGGTCATATTATAACTTTATAACCAGAAATAACATAATTTTATTACATCATACATAGCTCATTTGGCTATTACATTTCATTGCAGCGGAATAAATAAAGTCATGGGTCCTTTGTCTTCATAGTGCCACAGGCAGATGTTGGTTGTAGACTTTGTAGTCCTAGTCAATCAAACAATCTTCATAAAATAAAACAATCAACCTGCAACATTACAAGTTACAGCCACAAGGGTCAATACATTTTGAATTGTATTGGCAAGCTTCACTTTTATGTAAATATGAGTGGATCCTATCAATGCATGCATATTTGGCTAAGTAGAGTTTAAGGCTTATTTGCATAAAGCAATATTTATCCTATCTTTTCAAAATGGTTTTGGTCCTTTGTCAAATCTTTTTTTTCCAAGATCCTTGAACTCCTTGGTAGAAACTCAAGTGTTCAAGCTCTTGTCCACAAAATCTCCTGAGCTACTTGGTAACCCCAAGTGCATCAAGTTTTTATCAAAAATCTCATGAGTTCCTTGGTAACCCCAAGTACATCATGCTCTTGAGCACCTTGGTAACCCCAAGTGCATCAAGCTTCATCAAATCTCTTTGAATTCCTTGGTACCCCCAAGTGCATCAAGTTTTTATATTAGAAGTTGGAATGTCGAGATCTCCCATGGTTCATACTTTAGTTGCTCAGTATTGTCCATAACCGGGGACACGGCTAAGTACTTAGATTTTATTAACTTCTGCAGAAGGAGTACACTTTACCCACATGACACAATCCCATCTTGTTGCCACCAGTGGCCTACTGGATTAGTGCTCACCAAGATGGAGTACTGGCAGACTGAGAATGTGACGAAGTCTTTCCAAGAGGTCCTCCCACACATCATTGCTAGCTTGTCTTCAGCCCCCATGAAGCATTCCAGATCCCCATGTCCGGTAACTAAAGACAATGTATGGGTCTTCCTAATGTAGTTGACTAAGCCAGAGCCATAATAGCATGTGGTTGCACACGAAAGCCACAATTGGAGAAACATGTTCAATCTCTAAGTTTCCTAGGTGGTTTTCATTTGGAGAACAACACAAAGTGATTGCCATAGACATGGTTCCTTTAGTTGCCACCTTCTCCAAAACATAAGTGTCCACCACCTAGGTGGTTCATTGAGTCCTTGTTTTATTAAGTAAAACACAAGTCTTTTCTCAACCTTTATAAATTTCAACATGTATCTCTTTTCAAAACATAGCATGGCTAAGCATGTACAACTTCAATATTTTCACTAAGGAGTGTATAGGGAATCCTATTAGGATTAGCATAGCATAAGTATAAAATTCTTTTCATGCATGTTTTCCAAAATTCACTAAGTAAAATGAAAAATAGTAGGACTTTAGATGATAGTGTCACTTGCCTTTTTGTTAGGGAATGATAGTCACTCCTTGATCTTGCTAGTCTCACACTTGCTAATTTTACTACAATCAAACAAGCATAGCATCAAATAGCATTCCACATTCAAACAATATTTCACATACACAAAGCAATGGTTCCTAAGTCTTGTAAAAAGAGGGTTCTTATTGCAAGGTTGGCCTCTACTAGGTTTATAAACTTTGTAAGGTCCACATTGATCATTTACCAAAATGGCAAAGTCATTAGTTAGAGGGTTTTGCCCAAAGTCTATTTTAAAATCCATTCAACATTTCATGTGGTGAAAATTATTCTTTTCAAAGCAAAACTTTATATATATATTTTTTTTTCCAAATGAGTTTCCCTTAGCAAGGCTTGGTGTTTTGGGTCAGTAAGTTTGGTCCACAACATTTTCCCAAAGTTTTCCTTGCATAAACTTTTCCATAATAAAATTTAATGAGTTTATTTGGCTAGAGAATGACTAAGTTAACTAATTCAACTTAAATTTCACAAAAATCATTTTTAACACTATGGGTTGGTTCCTAGGGTCAGTAGGTTCACATAAATCCATTTTGCTAAAGATTTAATCCTAAAATCAATTTTAAACAATTTTTATACTCTAAACAAGTACACAAATGTTTCTATAAATTCAAACAAGCAATCAGATACTATTTGTCAAACTAAGGCCATGGTTGTTTAGGGCTTGTTCTCCTGAATCCATTGATATAAAATTTGTCAAATTTGGACGTGTGGATCAAAAGATATAAGGGTTTGAAAATGGCATCAAAATCTGATTTCAATTTCTGTTTTTAAACAGACAGGTGACACGCGTCGAGACTCTATTGGACGGTACCGGTTCGCTGCGGATCACGCTCCGGTGCGTTGGATTAAGTCTAATCGTGTGCCTCTGGAGGCGTACCCCTTTGGCATTTAAATGATTCTATCGTGCCCGCCCGATCTAGATCGAACGGTTGCGGCAGGCTCGACCTAAAGTGGGCGGCGCTGCGGTGGCTAGCGGCGGTCGGAGCTGTCAGTCGATGACGGTGCCGGTGCTACAGGAGGTTAGGGAGAAAGGGAAAATGCTCACCAGGCTCAGGAGAACACGGCGAAGCTCAAGGTGCCCTAGAGATGGCAAGGGGCGCACTGGTCTTGGCAGAATTGCTCGCCGGAGTTGCTTAGGGCGGCGGTGCTCTCGGGTTGCTGTCGAGGACGATGCAGCAGATCTCCAGGAGGTAAACAAAACACATAGTCAGGAGCGTAAGGACACGGCGAAGGTGTGTGCGTGAACGAGAAGGCGCGGGGCGGTCTGGTTCACCTGGGAGACGTCGCCGGAGAAGAAGGCAGACGTGGCGGCGTCGGGAGTTTGTCGTAGTCGGGGTTCTGGTGCACCCGCGGGCGAACTGGGAGTACTAGGAGGTGCGTGAGGTCGAGAGGAGTCCACTCGCGTGAAGTAGAGGCAGAGGGGTGGTCGGAATTGGTCGGAATTGCTGCGACAGTTCGTCGGAGCAGAGGGTGTTCGGGGAAGAAATGGAGCGGCCTAAGGGCGAGCTTTGGGGAGGAGTCTGAGGGGAACGAGAGAGGAGAGGGAGGCCTTTAAGGGAGCGTGGTCGCTGCGAGTTAAGACGGCCGTGTTAAAGCGAATTGATGCCGCAAAATTTCAGCAGGAAACGGCGACGAGGTGGGGAAGAACTGGTCGAACGGGTGGGGAAGGAGAACAGTGACGGTGGGATCCAGCGGTCAGTGGGAATAGAACATGTGAGGGAGGTCCATCGGTCAGTGGTTCAGCGGGTTCTTTCTGCGGTGAAGAAAACGGTTCGGGGAGGAAAAGAACAGGTGGGCTGTTGGGCTTAGTGGGCTGCCTGGGCTGAGCATCTGGGCTGGCTGTTGTTTCATTTTTTTTTGTACTGAATCATTTTCCTTTTTTTTTTTTTGAATTTCTGTTTTAAATTCCAATCCACTTATTCAATCATTCAAACAATTTCAAACATTCATTAAACCTTGCATTGTGTTTTTGGTTCTGTTTAGTAGTATAAAACAACTTACAAAATAAAAATAATATTTTAAATTTTTTCTAGGTTCTATTTATTAATTAAATAAAATGGGCTATGGTTTATTAATAAAATATGGTTTGGTTTAATTATTAAAATCCCCATTTTGAATTCTATATATATTTACAAAAACCATTCAGCAGGCTTTTATTTGAGAATATAAGATATGTGCAAAACTTTGTTAGAATAAAATAATATTTTATTATAGGGTCCATTAATAATTAAATAAAATGGCCTTAGTTTATTAATCCAAACAGGATTTATTTTATTGAGATATTTATTTTAAAATCTAAAGTAGAGCCAAAACATTTTAGTAGGTTTTTATTAAATAATAATAAAAATACTTGGTAAACCTATTTAAACAATTTTAATATATCTTGATGTTTTAAGTTAAAATGGTAATTTCTTTCATTATAAAATTGGACATTGGTTCCCTGTTATTTATTTAAATAAACCTTTGATATTTTTATTAAAACTAAGTGTTTTTAATTCCCAAAGTTTTGGTCAAGATTTAATTTGGCCTTATCAAATATTCTTTATTTATAAATCCACCATTTCTTTTGATAATAAATCTTTTTATTAAAGGATCTAATAATAGTAATTCCAAAACATTTTTAATTTCCTTTATTAAATGTTTTTCTTTATGCACCCTTTTTTTTATTTAATTTTAAATGTGATTCGAGGTTCCAATTAATTTCAAAAAGTTTCTTCTGGCTCTGAAATTTGAACATAGTTTTATTTTTATTCATTTATTTTCACATTACAAGATTTGGAAAATCTTGGGATGTGACATAAACAAATTATAGCAGGGCAATTAACAGGAACTGAGCAAGGCATAACAATGCAATTACTAGTCAGAAAGATCATATGAGATTCGATTGGGCAATACAACAAGATACATAGACCGCCATCCAACTGCATCTATGACTAGAAGTCCACCTTCAGGTTATCATCCGAACCACCTCCAGTATTAAGTTGCAAGCAACATACAACTACTTTAAGCAAAGTGTGTAAGGTAAACAGTCCACATGTTCCATGAACAAGAGACCGTTATTTTCTCCCTAGTAGGAACAACACATCTACAACCGAAGAGATTTCTGTCACTTCCCTTGGAAACTAGAGGCATGAACCCACTATCGAGCATAAATACCCCCTCTTGGAGTCACTAGCAACTACTTGGACAAGATAGCTACTAACAACGGAGAGCATGCAAGATCACAAACAACACAGACATGATAGAATCATAAAGACAAAACCATTAATCAAACCAACATAATAATCTCAATATCCATCGGATCCCCGCAAACACAACATGATTACAAATAGATTAGATCTTGATCATGAACGGAGATCACAAGATCTATACATGAAAGCACAAGGAGGAGATACAACCATGTAGCTACTACATGGAACCATAGTCAAAGGTGGAACTACTCATGCATCATACCGGAGAGAAGGCCTCCGGGATGATCTCCCCTCCGGCAGGGTGCTGGGAAGAACTTCAGATCCCCCCGATCTAGGGACGACGGTGGGGGCGGCTACAGAAGGTTTGTTGGAATTTTGATCGGGTACTTAGGGTTTCTGCAATGGGGGCTTCTTATAGGCGAAGGGGGAGGCCGAGGCGGTGTCCAGGGGCCCCACACCTTGCCTAGGCGCGGGGCAGGGCCCACCCGTGCCTAGGGGGGTGTGGCTGCCCTGGCACGCCTCTCCGTCTCCCCTCTAGACTTCTTGTTCCCCACGTAAAGTTATTGACTTTGACGTTTGTCCCGTCCAATTCCGAGAATATTTCCTTACTAGCTTTTCTGTAACCAAAAATAGCAGAAAACATGCAACTGGCACTGTGGCAACTTGTTAATAGGTTAGTACCATAAAACATGTAAAAAGCACCTCAAAGTGTAGACAAAGCAAAGCAAAGTAGATACTAAACAAGCATGGAGCATCAAAATTATAGATACGTTTCCGACGTATCAATGACATAGAAGGTATGGACTGTCCCGAGGATGTAAAAAGAATTCATGGACAATACATGGCCTTCTATGCTAGAAACTTTTGGAAGGATCCAGCCAAGGCCAAATCTGAACTAGAACGCAAGAGTGGAGCATACGGAAGAAAGGAAAACGGTCCCAAGCTGAGAACTTGTTTCAACTATGGAGACCGGCTGCACTTTGTAATCGAGTGTCCGTATCAAAGTAGGGAAGATAATGGAGGAAGACTCATTCTCAAGGAAAAGTCAAAGGCTCCATGCAAGAAACAATTTTTAAAGAAGAATGCTCCTTTCAAGAAGCAACCAAAGATTGTTCTAGTGGCTCAAGAAGAATATTCTTTGGGAAGTGAAGATGAAGACGAGGATGATAGCTCTCGAGAGGTGGCTGCTATAGTCACCACATCTACAACAACATCTCTCTTCGTTCTCCAAATGAAAACGTCATCAACAAGAACGCTACTTGTCTCATGGCAAGAGGCTCCGAGGTATCAACTTCTAACACTTCTTTTCCTAAGGCTATGATTGACATGGATGATCCTACTAGTCTTAAGGTTAAAGAAGATATTATTGCTTTGGACTATTTCTTCACTAATTTGCAAGGTGAGCACAAAATACATTTTGAGGCTCTTATGGACCAGCTGGCCCAAAATGAAGTGCTTCTTGAAGAAAAGGGCAGGATTGAAAGGGAGGATGCAATGGAAATTGCGTCCTTAAAAAATGCTCTAGAAGAAGAAGAGGCTCGGGCTTCTCTTGAAGAGAGGCTTGAGTCTATTGAGGAGTCACATGAAGAAATGGTGACAAAGCTTGTTAAGGAACGTGACAATGCAGTATCCAAAGCAAAGAAGTTAAAGAAAGAATAGATTGACTTGGGCTGCTCATGCTAGACTCTCCAAGGAATTGGAGAAACTTGCCATCGCTCACAAGGCTTTGAAAAGTGAATTCTATATTCTCAATGAGTCACATGATCAGCTCCAAATTCGATTGACCAAGTATGATGTTCCTAGCACATCTAAATCAACATATATTCACAAAGAAAACAATAGTGTGGAAGATGAGCCTGTCTTGACACCAACCCCAGATATAAGGGTGTACTTGATGAGATACTTGGCAAGCAAAGGTTAAATCTTCGAAAAGAGGGACTAGGATATGTCACCAAGTCCAAGAATAAGAAGACCAAGGGTGAACAATCAAATACAAACACTGTTGAGAAGAATGTCACAAAAGACAAAACTGATCATATTGGTTTTGCAGGGTCTCACAATCCAAATTATGAACTCTTTTGTGATTATTATGGCGATGTGTATGCTTATTATGTTGGTCCTTTTGATGAATATGTTGCTTGGTCCATTTGGGTTCCAAAGACCCTTGTTACTAACATGAGATGACCCATTAAAAAATGGGTACCTAAAACCAAGAAGTAATTCTCTTGCAGGGCTATGCTTCCGGTGGGTCTAAATGGGTGCTGGACAGTGGGTGCACTAGTCATATGACCGGAAGCAAAGAGATCATCACAGAGATGCGACCCAATCATGATAATATTACAGTCTCCTATGGTGATAGGTCTAAATCTCAGGTATTGGGTCTTGGCAAGGTTGTGGTCGCCCATGATATCTCTCTCGTGGACGTCATGCTTGTTGAGACCCTCGGTTACAACTTACTTTCTGTTCGTGCCCTTGGTAAGATGGGCTTTGCTGTTTACATTGATGATGATTTGGTGGTACTCTTGTGGAGCAAGTCTCTCAAGGTCGCTTTCATTGGGTACGTCGAAAATGACCTGTATGTGGTGGACTTTTTCGGGAAAACCACTTCGGGTCTGATGTGCTTATTCGGAAAGGCCGACATGGGCTGGCTATGGCATCCCCGTTTAGCCCATGTCAACATCAGAACTTTGCAAAGTCTTCACAAGGGTGGCCACATCCTTGGACTAAAAGACAATGTTTCCTTTGCCAAAGATCGTGTTTGCAGGGCCTGTGTTGAAGGCAAAATGCATGACTCTCCACACAAGAGGAAAACTATTGTTTCTTCAAAGAGAATCTTGGAATTACTTCATGTGGACTTATTTGGTCCTCCATCTCATGCCAGTCTCGGTGGGAAGAAATATTGCTTGGTGATAGTCGATGATTACTCAAGATACACATGTGTCTATTTCTTCAAGCTAAAGAGTGAGACTCAACAAACGATCATTGATTTCGCCAATGAGGTTCAGTGTCAACACAATGTTCCCATTTTGGCAATAAGAAGTGACAACAGCTCCGAGTTCAAGAACTACACATTGAATGAGTTTCTAAGTGAAGAGGGGATAAGACATCAATATTCCGCTGCGTACACCCCTCAACAAAATGGTGTAGCTGAGAGGAATAACCGCACTTTGATGGATATGGCTAGATCAATGTTGGCTGAATTCAAGTCTCCTTACAACTTTTGGGCTGAAGCCATAGATAAGCGTAGCATTAAGATCAAGTCATTTCAATAGTTTGTTTGCTATAAGCTTTCTGATACATAGTAACCTAATTCCTTCGACCATGAGATCATGTTAATCACCATCACCGGAAGTATGCTTTGATGACATCAAACACCACACCGTAACTGTGTGGCTATAAAGGTGGCATTGAGTGTTCAGAAATTATGGGTTGAGGCACATGGATCAAGAGTGGGATTTGTCGATCCATATGACGGATAGATATACTCTCAGCCCTCTTGGTGGAATGTCATCCAATTAGCTTGCAAGCATGTTACTGGCTCACAAGGGAACACATATCACGGTAACAAGAAAAGAGTACTTATCGGTAACGAGGTTGAACTAGGTATGCAGAGATACCGACGATCAAAACCTCGGATAAGTAAACTACCGTGAGACAAAGGGAAATTGGTATCGTATGTAAGTGGTTCATTCGATCGCAAAGTAATCGTAGAAACATGTGGGAGACATATGAATTTCTAGATTCCTCTATTGGTTATTGATCGGAGAAGTGTCTCGATCATGTTCGTGTAATTCACGAACCGTAGGGAGACACACTTAAGGATTCGATTCTAGGTTCACTCAAGTTTGGAGTGAATTTATACACTAAAAGAAGTCTAGATACATTTTCTTTACAAACCTAAAACATCTTATATTTTGAAATGGAGGGAGTATTGACAAAAGGGTAGTATCACACGTGATTACAAAAGGAAATGCAACATACAAATATTTTAAAGCAACATACATATGAAGGGAATAAGCCCGAGAGGCAATGATAAGGTGGTTATTATCTTATTCCTTGTTTATGATAAATGTTTATGTTTCATGCTATAATTGTATTAATTGGAAACGTTAATACATGTGTGTTTAATAAACAAATAAAGTGATCCTAGTTATTCCTCTCATATAAACTAGCTCGTTGATTAACAAGATTATCAAGGTTTCCTGATCATGGACATTGGATGTTGTTAATAACGAGGTCACAACATTGGTAGACTGATATGATGAACATTCATCCGAAGTATAGTAATACGATCAAAGTCATTATGTTTAAATTGCTATAACATCATTACAAGTAACTTTAGTCCTTAGACCATGAGATCATGTCAATCACTAACACCGAAAGAGTAGCTTGATAATATCAAACGTCACACCGTAACAGGGTGACTATAAAGGTGGGTTCAGATACTCTGATAGTGTTATGTAGAGGCTCATGGATCAAGAGTGGGATTTGTCCATCCCAATGATGGAGAGATATACTCTGGTCCCTCTCAATGATATCACATTGATATAGCTTGCAAACAAGTGATAGGGATCACTAGAATGTTATATCACGGGAACAAGAAATAGAGTACATGTCGGTAACGAGATCAAACTAGGTATGGGAATACCGATGATCGAATCTCGGACATGTAAAATATCACGAGACAAAAGGATTTAGTTACAGTGTAAAAGGTTCACACGATCACAAGAAGTCATTGTTTAATATGTGGGAGTCGGTACGGATCTCTGGGTCCTGCTGCTGATTATTGATTGGAGAGGGGTATTGATCATGTCTACATTATTCGTGAACCGTAGGGTGACACACTTAAGGTATACCTACACCATTTGGAGCAAATAAGATTCCAAAGAAAGAAAAAGAGATCGCTGAAATTATTTTCAATGGAAACCGGAATTGTTTCGGGTGAAATTGCTGAAATTGGTTACGCGTGTGAAATTGAAATGTTGCAAGGGGTTTTGTGTGAATGTTTGTTAATTAATGTAAATAACAAATTTCTGAATAAAATAAATAAAAGAGTTTTATTAAATGAGAGATTGCATTAAGTTTGGTGGAAATTTAATGGTGGTGAGTGGAATTTTGAGTGGAGGATTTTTATGGGAGTGGGAGCTCCACCCACATGAATGTGGAAGAGTTGGGGGCACTTACCATGGCTACCACGCCATGGCATTTGGGATGCCCCCTCCCTATAAAATACCCCCTCTCCTCCTCTCATATCGCACCTCCTCGTGAAGGATCTCTCTCCCCCTGTAAAATTTCTCCATGGTCTCAGATCAGCAAGATACATGTTTCCGATGGCTTTTTCTGGATCAAGGATTTGCTACATCCGCTGCTTTGCTGGAGCGAGGGCGCTACCAGACATGTGTGTGATTACGGATGCACCACTGCTTTGCGGTGCTGGACTTGCTGGTGCTGGACCAGATGGACTTCATCACGATCTTGAGATCGGCAAGTGAATGACTACATCATCCACGAGAACCAATCTCGTAACGCTTTTTTGGTCTTCAAGGGTAAGTTCTCCATGGATGTATATCCACCCGTTGTTTGTATCTGGATAGATAGATCTTGGTGCTCAGTTGTTCATTTCGTAGGAAATTTTTGTTTTCTATGCTGTGAATCGAACAGTGGTATCAGAGCTGGATCTATGCGTAGATGCTTTGCATGGGTAGTACACATATGGGTATGTGGGCGCTGATAGTAACGTTATTGCTTCTTATGTGTATTTTTTATATTGGTGGCGTAGTGGGATGAAGCGTCCCGGACACACTTTACATATCCTTGCACATGAGACCTGTTCCACGCTCGACATGCAACTAGTTTTGCATAAGTGGCTTGCGGGTGTCTATCTCTCCTACTATAGTCAATATCTGATTCACAACGAGTTGCCAATAATTTGATTATCATCGTAGTGGTTCCATGTTTGTAGGTAAGAAACAGTTCTATCTCTGGAAGCTCTCAGCCACGTAAAACATGCAAAAGATAAATTAGAGACGTCTAGTCTTTTTGGTTTTGCTAGGCAAATACTATGATATGGTAGAATTATAATTTGTAGTATGGTTGGATACTATTGGAAATTATAATATGCCAAAGTGTAAGTTCCATAGACCTTGGTCTTACACATATAGGAATGATAAATATCATACCACGTTGCACTAGATAGTGATCAAGTGCAAGAACCATATCATATCACTTTTAGCATATAATGTTTGTTTGCATATTATATTTCTTGTTTGGTGCTTTAATAGCATTATAAGATGATCCCTTATTTAAATATCAAGATAAAAATGTGTTCTTCCTTTAGTATGCACCATTGAAAAAGTTCTTCATTTCGAGACACCACGTGATGATCGGTTGTGATAGACTTAATGTTCGCATACAATAGGTGTAAGACAGTTTTACACACGCGAATAAAAAGGTTCATACTTGGCAAGCCTAGCATGTACAGACATGGCCTTGGAACACGAACCGAAAGGTAAAACATTAGTCATATGGTTGATATGATGCCCATATTGATGCACACCTTTGAAGATGCACCAACTCACATGATGATCGGTCTTGGTGTAGTGGATTTGATTCATGTAATCACCAAAACAACTAGAGGGATGTTGTTTTTGAGTGGAAGTTCATTTCTAATTTGGATTAGTCGAACTCAATTTATCATAAATTAAATCAAAGTGAATTTGCATAATAAATTATAGTCATTGGCATCCGTTCACTACCTTATGCTTAGTTATAATCGAGATAATAGAACTATAGAATTCTGGGTATTTACTTTACGAACTGGTATCGTATTGTTTTGAATGTCAATCTAAAGTTTAAAAGTCATATTGCAACAGCATACTCTGTTTACTCCGTAAATTTTAATAATTAGTATTAAATCAAGAGTAACAATTCTAGTGTTAGTATCTAAAGTATCATTTTTGCATCCATGATTCTTGATAGACTTCTGATTCAATAGGCCCCTCAAGGAACGAAAGAAAAATTCAGGCACGATCTACGCGCGATCGAGGGCTAGGATGGGCAGATACCCCTTCGCGCCTGGGGGTAGGATTGGCATACAGAAAGGTTAGATCGCGCGCGTAGAGCCCGCCAAAGCCCGTACAGGCCCGAAGCGGATCAGTACGCGCGTATTCCACGACGCGATGTGGATTCCCGTCGTCCAACTCAGCAGTCTGACGTGGCAACACCTCTACACAAAAAAAACACCTCTACGTGGTTTGCTGGGCCGCATTTCTGTTTAACCGGTGGGCCGTTTGTGTTGCACGCGCGGATAAGAGCGGGGGCTCGGACATCAGGAAGGTGCACTCCCGTCACATCCAACGCGGTGCACGTCTGACAACACCCGCAGGACTGTGTCATCATGACGCGTGCAGGGACGCGTGCACCATTGTATCAGCGCCGAAGTGTCATTGAATTGTCAATCGACTTATTAGAGCATCCAATCGGTCACATCGTTGTAGTTCTCTGCCTGCCACGTGTGCACAAAACTTCTTTGAGAAGGCAGATCGCACAGTAGGGGAGAGGACGGTGGGGTGCATAAGACTGGTCTGCCTAGCCTTTTTGACTATCTACCTCCACTCATCACTAGTGCCCTCCTCCCTTTCTTCTTCCTCCTGCTCATCCCGCTCCTGCTCCCTCCTTCTGCGCAGGCATGGCTCCCTCTCGGAATCGTGCCGCGGCGACAATGCGCGTGGAGAGAAAAGAGAGAGCTCACTGTGCCGCTTTACGCACTGAAGAGTCACAACATATGCTCATGGCTATGCCCGCAGGCGAGGGATCCTCCGGGTAGGTCATGTACTTCTTCTCCTTAATAGTGTTATCCAACATTCTTCTTCTCCTTAATCATCAACTACTTCTCTTTCTTCAGAGTCGTCGGTTCACCGGCAGACATGTGTTCCCCAGATCCCTGGATCAGCGAGGTAAACAATATACACTGGGGTTTTTGCGACTAGGATTTGGGGTTTTTGTTCCTAGATCTTTTCCACACCGCCCATTTCTGCATAAAGCTCGTGTGCTATAATGACACGTTACTGTTGTTCCCGTTCCGTGATAGGACTGAAACCACGTATTCTTTGTCCCAGGAAAAGAAGCCAAAACTCATTAATAAGGTGGATGCTTGGATTAATGCACGAATAAGCAGCCACAGGGAGAAAATGCAAACACAAGAACTGGAATTAGAACATCTCAAATTAGCAGCTCCTCGCCAGGCTACGACTGTAATGTAGCAGATTTTCCTCGGTGCTGCTCTGCTGAATTGAACTATGTGTTTCTGTTTTGCAACTGTAAACTGAAATATCCAAACAATGAGTTGCAACGGGAGACACCTTTTGCGCAGTCCGAAAACTATCTGCTTTCCTGTTGTTTATATCTACTCGGTGGGACCATGTTGGACAAGTGTCAATTTTGTTGTAAGAAAACCTTAAAATTAGATATTATACACACTCAACCGTGCATTAAAATTCAAATTAGGTATTCCAAACTCAACTTCAAATAGTTGCAAAAGGAGGTAGCCACGATCGGAAAAGAGTGGGTGGGCCACTGGCCGGGGTCCGCAGAGAGAGAGTGAGATTCGTCAAAAAAAGAGAGATTGTTTTTTGACACAAAAGAGAGAGAGAGAGAGAGAGAGAGAGAGAGATATTGTTGGCGAATGGGGCCACCGAGCGCGTGAGAACCGTGCATGTACCATAGACATGTCCGAGGCGCACCGTGCGCGTGTGAACTGTGTAGTACCGTACTACCGCATATCCGTGGTGCACTGTGCGAGCAGGTGCCATGCGTATGCTGCTGAACCATACACGTGTGAACCGCGGGAGCACGAAACGTCGGCGTCTCACCATATAGAGTCAATCCCTCTGTCTCTCTCTCCACCTCCCCTCATTCACTCCATCACGCCACCTCTTCCCAACTCCCCCTAGGCCCCTACCCACTACCCTTCCCCACTCCTCTCTCTCTCCGCCGACCAGGAAAAAACCCTCTCCCCTTCCGCTTCTGCTCCACTTCCCATTCCGGCGATGGAGCACCCATCCGACGCTATCACCGCAGCGAAGGAGAATGCCGCGACGCTGGCGTTAGCCATGGAGGAGGCGGCCAGAGCTGCGATGGAGGCGGCTAGAGCCACGACGGAGGCACAAAATGCCGCAAGGGTGACAATCACAGCCGCAGCGGATGCGAAAGAAGAAGCGGAGGCCATTGCTGAAGGCCGGCCGATCGGTCCCTCGTCGGCTCCCGCCGCTATCAGTACTTGTGCGTACAATCTTGGGAAGCAGCCGCAGGATGACGATGAGGAGGTCGAGCTCATCATCATGCCGCCGACGGCCTTCGACGAGAACATCATTGACGACAATGAGGAGGTAAGTTCCAATTAATGGATTATCTGCTTGGGGCCTAGGGTTTTCACTTAGCATCAGATTCTTTTGTTATCTGTTAAGATTGGGGCCTAGGGTTTTCACTTAGCGTCAGATTTGTTTGTTATCTGTTAAGCTTGGGGCCTAGGGTTTTCACTTAGCGTCAGATTCGTTTGTTATCCATTACGATTGATGTGTAATTAATGGATCTGTGGATTATTGCTAGCTAGGGTTCGATTATGAACAGAATCGATTAATATTTGTAGATCTATGGATTATTGCTAGCTAGGGTTCGATTATGGACAAAATCGATTAATATTTGTGGATCTGTGGATTGTTGTTTTATTTCTATGGATTAATTCTAGCTTATTGACCGACGGAAGTGGATTATCTGCTTGATCCCTTGATTACTTTCTGTTATTGCTAGCTGGAGACTGTTATCTGTTGCTTCCTTTGTTAAGCATTCAATTTTAGTTGCAGTTTCTACATATTTTCTTCGCATGTGTATTTTGCATATTTCAGGAGGCTACTGATGATGTTGACAGCGATGTCGACTCGTGTCAAAGGAAGACCAGGGCCACTCTCAGAAAGCTTAAAGCGGGGAGGTTCGACCAGTTCTGGAGTGAACCCTGGACTGATGGCATAAATAGCTGCCCCTTCTACAAAAGGAGCATAAAGATGGACTTTCAAAGCATCCTACAGCATGCTGAAGGCTGTGGATTTGGCCGTGTCAAATTTGGGGAAATTGTCAATGTCCACGGCTTCAGGGCCAATCACATGGCATATGGCATCTTCCTTAGGAACAAACTGAACCGAGCTGTCGAGGCGGCGAGGAGGCAGTGATGTAATGATGTGCATGTTTGTGTGTGCTGCTGCTGGTTTAAGCAGCATGCTTTTGTTTGAACTGTGTTTATGTTGGTTGCTTAGTAGCGTTTGTGTTGAACCTCTGCCTTATCAAGTTTGTGTTGAACCTTGCTTAATTAGTTGCTTGTTAAGTTTCTACATTTTAGATGCTTAATTAGTTTGTGTTGAACCTTGCTTAATTAGTTGCTTGTTATGTTTCTACATTCTAGATGCTTATTATCTACATTTGTTTTTGTACATGCTAGTGTGTGGTGGGATTTCCTATTTCGGAAAGGTTCAAGGGAAATAGTTAAGCAATTGAGAAATAGATGCTGGTATAGATTTTCTACCAAATTGGGCAAAAAGGAATGAATGAGGTGAGTCTGGCAGAGGTAGACAAAGAAAGAAAGGAGGGAGGGGGAGAGGGAGAGGGAGGGTTCTTTGATTTGTTGCCAAATTGGGCTGGCTGGTTGTGTTGCCCTATTGTAGCCTTATTTTGATCTTCTTTCCTTTTTCATATAGTTTTTGATTTACAAACAAGCCTGTTTTGTCTCACCTGAACCTCTTTTTCCAAAAAATGACAAATCTACAAAAATCATGTTTTGTCTCACCTGACCCTCTTTCCTTCACAAAATAACCTCAATATTTTTTACACATTCTAAAATACGCAGTCTTAGCCCAGCCCAGCTCGTGTTCCTTTGCCCTTGTTATCGCTGCAGCGGGTGCTTTCTTATTTGGGTCGGCCCAACCGCGCCCAGTAGACACGCGCGGGTTTGACGGCATAGACGCGTTAGGTATTTACTACTTAGTCACTCCACGGTCACCTCCGCCCACGACTCGCCTCCTATCCCTCCTCACACGAGCGCTTCCACACGACAATAACCTCAAAAATTCCATCAAGGACCGCCTCCATTATTCAACGCCTGCAACGACACAGGTTCATGGATCAGAGATTCAAGGATCAGGTATGTTTTCGCCAACTCCTATATGAAAATCTAAAATGAGTGATGTACAGAAATTTCGTCAGATCTAGAGGAAATACGATCAAATTTTAAAAATGCATGACGATCATAATTGTGTAGATCAGATCTACATATGAACTAGTACAATAACACTCTATTATATGTTAGCACTGAAAGCATGCCGTGTCAGATTTATATGTAATATTAAGAAAATTGTACTTCCTCTATTTCAAAATATAAGATGTTTTAGTTTTGTGAACAAAATGTATCTAGATTTAATTTAGTGTGTAGATTCACTTCAAACTTGAGTGAACCTACATACTAAAATAAGTCTAGATACATTTGCTTTACAAAACTAAAACATCTTATATTTTAAAACGGAGGGAGTATTATCTAATGGACACTACTCGGTGCTTTGGAATATCATGCGTGTTTATGAACATGCAAACCGTGTTCAAGTATCTAAAATAAGAGGTGGTAGAATATAGATTTGTTTATTCTATAAAGTTTGTGTACATGGCACTGTCTAGTTAGTTGAAGAGTATGCTCGCACTCGTCATGTTCGTTCCGCTCTTAAGTTGCATAAACCTCTGCATATAAGAGGTATGTAATGTAAAATAAAAAAATCAATGCAGTTATAATATTGCTGCTTATGTATGTATTTGTTACATGCATGTCCCGGAACCAAAATTTATTGTGCTGCAAAAATTTCAAAGAAGAACTATAGGCATCAGGTTTCTATCACACAAACAAACAATTACAGACAAAAATTACAAATCCTAACGTGAGGACTTAAAAATAATCTAAAAATATGATGAACTCATCTAGATAGGCAATGTGAGGAATTCAACCATAGATTTCAGAAAATAAAGCGTGGATCGGATGAGAAACTTACATATGTGAAGATTTCCCCACTCAAATGCAAGAAATCAGTGAACAATCAAAGGCTCTAGGGGATTAGGGTTTGAGTTGGAGAGAGGGAGAGGAAGAAAAATAGAGAGGAAGAAGAAGGAGGCTTGCTGGGAGCCAGCCACCGTCGTCTTAACCCCGCGACACACGTGGTATGGGTGGGCGGTACGGACGCATCCCACCCATACTAGTGGTCATCATCGTTGGATTAAAACTAGGGTTACGAGATCTAACCCGGAGGATCTGGTACGGGCGGACGGTATGGGCCCGTCCTGCCAAACTAGTGGTTGTTATTGTGTCACTAATTTGGAGCAAAACGTCAAATCTTGGTACGGGCGGACAATATGGGCACACCGCCCGTACCGATGATCGTTATGACCACTGCCTTCGGTGAGCTTCCTTGACTGAAATTGTCACCTCGGTATGGGCAGACGGTACGGGCGCATCCGGCCGTACCACTCCTCGTTATATTACCTGGAACTTGTTTTTGTTCTTCTTTTTAAAAATTATTTCTACCAATATTTCTTAACCTTCATAATAGTAAAATTTCTTCTGCAAATCATAAACTCAATAACTTTTTATTAGAGAACAACAAAAAGGTAAAAACAAAATAAAATAAACTGAAACTTTTGATACTAAGGTTGGGTTGACTCCTATCAAGTGTTTATTAAAAAGGGATGGTTCGAACTAACCGACCTCCAAGCTCTTAGTGTTTACCTCCGTTTTGCCCTTTATCAATGGCACTTACTGCTTGAACACGCTTAGGCGGTGGTATATATTTTTTACCCTGTTCTTCTTTTTTGGAAAATAACAAACAATCTGATCATCATATATATTGAAGATAATCTTACTAGTAGAGCAATCCACATTACCTCCAACAGTGCTAAGAAAGGGTCTTCCAAGGATGATCGAAAGTTTGTCATCTTCGAGAACATCAAGTATAATAAATTCAGTGGGTATAACATGTTGATCAATCCTAAGTAAAACATCTTCGATCATACCAATAGGTTGTTTTGTTGTCTTATCATCCATTTACAAAGTAATTGAAGTTGGAGAATACTCTCTAAGATTTAATTTCTTAAATAGTGAGTCATGCATGACACTAATGCCTACACCTAAGTCACAAAAAGCATGAAAAATATTTGTCTTTCCAATAGAGCAATAGATAGTTGGCATACGTGGGTCCCCAAGCTTCGTAGGTAGCTTATCACCAAAGCTTGTCATTACTGCTACAGTCTTAGTTACCTTCTTTTTTCTATTAATATTATCTCGCATAAACTTTTTATAAGTTGGAACTTGAATCACATCAGCTAGAGGAAGTTCTAAATGGATATTTCAAAGATCTTCAGCAAAAAATCATAAATAGCTTTATCCGGTTCATACTGAACTCGATTTGGATAAGGAATTTTTTTTCTCGTCGGAAATTACCTTTTCTTTTACCTTTGCTATTGGATCAACATCCTTTTTATTATTTCTTCTATGCTAGAGGTTTTTGCTTGTCGGCATGTTTTCACTTGGATCAATAACTTGCTCTTCTAGTTCCTTCCTAAGCTCAGCCTCCTCTCTTGAGTCAACCATCTCAGCATCTGAATCATATGGTTTATCCTTATCTCCTGCTTCTTATTTCTCTTCATTAGGAGTCGCATGTCCTCCTTTTTTAGCTTCATAATCAATATCATATTATGGATCGACAAGGTTCTCTTCTTCTTGACTCATTTCTTGAGTCTCCCTTGCCTTATGGGCATGCTCTTCTTGATACCATGGTGGTCCTTGTGGTTCTTATGTCTCTGTTGCACGTCAAGTAACAATGTTAGTAGAAACAGTATTTTTATTGGAATTGTTTTGTTTTAAAATTAAATCTTGAGTTTCAGATATCAGGTCACATTGAGTTTTGACCATTCTCAAGTATTTATCTAAATGTCTAGTGGCATGTCCTAAATTATCAAAAACTTCGGTCAACTCTTTTATATTATTTTCTTGAGTCATTAGACGCTTATAATATTTCTCTCGGAACTGATTTTCTTGATATCTAAAATTTTGCATCATATAATTAATTTCATCTTCTACCACATAAGTTTGAATAACATCAACTTTATTTTCTTCAACAAGTTATTCAGATATTCCTTTTTCTTCCATGGACTTTTTGACTTCTGGCATAAGTTCTTGGGGTATTTGGAACATACCTTTTCATGGTTGAAGATCCTCAACAGGGTCGTATTGCTCATCGTTGAAGGATCTTACCTCAAAAACCTTTATACATTCTGGCAATGTTAAGTTCCTAATAGCTCCCCCATGTAGACAAGTCAATCATATCTTTTGAATCTTTATTAAGCCCATTATATAAATATTTAATAATTAAATGTTCTTGAAATCCATGATTTGGGACTTTCATGATCATGCCATAAAATCTATTCCATGCTTGGTAAAAATTCTCCTAAATTCCTTGAAGAAATTTTGTAATGCTACGCTTAATCTGAATGATTTTAGTGAATGAGCAATATTTATGCATGAACTCTTGGATGCAATCTTCCCAAGTTTTTATAGTGTGATTGGGTAATGATTGAAACCAAGTAAAAGCATTCTACTTTAAAGACTAGAAAAATAGTTTGAAGAGTACAAACTCTATTGGTAGATTAGCTGGTTTAAGAGTATCACAAAGGTCATGTACCCTTGTCAAATGATCACGAGGATCTTCATCTTCTTTCCCTGCAAAAGTAATTTCTTTCATCATATAGATTAGCTCAGGATATATATCAAATTCTTTGGCTTCTAGATCAGGGTAAAGAATAAGCATTTTTCTCAGGTGCCTAGATAGATTCCCATATTCTCCCAATGGTTGTTCAGGATCTTCGGCCCCCTAGGCAATGGTCAAGTCTGCCATTAAAGGAATCAAATTGTTCACGTCTATAGTACATGAGTTAGATAATCCTTCAATAAATTCTACGCGTCTTTCAGTAGGAATATGATCAATATAAGGAGATAAATAAGTTCTGCCTGAACGAGTGGTACCTTTGTCTTCAATGGAGATCATGGATGGTACCAACACTTACAAATGTCAAGATGTTGGGTTTGCAACATAGAAAACAAAAAAATTCCTATGATGGGAACTATTAACCACCATAATCCATCTACCTGGATACAATCAACGGTCGGATATGCATCCATAAAATACATACCCTTGAAGAACGACAAAGCTTTACGAGGCTGGACTCGTGGATGATGTAGACGTTCGCTTGCTATTCTCAAGATCGAGTAGAAGTCTGGCAACACCGAAACTTAGCAGAGCATCTGTGATCGCACACATGTCTGGTCCTCCGACAACCTCCATGTCCTTGATCCAACGATTCAACGGAAGCAGCAAATCCTCGCTCCAGAAAAATCCACCGGGAACATGTATCTCGCTAAGCCGAAACCATGGGAAAATAGTACTATAGGGGGAGAGAGATCCTTCGCGAGGAGGTGTGAGTAATAAGTGAGGGAGGGTACCTTTTATAGGGGGAGGGGCATCCCCTCCCATGGACGACGGCCAAGGTGGTTCCCCCACCTCTCCCCTCATTCATGTAGGTGGAGCTCCCACTCACATAATAAGCCTCCACTCAAAATTCCACTCACTTTCAATAAATTTCCACCAAATAATGCGATATCTTGTTTAATAAAACTCTTTTATTTATTTTATTCATAATTTTGTTAATTACATTAATTAACAAACATTCACTTAAAACCCCTTACTATATTTCAATTTCACATGCAGAACCAATTTCAGCAATTTCACCCAAAACAATTCCGGTGTCCATTGAAATAATTCCAGCACTTTGATATTCTTTCTTTGGCATTTAATTTTCTCCAAATGGTGTTGGTATCCCTTAAGTGTGTCACCCTATGGTTCGTAAATGATGCAGACATGATCGAGACCCCTCTCTGATCAATAATCACCAGCGGGACTTGGAGATTTGTACTGACTCCCACACATTCAACGATGACTTCTTGTGATCATGTGAATCTTTAACATTGTAACCAAATCCCTTTGTCTCGCAATATTTTACATGTTCGTGATTCGATCATCGGTATCTCCATACCTAGTTTGATCTCGCTACCAACATGTACTCTTTTCTTGTTCCCCGTGATATAACATTCTAGTGATCCCCATCACTTGCTTTCAAGTTATATCAATGTGATATCACCGAGAAGGCCAAGAGTTTATTTGGATGGACAAATCCCACTCTTTATCCATGTTCCTCAACATAACACGTTTTAGGTACCCAAACCCACCTTTGTAGTCACCCTGTTACGGTGTGACGTTTGATGTTATCAAATTACTCTTTCGATGTTAGTAATTAACATGATATCATGGTCTAAGGACTAAAGTTACTTTGTAATGATGTTAGAGTAATTTAAACATAATGACTTTGATCGTATTACTATACTTCGGATGAATGTTCATCACATCATTCCACCAACGTTGTGACCTTGTTATTAACAACATCCAATTTCCATGATCAGGAAACCTTGATCATCTTGTTAATCAACGAGCTAGTTTATATGAGAGGCATAACTAGGAACAATTTATTTGTTTATTAAACACACATGTATTAATGTTTCCTTTTAATAATAAGTCTAAATACATTTGCTTCACAAAGCCAAAACATCTTATATTTGAAACAGAGCGAGTATGCACTATAAAGATGCTAACTTAGAGTCTAAGTTACTTCCACTATGATTAGCCTAAGAAACAACTAGTTAAGAGTGACACTAGTCTAAATAATTTCCCATTATGACTAGTCTAAGAAACACTAAGTTAAGTTAAGAGACAATGCATTGAAGTAATTGTCTGTTAAATTTTAGTTTCTCCTATAAAAACATGCTAAGAAACCATGCATTCTGAAAGGCATGAACACATAGAAAACTAGAGCATCATTGCAAGCCAAGCAAAACAAAAACAGAAAGCCACTCACACCTACTCTAAGTTCAGAATTATTAGTACTCCCATAGGTCCATATTAATGGCCTCAATT
This sequence comes from Avena atlantica, assembly GCA_910589765.1. Taxonomy (NCBI): domain Eukaryota; kingdom Viridiplantae; phylum Streptophyta; class Magnoliopsida; order Poales; family Poaceae; genus Avena; species Avena atlantica. The sequence goes on along the minus strand of OU342739.1, from coordinate 414,263,396 downwards.
TTATTAGATTCTTGTATATCTAATTAAGTATCTAGATTAGATGTATTCGTATCTAGAAAAGTTGAAACCATTAATATTGATGGGGATATGCCGACCGAGGTATACCCAGCAGGACGTTTCCTACTGGCCCAAGCTGCCAGTGAGTGGTCCTGCAGGACGGCGACTGGATCGAGACTTGGCAAGGACCCAGGCGACTGGAAGCTGGAGGCCCAGAAGCGTAGCTAGGCGCAGTAGGATTAGGTCAAGAACCCTCTGAATCCTTAACTAATTTGGTTGTAGATATGTAAACCCTAGCGAGGTGAGCCTATATAAATCTCCCTAGGGTACGCATAGAGGACACGTTCCATCATACACCCCAGCGACTCGCCGCCTAGTCGTCGAGCTCGCCCTTGTAATCTCTCCATAATACAATCTAGATGGAGTAGGTCTTTACCCTCCGAGGGGACGAACCTGGGTAAATCCTTGGGTATCCGCCCTCATCTCGCACTGCAGATGGCTGGCCGCCCTTGCCCTTTGTTCTACTACTCGCTGCCGATTGCAGCATCTGCCCAGCCATTCCCACGACAGTGGCGCCTACCGTGGGGCCTGGCCGGTCAGGCCGGTGTTCTGCGGCGAGATCCAATCTGCCCATCAACGAGACGATCGCCACCGGTCGCATGATTGCGATCGAAGATATCCTCCGGATCTTTCCGAACAGCTACGTCCCGGCGGCGCGCCTCGTCACACACAGCGTGATCATGCCGGTCAGCACGATCAGCCTCTTCGTCTGCTTCACAGATGTCATCGTCTCGGAGGACTCGACTCGCATCCGCGAGTTGCCACACGCGACCGGCTCTCTAAGAGTCAGGTACGCACCATCCACCGCCTCGCCTCCGACGACTCGGCCAACAGCAATGTGGCCGAAACCACCGTGGTCACGAACGACGCGGCCCTCAACAACGACGCCGACTCGGTGACCCCGGCGTCGGCTGCCGGATCCATCGTCACCGCGTCATCCGCGGGCTCCATCACCCAGTTCTCCAAAGTGGGAGACTTCGAGGACCCCTCCATTCTTGGGATCTTCGACTTTGACTCCGGGTCAGAGAACTCCGATGACCTCCACATCGGATCTGGTCACAACGTCGCGGCCTACATGGCGAATTGCGCGGACGCCCCGCCAGACCCCTTCTCCACGCCGAACGCGATGGCGACGGAGGTCGAGGAACTCCGCCTATGGTTGGAGGAGGTGGTTCGCAAGGAACAAGCCGAGCGCAAAAAATTTAGCCACAAGCAGGTGACAGCGCAGGAGATTTTGCGCTACCACCAACTCCGCATCAGGTTGTGCCTGAACCCCACCATTCAGGGCCGCGTCCTGAACTTCGATGATGAAAACTACCCGGCCCGCATAGCCGAGCACGCGATCTGCGAGAACGCGCCGCCAGGAGGAAGCTCCCGGCCATCACTAGGCGCGACGGCCAACGGCGCCCCACCACCACCCGGCCGCATGCCCCCCCCCCCCCGGATCAGCCAAGAATCATGGTCTCCTCGCTGGAGCGAGACGCAAACGGCCTCCCGCTATTCTCCACCTCGATGGACAACGTCGTCACGAGTCGAGCCACGGTCGACAACATCAACATGACAGGGGAAGGCGCCCAGCAGATCCAGTACCCCAAGGCCGTCGAGAAACAAAACATGGGAGCCGATTCACAGGGTCGCATTTACTCGCGTTCATCAGGCAGCAGGGCGGCTTCGAGCGGCCGCCCACCCTCAACTTCCCACCACCCGAGCCCCTGCAGCTCCAACACCGACCCGCACACGCAGCACTCTCCACCAACGACCCGCGACCGGCGAACAACTTTGTCGCCGCCAACGGGCAGCCAGTCGACGCGCAAACGCACATCATCAACAACCAGAGCTGGCGCGCACACCAGCCAGATGATTTGAGGCATACCCTCACCAACCGCCGCGACGGCGAACCAAGGGCATCGCTGAGCCGAGTCGGACCCCAGTGCTTCGGACCGATGATCCGAGAAAAAAATACTCGGCGAACTTCAAAACGTCGAAGGAGATTGAGAAGTATGACCCCTTGTACGATCCGTCTGTGTGGCTGGACACGTACCTCATGGCGATGGGAATCGCCGGCCACACCGACCTGCTCGCCTCTCGCTACCTCCCCCTGATGATGGAGGGAGCGTGCCGGCAATGGATCAACACCCTCCCCGCAGACAGCATCGACACCTGGGAGGAAATGCGCGACGCCTTCATCAGGCACTTCGAGGGATCCTACACCCGTGCCACCACCATCGAGGACCTGGAGCGATGCGTCCATGGACCCCGCGAGTCGACCCGCAACTGGGTCCAACGGTGGCAAGACATGTGGTACAACGCGGCCGGAATCCACCCGGACACCGCGATCCACTGCTTCAAGACCTCGTGCCGCTATGAGCCCCTGGTCGACAAACTCAAGCGGGTGTCCAAAACACTCGACAACATACCGGACCTCCTCGAGATCGCCAAGCGGTACACGGAGGAGGACCCAAACCAAGAAACTGACGACGAGTCGGGAGGAAATCACCGCATGAGCGGCCACGATAATGGGAGACGACCCGAGCTATGCTACAGCAACACTCGCCTCACCGACAAGCGCCACGGTGATGGGCGAGTCGACTTCGTCGCCAACACCGGATATGCTCCACGTGAGCCCAAGAGCTTTCGCCGCGACGGAGGCCAACACCGCGACCGTGGAAACTACAAGGCGAAGCCGAGGTTTGACCCCGCGGCTCTTCTTAACCAGCCATGTGTGTTCCACAGTAGGGAGGGAAACCAACCACGCACACTACCGCCGACTGCCACTCCCTGAGGGAGATCGAGAAGGCACGGCGCAAAAGGGAGGACCCCGACAACCACCCGCCAAACGGCGGGAAATTTGGCCACGATGTCGGCTCGCTTCACACCTTCACCGGCTTCAACACGAAGCGCGAGAAGAAGGTCATCACCCGTGCCGTCGCCGTCAATGCAGTGTCCCAGGTCGACATCACCCAGTTCCTCAACTGGTTCGAGCAACAAATCACCTGGATCCGCGAAGACCACTCTCCACGGATCGAATATTCGGGTTGAGTCGCCCTGGTGGTCAAGCCCAAGGTAGGAGACTACTAGCTCCCCAAGACGTTGATGGACGGCGGCAGCTCCATCAACATCCTGTACCTGGACACATTCAGGCGACTGCGGCTCCCGCATTCGATGATAGAGACGACTTACACCACCTTCCACGGCATCGTCCCCGGTTGGAAGGCGTATCAGATCGGCAAGGTGACGTTGCGAGTCACCTTCGTCACACCAGCAAACTTCCGCACCGAGCGGATCTTCTTCGAGCTGGTGCCCTTCAACGGCCCCTACCACTGTGTCCTGGGGCGTCAGGCGTTCGCCAAAGTCATGGCAGCGCCCCACTACGCGTATAACGCGATGAAGCTCACCGGCCTGTGCGGCATCATCACTGTCCGCGGCGACCCCGACATGGCCGCAAAATGTGAGGCCAAAGGCGCTGAGCTCGCCGACACCGTCATAGCCGCAGAGGCGAACCACGCGGAGGAACTCGCCAAGTACATGAGCGGGGTCAACAATGACGACCCCACCATACTCAAGAAGCCCAACTCGGAGGGCGGCGGTTCCACCGCATTCGAGGCGACGACGCACACTCGCACCGTCGAGCTGGTCCCAGACGACTCAAGCCAGACGGTGACGATCGGGATGGGAATGAGCCTAGAATAGGAAGGCGCGCTCATCGAGTTCCTATGTGAGAATCGCAACATCTTCGCATGGAAGCCATCCGACATGCCTGGTGTCCCTAGGGAATTCGCTGAGCACAAACTCAACGCCGGCCCCAAAGCGCGACCCGTCAAGCAGTCGTTGCGGCCCTTCAATGAAGAGCGGCGTCGAGCAATCGCCGAGGAGGTGCAACGCCTACTCCCTGTCGGCTTCATTCGGCCAATCAAATACTCCAAGTAGCTGGCAAACCCAGTCCTGGTTGAGAAGAAAAACGGGATGTGGAGAATGTGTATCGACTACACAAACCTCAACAGCGCCTGCCCGAAGGAGCAATTCGTCCTCCCGGGGATCGACCAGATCATCGACTCAACCGCGGGTTTAGAGTCGCTATGCTTCCTTGACGCCTACTCTGGTTACAACCAGATCAAAATGGCAGTCGAGGACGAGGAGAAGACGGTGTTCATCACGCCATTCGGAGCCTTCTGCTACACTACCATGACCTTCGGCCTCAAGAACATCGGGGCGACCTACCAGAGGTGCATACAGGAGTGCCTTGTGAGACAAATTGGCCGCAACATCCACGTCTACATCGATGACGTGGTGGTGAAATCCACTCGCCAGGGCGACCTACTCGCCGACCTGGCGGAAACCTTCGCAAACCTGCGGAGGTATAAGATCAAGCTAAACCCAGGAAAGTGCACCTTCGATGTATCTACTGGACAGTTGCTAGGGTACGTCGTCTCCAAGCGCGGGATCGAGGCGAACCCCACCAAGATCAACACGGTCGCCCGGCTCGGAAACCCGAGTGCCTACGCGACGTCCAGAAGCTGGCCGGGCGAGTCATGGCTCTTAGTCGCTTCATCCCCCGGTTGGGCGAGAAGGTGATGCCCCTCTATCCCCTAATGCGCAAGAACCCCACATTCTAGTGGGACAAGGAGGTAGACGACGCGCTCCACGCTCTCAAGGAGGTGCTACTCGCGGCACCACTACTTGCCGCCCCCGTCCACAAGGAGCCCATGCTCGTCTACGTCGCGGCCTCCGAGCGAGTCGTTAGCGCCGTCATGGTCGTCGAACGACCAGAAGAGGGCAAGGAGCGCCCGGTACAGCGACCCGTATACTACATCAGCGAAGTCCTCACCAAGTCGCGCCAGCGCTACCCGCAGTACCAAAAATTGGTATATGCGGTCTTCAGAGCCCAGCGGCGACTGCCGCACTACTTTCAGGAGCACCCATTAACGGTCGTCTCCTCAGCATCGTTGCAGGACATCATCCGCAACCGTGAGGCGACCGGGCGAGTTGCCAAGTGCGCCGTCGAGATCAGCGTCCACAACATCAGTTACGAGCAGCGCAAGGCGATCAAGTCGTAGGCTCTCGCAGATTTTCTCGCCGACTGGGAGGAGGCCCAGCAGCCAGAGAAACTGCCGTACCTCCATTACTGGAGCCTACACTTCGACGGCTCCAAGAATGCATATGGTGCAGGGGCAGGGATCGTACTCACATCTCCAAAGGGCGACAAGTTACGCTACGTCCTCTACCTCGACTTCACCCCTGCACCAACAACATGGTCGGGTACGAGGCGCTACTCCACGGCATGCGAGTAGCCAAGGTGATGAACATCAATCGTTTGTGCTGCTACGGCGACTCCGACCTCGTCGCCGGGCAAGTCGCCGGCACCTGCGATGCAGTCTCCCCCACCATGGCGGCATACCGCCAAGCAGTGGACCAGCTGGGAGGCCACTTCGCGGGCTACTCCGTCGAGTGGATCAACAGGCGGAAGAATGAGGAGGCCGACGCACTCACCCGCATTGGCTCGGCTTGACTCGCACCGCCCGCCGGCGTCTTCCTCGACACCATCACCAAACCTTTCGTCTCTCCCCCGAGGGAGATCGACATCTGAATTCCGCTGCAACCAGACATAGCCCTGGTCGCAATGATCGCCAAGCCAAGCGACTGGACGGTGCCATACGTCTCCTACCTGGAGGGAGGCACCCTACCCTCTGACGATACGGAGGCCCGGATGATATCACGCCGCTGCAAATCCTTCGTCATCATCAACTACGATCTCCACAAGCGCAGCGTGACCGGCGTGTTCCAACGCTGCATCCAACCCGCAGAAGGACGCAAGATCCTCCAGGACATCCACGCTGGTGACTGCGGCCACCACGCTAGCGCCCGCTCCCTAGTCGCCAACGCCATGCGACATGGCTTCTACTGGCTCACCGCACACGCCGACGCGGTCGACATCGTCCAACACCGCGTCGGGTGCCAGAAGTACGCCAGTCAGACTCATGTACCGAGCTCGGCGCTCAAGACCATCCCCATCACCTGGCCATTCGCCGTATGGGGCATGGACATGGTAGGCCCCTTCAAGAAGGCCCCCTCTGGCTTCACCCACCTCCTAGTCGAGGTCGACAAATTCACAAACTGGGTGGAGGCCAAGCCAATCCACAAGTGCGATGGGAAGACCGCCACAAAGTTCCTACGCGAGCTCATCTATCGCTACGGGTTCCCGAGCAGCAGCATCACGGACAATGGCACCAACTTCGCCAAAGGAGCCATGGCCGAATTCTGCGAGGAGCACAACATACGACTCGACCTCGCCTTAGTCGCCCACCTGGAGTCCAACGGCTAGGCGGAACGCGCCAACCAGAGCATCCTCCACGCCCTAAAGCCGCGACTTCAAGTCCCACTCGAGCAAACTCATAGGTGCTGGGTCGAAGAGCTCCCCTCCATCATCTGGGGCATCCGCACCTCCATCAACAGGCCGACAGGATTCACCCCCTTCTTCATGGTGTACGGTGCCGAGGTCGTCATGCCAACCGACCTTGAGCACAACTCGCCTCGGGTGGTCAACTATGCGGAGACTGACAACGAGCTCGCACACCAAGATGGAGTCGACCAGCTCGATGAAGCGCGCGACCTAGCTCGCTCCCGCACCGCCATCTACCAGCAAGGGCTTCGCCGCTACCACAGCCGGCGAGTACGGACCCGCACCTTCCAGGAAGGAGACCTGGTACTTCGTCTGATCCAGGACAAGAAAGGCATGCACAAGCTCTCTCCCCCGTGGGAGGGACCATTCGCCATCGGGCGCGTCCTGGGAAACGACGCCTACTACCTCACCGACGTCTGAGGTGACGGAAAACTCGGCGTCAAGTGTCCATGGAATGTAAATCTCCTACGAAAGTTCTACACCTAGAACTCCATACATGTACCTCCTACCCGCTATGAAATAAAGGAGATCGATTCGCACAACGTGTGTCCACTCTCCGTATCTTGTGCCACTCGCACTCGTAATAACAGCGCTATGCTACTCGTAGAAGTCAACCCTTGGTGATGCGACCGGCACGGCCAAGTAGTGCGATACGAGGGCACTAGAAAAATTCAGGCCTTGTATCGTCCACGAAAAAAGACAACCCGGAGCCCCATTGGAGTCGCCTCGCCCGACTGGCTTTCCGATCCAAGACAACTGCATTCGCTTCCCACAGCAACCCAGTCCTCCACAACCTTGGCGCAGCGACTCGAACGCCAAAGTGCCACGCTCGGGGACTGATGCAAGTCCAAACAGGAGCGGCCAGGGAAAAACGCCAAGTATGAGAGCGCGTCCTGGACTCGCCACACGACTGGTCCCACGGATCAGGTGGGGTGACGCGCCTAACACAAACGCGCCCTGTCCTCACCTACCTCGAGCATGCGACTAGAACCGCCAAGTACCACGCTCAGGGACTCGGACACCCGACCCTGTTCGCGCCCGGGAAAACGGCTAAGTACAGAGCACCCCTTGGAGTCGCCATGCGACTGGCTTTCCGAGCCATGGCGAGTCGACCTTAACTTACTAACAGTTCAAACAACACATAAAAACAAGGTTAACCCATAAAAGGGCAGACGCGCTCGGGGACTCGCACAACCAAGAACCAAATCGAAAAACATTGACAAAAGGATCCTTGCATTCCTTCAAAGCAGCAAAATATGTACGCTTACAAGGGTAGTAACATACTTATCCTAACTAACGTTGATCGGCAAACTATTCTACTCTGTAGGCTTCGACGATGAGGCACCACCACCCTTGCGACAGCGGATAAAAGGAATCCACGGGTTCGACGGGTACGTCGTGAGCTCACCCGCCATGGCCGCCTTGAACGGCTTCTCCACCTTGAAGTCGTGGTGTGCCGGTTCGGGGTAGTTCGGGGCAACAACCGTCTCCTGGTGAGGTATGAGGTCGCCCATTACCCACACCCGGTCGGCGTACACCGCAGGGCGCTCGGTCAGCTTCAGCACTTTAGCGATTTCGACTGCGCTCGTCGACAAAGGGTACCCGCTCGTGACGTCGTCAAGGTCGAAGTCGTCAGGAAAGTGCGCGAGCCCAAGGCTCAGCGCAGCCGCTGCACCACGACGAAGGGTCGACCGCGCCATGAATTCTACAACAGACGGGGCCTTCTCCAGGTAGCGCCAGACCTCGACGAGGTCGCTGGGAATCACCTCCGTGGGCGAGATCTCCTGCAGATAAGCCCGGATGCAGGTCGCTGACAGCATGGCAGAATCAACCGAAGTGGTGACGCATTGCCGCGCGTATTATGACTGTGCTTCTTTGGCATTATCAGTAATCAGGCCTGCAACACACAAGCAAATAATAAGGGAGGCTCCAGCAAGATAACGCGACCCACACGCTCGGGGACTAGCCAAAGAAAAACTCACCAATCAACGGGCGACAGCGCTCCGTGATGAAATCCTGAAGCCCAGAGAGGTCATCCTGTAGCCCGGCGACAAGCGCGTCTGACATCTTCTGCTCCTCAGCAGCAGAAGCAACGGCCGCCTTGGCCCGCCCATCCGCCGAGGTCGCATCCGCCTTCGCCTCCTTGAGCTCGCGCTCTAGGTCGGCGATCCGCTTCTCCGCGGCGCTCAAGGACGACTGTACAGCCGTCAGTTCACTCGCCGGAACCAGGTTGACGAGCCTTCTCCATCACGGCTATGCTATCCTCTGCTTCAACAACACCATGATTACAAGAAGAACAAGGTTTACGACCAGCATCAAGCACGACAGACACTAACCCGCAGTTGCTCGAAGCTGCTCGTTCATGTCCCGGATAACGAGGAGCTCCTTCTCCACACGCTCCTTGGCGGAAAGCTGCTCCACCGACTCGTGCTGCAGACCCTGCACATCCATGGAAGCGTCAGCAACAAAAAAAAATCCTAAGTGCCTAGCCACTGAAATTCAGCGACTAGCCACTCGGGGACTGGGCAGCGAAAAAATCCTAAGTGCCTAGCCGCTAAAATTCAGCGACTAGCCACTTGGGGACTGGGCAACAAAAATCCTAAGTGCCTAGCCGCAGAAATTCAGCGACTAGCCACTCGGGGACTGGGCAACAAAAATCCTAAGTGCCTAGCCGCTGAAATTCAGAGACCGACCACTTGGGCACTAGACTCGAAAAACAATAAGAATCCGACCACTGAAATTCAGTGGCCCGATCCTCGGGGACTGGACATACCTGGATGGTGGCGCTTAGCATGCCGTGAAGCTCCATTGCATCCACCTATGGGAGCACGAATGGAGTACGTCCGCGATGTTTCTCGACTTTGGTCCGGTGGCCTCGGGCAATTGGCTTGATGGCACCGACGCACTCTCCGCGGAGGCCCTTGCTACAAAGCGAGGGAACGTTGCCACCGCGGCTCCCGCACCACTTGAAGGCGGGATGTCGCCCCAACCGAGGCCATAGCTCCGCCCGCTGCGACTCTGTGTCCACCATAACCCTCAGGGCTGCGTCCACTGCAATTGGAGCCTCGCTCGGGGAGACCGCTGGCTCGTCCGAAATCGTGATGACCTCGTCGCCCTTTTCTTTCTTTGCGCCTTCAGCAGGCGCCTCGACCTCGTCGCCCTTCCTCTTCTTCGAAGGGTCGACTGGTGCCTTCGCGGCACCCGATGGAACCTTGGCCACCGAAGGGTGACCTATCTTCTTCACTCCAGTCCTGCAGAACAACTCCGTTTGTAAACTCGCCAGTCGAACATAAATCAAGCAAACAAATGAAAGGATTAAGAAACACTCACTTGGCGACTGGGATAAAACGTAGGCCAGTACGAATGCTGCCCGGCTTCTTCAAATCCGGCCCCAGTTTCCGACTGAGGCCTGTCTCGAACACACTCTGCGCCCAAGACACCGACGGCTTCTTCGAGGATGAGGCCGTGGAAGGAGGTTCAGTGGAGATCGCCGCGGGAGCTCCCCTTGGCGGCGAAGTCCCTGCGACTGGAGCGGCCACGAGCCCGGTGATTGGGACGAAGGGCGGCGGCAGCGACGCCAATGGCATCTCGCCTTCCGCAACGGCCGCGTCGGCCACCGCGGTCGCATGCGCCGGTGCATCGGCTTTAGCTTCCTCAGCTGCACTGGTAGCATCGGAGCTACTCGTAGACCGAGGCGGTGATACTGGCTTAGCCGTCTTCTTCTTCTTTGGTGGCGGTGGTTTCTTCTTCGACGGCGTAGCTTCGTGCCACGAGGTGTGTTCGGGGAGTTCATCCTCGTCTTCGTCGTGAGCCTTGAGGCTCTTGCTGACCTCGAGCTCGCGCTGATGCTTCCCACGAGTTTTGCGAACCGTGGGTGCGGCGACCTCCACGGCCTCCTCACCACCGTCGTCATCATCGTCATCGTCATCGCCGCCCCCGTCACTCCTAACATCGCCCTTGTCAGGCGAAGACTCGCTTTCATCCTCGCCGGACGAGTTTGAATTCTCGTCGTCTGCGGGTGGAAGCCAACCTTCCACCACCTGGAACAACTGCGACAACAAAATGAAGTTAGCATGACCACGAATGCAAAACTGCGACTGCGAAGTGCGCACAGGGTAAAAGGACTCACCGTTGGAGCTTGGCGTTTCGCGGTGTAAGGTGCGACACCGGCTTCGCGTCGAGGTACTCTACCTCGGTGATCTTCTTCAAGGCCAAGGTGTAGTCCTGGAGCCTCCACTCTGCGTGACAGGACTTTGGCGGGTCGTCCTTGCCCGTTTATTCATACATATAGTGGGCGCGACTGGCCAGAGGCACCAGTCGCCGCCCAAACCAGCAATTGTACAAATTGATGGTCTCGAGGCCCTTCTTCTTCAGGTTGCGGATCGTCTACAACATCTCGTCGACAAATATCCACTGGTTGTAACATCCCAAAAATATAACACAAGGATCATCAAACTCTAATGACTAAAATTAGGGTTCAAAAACTTTGATTAATTTAAAATCATATGAATGCATGTGTGAATGAGATGATTTGATAAATGCATGAATGAACTTGTGTGATTAACCTAAATAGCAAGAAATGGTTTAAAGATGAAAATAACATCATATAAAACATTTCCATGCAGAAACAAAATAAGAGAAAATCAAAAACAAATAAAATAAAGCAAATGGTCATTTTTGTCAATCTTGCTCACTAGGTCACTTTGAGTGTTTCTAGTTCAAGATTTCAAACATAAACTTTTCCAACTCTTTTCACCCCTTGCTAGAACAAGTAAAAGTGAATCAAAGCCCACCTTCAAAACTTGCAGAAACATTTGGCAACCTCATTCAAATCACAATTCAAAATTGAATCTGTATCATATGTGAAGATCACCCATTTTCAAAACCCAACCAAACCAGTGCCCCTTGACTAATCCAACTAACCAGACACTACCTAGTATGTGCCTAGAAAACCCACCAATTATGAATCCAAAATTTAAATTTAAAGTTCTTGCGGCCATTTCATCAAACACCTTCCAGATACAAATCAAACAAACATCAAACACTATAGTGTGCAGTAAAATTGTCCTAACTTGTTCCCTCTATAGCTCACTCTACACTCTCAGTAGATGACCAAAGTAATCTAAATAGCTTTAGCACCACTGTGAGCATGCCTAGCCATTAATGTCAAGCCTGCCGAGAGCACCATTGCCGCCCCATTGTCGCCAGCGAGCTAGAGGCCGCACTAGCCTCGCCAACCTTTTCTGGGACATGCAGCACCGTCCACCGCCACCCACTGTCCTAGCCCCGAGCAATGCCAGCCCCTGGACCACACGACACGCCCATGCCAAACCCCTCTGCGACCATGCCGAGAGCGCGCCAGTGCGCTACGCTCGACCAGCACCCATAGACCGCGTGCCGCCCTCGCCGCTTGCAGGGATGATCACCAGCACCCCGCCAGACATGCCCGTTCGCCGCCGCACGGACCACGCGCGTTGTGCGACATTAAAACTGCCATCGGACCCGCCTAGAGCATCAGCGTGTTCCGACCGATCAGCACAGCCCCACGCCTCGCAACCGCACCGTTGAGCTTTGCCAGGGAGCACAGCACCGCCCCCTACCGTCGCCCACGCCAGTATCCCTCTGTGTCGTCGACCACGACGAGCTCAGCCTGCGCCCGTCGGTCCCCTTCCACCACTATAAATAGAGGCCTACATCGCTCGTTTTCGCCACACCAGTTCACTCCCCTCTCACCCAGAACCATCTCACCTCACTCCCGGAGCAAGGCGAGCAGCGCATCGCCGGAATTTGGCCGGAGCCCGCCGCTGCTGGAGAAGAAGGGAGCCATCGATTGGAGCCGCCCCAGGAGAAGCTGTCGGTACCAGGAGAACTGTCGTCGTCGACTTCGTCTTTCGCCCCCGTCGCCGACCCTCGCCTGAGCCCCAGAGAGCCTGCCACGACCCCCACTTGTCGTGCTAGGGTTCTGTCTCGCTGGTGCTACCCGACATGGATGATGAACCATAGTTGTTCGATTAGAGTTAGAGCGTGCGGTTCACATTGCCCCATACCACTTCGCCCCTCCCCGTCTCACTGACGCGTGGGGACGGCCACTTAACCAGCCCGCGTACGCGCTGTGTGTAGTGGGCCAGCCCAGTAAAACATCCCACGCGACCCAACAATTCAAATTAAGCTTTATTCATTTAATTTCAAACATAATTCTGTACCTAGATTCAAAAATCAACCCAGCTCGATACACTAAACCAAAATGTATGAAACCAATTTTGTTAGAAAGGTACTGAAATGCTTGATCCAAGCCCGTTGGATTCAAACCATTTGGAGTTATAAATCAACCATGGTAAAAATAACAAGGCAGAAGCTTTTCTGCATTCAAACATTTTTCAAAATTCAACCATAAAAGCTTTTGAGTTGATTCCAACTCTCAAAAATCACATTTGATCATACCTTTCAGAATATTTAAAAACATATGGGTTTAATTGTAGAAATAATGTTAAAATAATAAAGGAATGCCACATAGGCATTTCTATTCACTTTATCTAATTAAAATAAAAAGGTTAAACCTTATTAAATTGTGACACCACTTTAAATCCCATTCCCATGTACTGAAATATGTGGTGATGACATGTGTCAACATGATCCCATGTTTGAGTTGGAGAATATTAAATCTTAAGTAGTTTTTCAATGAGTAGAAATTACTTTTCTCAAATAAAATAAATAATACAAGTGCTTTAATCCTTGCGATAATAGTGATGATGCTAGATCATCTAGTATGACTTTTTGTGTGATGATTTAAAAATAGTTAATTATTGTTTGGTGATTGTGTACCTCGTATTTATTATAGATGCTAGTACCGACCAAGGATACGAGGAGGAAGGAGGATACTACGAGGAAGAAGCCGAGGAGAACTTCAACCACTGCTCTGCACAAGGCAAGCCTAATACTACTAGTGGAATTAGCAAGCTAACCCTTACAAATTATGCAAGCCAATACTTGCTTGTTACTATATTCCTTAAGCATATGTGATCATACCCACTTGATAACCCAATCCTAGTTTTACTTGCAAGCTTAATACTTTGTTTTTTTTTATCAAAGCTTTCTCTTAGAGTTTACATGGTGACTTGTAGATTCTAGAAAGATAACTAAAGGTAGCATAAAGAGCATAAAATTTGGCCGAAGTTAGATAATCTAGATGTTATCCTAAGGCATGAGATTGAACTTAGAAAATCTCCACTTATTTACCACCCCTCATTAGTATTTACCACCACTTGTAGATGCTAGTGCTAAGTATAAAACTTGATCAACTTTAGATGGTAATTCTTGGTGAAAACGTTTATGAAAACCTTAGAATGATGAGTAATTCTACTGAAATGTTTTGACATGTGTTTCCGAACACCAGATGATTTTGATAATGAAAATATTGAGGCATGAGCCTTAGCACTTTATAAAACTGATGGTTGTCTGGATGTGATACCATTCCAATTTTATCGTACAACCACAATACCCGAAATTTGGGTAGGACTTGACGGGAAATTTATATACCTTAGTCTGGGTTCCCTCGCGGCCAAGGTCTGAGCTAAGGCTACCTTGTGAAGATTGTCCACCTGTGCAGTACCCAAGATGACAGTTGGTCATGGTTGGGAGGCCAAACTCACAGGAGAGGTGCCTATACTAGGGCGTGTAACATAAAGGTTAGGATTGATTATCCGCATACTGAGTATGGTGAATTCAGGATTGTTCCTGACGGATGTATCGAATGTTGTGGTGAAAGTGAACAATCTCTGCACAGTGTCAAACTATTTGAATAGCCGCGTCCGCGGTTATGGACAGTTGGAGTGGCCATACTGTTCCCCCGTCAGATGTTTTCAAAATGACTTATGAAATGAATTATGACTTTGACTTGACCACAACAGAGTTGTGATATGAAATTCAAATTCCCACTTAGGTGTTATAAAACTTTAAACTAGTTTTCTTTGCTTCTGAACTTAGTAGAGGTAAATCTGGATTTTGCAAAACAACCTTAGAGCTTAGTATCCTACTACAAAAACCCCGTTAACTTGTTAGTATTAGTTTGCGAGTACTTAAAGAGTACTCATGGCTTTGTCCCTGACTATTCCCGTGGCCACACTATGAAGAGGAGTATCAGGATGACAGACCGCAGGAAGGTTACGACAACTAGGATCATCTCCCATCGTCAGCATTGCCTGTGACCTTGAAGATGGAGCTTCGCCTACGCTATCATTACTATTTCGTTATTCCGCTGCTTGAATTGTATTAAGAACTGGATCATGAGATCCTTATTTGTGTAAGACCTTATGTATGGTTTGTAATGGATGATATACTGTGATATCCAAATCTGTTATGTCTCACAAAAATGGTAATCCTGGGATTGCGATGTATGGCATAACAGGCATCTGGGATTAAAAATCTGGGTGTTGACAAGTTGGTATCAGAGCCATCCTGACCATAGGAGACCCTAGTTAGAATGGATGTTTGAATCAAAAACTTAGTTTCAAAACCGAAGGAAGTGGGTATTTACAAAAAAAACTTATTCCCATTCTTATCACTTGGATTCTTTCATCAAAATTTCATGTTCCTCAAAATTTCTTGCAAAATACATAAAATTTGACACACTTGATCACTCTACTAACTTACTCATTCTATATTCTTATAGATGGACGTGAAGTACATCAAGTTTTATCAGTTGGGGAATGGAGGAGACCTCATCTTTGAGCATGACTTGGACCATCTTTCGGAACTTCTGGAGCGTCCGCACCCCGAGTTCTTTGGAGCTCCGCTCAATGATCAGGAAGGAGAAGATCTGCAGTGGATAGTTGTTGCAAGTCTCCGAGGAAAGATTAAACCTCCCACTTCAGAGGGAATTCAGTTCACCTTAAGAGAAAACAACTGGCTCGATGGACTGGCTAGGGCAATGCAGGAAGCTTTTGCCCGTCTGTGTGGGCAGAGTATCAATCAGATCAAGGGTACCCGTTTTGAGTTCTACCCAAGGCGTGATGTTATGGGACAGCCACTGGAGGCCCCATATCATCCCGAGCTGAAGAGTCAATTGGACCACCTCAGCTTCATGATGTACGACCGTCAGAAGGAGTTGGACAATGCTCGTGCCTACGCCAACCACAAGTACGCCATCGCCAAGAAGAAGGATCAGACCCTCGCCATGCTAGTGAAGGATCGCAAGTGTCGTTGTCAGCTCGACAAGAAGGAGTGCATCATTGCCCGTCTTCGCCACCGGATCAACGGATTTGGAGGAGACCATCCACGAGAGAGACATGCAGTTGGAGGAAAGGGAGAATGCCGGAGAAGACCTTCGTGGAGACCCCTACTCCTATCTCAGTGATGATGATGATGACTTTTTGGAGGATCAGGCCATGGACTTCTTCACCGATGAGGATGATTTCTCCTTGATCGATGATGATGATGCTAATGATGAGGAGGAGGAGGAGGATGATGATGATGAGTACACTGACTCCAAGGAGTAGTAGCACTCGAGCACTAGCGTTAGTGAATTGTATTTGGTCCCACTGTATCGTAGCTTCACAGAATGGCCCTTAAAACCATCTGTTTTTCTTTGTTGTGGTGTGTGTTGTATTGTGTGCTATGAATGAATGAAAAGCAAGTTTCTAGCAAAATCTGAGTCACACTTTAACAACTTTAAAAACTTTTCAACAACCCATGAACCTTAGAAATTTCCCTCTTTTCTCATGATCTACCTCAATCTTCAGATGCCTCGCGGAGGAAGCAACTCAACCCCGGACCCGATATTGCAACTCTTGCAAATGATGGTTTCGGACCACAAAGCCAAAAGAGTCGAACGTCAAGCCAACCTAGCCACCCTTCAACAGATAGCCCAGATGGCCAACAACAATCAAGGCCATAGAAATCAGGACAACCATGGATCTAATCTCAAGAATTTCCAGAACACCAATCCACCTGTTTTCACTAAGTCAGAAGAACCCCTAGATGTAGATGATTGGCTGCAAAAAATGGAGAACAATCTGGAAGTTGCAGGAGTGGAAGATAACGAGAAAGTTATGTTCGCCACCCACTATCTAGCCAGAGATGCAAGAGCATGGTGGAACAGCATTCGTGCAATGACCGGAGGTCAGATGATGACTTGGGAGGAATTCAAGGTCAAGTTCAGCAGAACCCATGTGCCACCTGGTTTGATCAAGAGGATGAGAGATGAATTTAGAGAACTGAAGCAAGGAAGGATGACAGTAGTGGAATACCGTGACAAATTCTTGTCATTAGCTAGGTATGCCCCGGATGAGATCGACACTGA
Organism: Avena atlantica; assembly: GCA_910589765.1. Taxonomy (NCBI): domain Eukaryota; kingdom Viridiplantae; phylum Streptophyta; class Magnoliopsida; order Poales; family Poaceae; genus Avena; species Avena atlantica. Next base: position 414,246,645 of record OU342739.1, on the reverse strand, counting down.
AGCCAAGAAGAAAGAGAGATTCCTGAATGGTCTGCACGATGAGATGCAGACGGTGTTAGTCAATATCCCCTTTGCTGATATTGAAGCCCTAATCGACTCTTCCATCCAGATGGAAGGAAAGATCAACCAAACCAATGAGAACCGCAAGCGCCGCATGATGCATCAACCAGGAACCCACCAGACACCAAAGTATCGTCCCAACCCATCTCCAGGATTTGCCCCAAGAAATAATAGACCCCCAATGAACCGTCCGACCTATCCCAACTATGGAAACCCAAGGGCCGGAGGAAACCACAACAACCCCGGCAACTCTAGCAATTTAAACCATGCCCCACCCAAGTTCAACAACAACAATGTCGCCACCAACACCAACACTACCCCAAGGACCGGAAGCAATGTTGTGCATGTTGCAGCAAAGGACAAGTCGCAAGTGATTTGTTATGAATGTGGAACAAAGGGTCATTATTCCAATGAGTTCCCCAAGAAGATTGCCGCAGCCCCCAATGCAAATGCCCCAGCTCAGTAGCAGCATCGTGTTCAGCCCGGAAGAAGGTTTGCCCTAGGGAACTCGCTCAACCGCAACGGCCGTCTTTTTCTCATGCATGCTGAAGAAGCCCAGGAAGCGCCAGATGTCGTGCTGGGTATGTTTTCTGTTAACTCAGTACTTGCAAGGGTGTTGTTTGATTCTGGAGCATCACACTCATTTGTCACTGAAGAATTTGCATGCACTAGTAAGATTCAACCAACCAAATTGAAGCATGTTATGATTGTTCAAATACCTGGTTCAACCACCAAAGCTAGGCAAATTTGCAAAGCCGTCCCTATCTGAATCCATGGCATAGATTTTTATGCTAATATAATAGTACTCGGAACTAAAGGTTTGGAAGTAGTACTAGGAATGGATTGGATGTCCAAACATAAAGGATTAATTGACTGTGCCAAGAAAGCCATAACCATGACCAGTACAGCCGGAATATCAGTCGAGCATGTATCTGAAACCTTGCCTCGTCAATTCAAGTGCAACAAGAGTATAGCCCAGCCCACAATTGACCAAGTCCGGATAGTCTGTGAATACCCCGATGTATTTCTAGATGTTTTGCCTGGTATGCCCCCAAATCGGGATATAGAGTTTATCATTGAACTAATCCCTGGAACCGGACCCATCGCCCAGACACCATATAGTATGAACCCGTCAGAACTAGCAGAACTGAAGAAGCAACTGGATGCCATGCTAGAAATTGGATTGATTCAACCAAGTGCGTCACCATGGAGATCACTTGTCTTGTTTGTGGACAAAAAAGATGGAGGTAACCGTCTGTGTACGGATTATAGGAAGTTGAATGATGTCACCATCAAGAACAAGTACCCGTTGCCGAAGATAGAAGACCTGTTTGACCAGTTGACTGGTGCCAAAGTGTTTTCTAAGATTGATCTTAGAACTGGCTATCATCAACTCAAGGTTCGCGTAGAGGATATTCCAAAGACTGCCTTTACCACCAGATATGGATTATATGAGTATACCGTCATGTCTTTTGGATTAACCAATGCCCCCTCTTATTTCATGAATCTCATGAATAAGATTTTTATGGACTTCCTGTATAAGTTTGTCGTTGTTTTCATCGATGACATTCTAATTTATTCCAAATCAGAAGAAGAACATGAGCTACACCTAAGGACCATTCTTGGAACCCTTAGAGAGCATCAGTTATATGCCAAGTTTAGCAAATGTGAATTCTGGTTGCAGGAGGTAGGATTCCTCGGCCATATTGTATCAGCCGGAGGAATTGCCGTTGACCCTGCGAAGGTGAAAGATGTCGAAGATTGGCAAGCCCCAACCACTCAAACCCAAGTTCGTGCATTTCTAGGATTAGCGGGATACTACCGCAAGTTCGTAGAAGGATTCTCGAGTATCGCCAGACCCATGACCCAATTGCTGAAGAAGGACAAGAAGTTTGAATGGACAGACAAATGTGAAGCGAGTTTTGAAGAACTCAAGAGAAGATTGATTTCAGCCCCAATTTTGATCATGCCGGATATCACGAATCCCTTTGACGTGTATTGTGATGCATCCAAGTTCGGCCTCGGATGTGTGCTAATGCAAGAAGGCAAAGTTATATCTTATCTATCCCGACAACTGAAGCAGCATGAACAGAATTACCCAACCCATGACCTCAAACTCGCAGCCATAGTTCTAGCCCTGAAGACATGGAGGCATTATCTCATGGGAAACCGTTGTGAGATTTATTCGGATCACAAGAGCCTGAAGTATATATTCACTCAGAAGAAGCTGAATATGAGACAGAGAATATGGATTGAGCTAATCAAGGACTATGATCTGGACATTCACTATCACCCTGGTAAAGCCAATGTGGTAGCAGATGCCCTTAGCAGATTGCCGTGCCGCTTGAACTCCATGATTCTAAAGGAGCAACCAAGTTTGCACAAAGAGATGGAAGATTTCCGAATGGAATTGGTAAGTGAAGGATTTTTGGCTAGCATAGAACTTCAACCCACTCTGATCAGTCAGATCAAAGAGGCGCAGAAAGGAAATGCTAGTATCGACGGAATCAAGTGTCGTATCGGTACAGGCAAAGTACCCGGATTCACGAAAGATGAAGAAGGAGTTCTGTGGTACAAAGGACGCCTTTGTGTACCAGCAGATTCGGAATTGAAAGAAGTGATTTTGAAAGAGGCCCATGTACTCTTTATTCTATCCACCCCGGAGGAACAAATATGTATCAGGATTTGAAGGAACAATTTTGGTGGCATAAGATGAAGGAGAAATCAGAAGCTATATCGCCAAGTGTGATATATGTCAGAGAGTCAAGGCGGGACATCAAAGACCCGCTGGACTGTTGCAACCTCTACAGATTCCGGAATGGAAATGGGATTCAGTTGGAATGGACTCTATCACCGGATTTCCTACTTCTAGTAGGGGAAATGACTCTATTTGGGTCATAGTGGACCGATTGTCCAAAGTCGCCCATTTCTTACCAGTCAAGACCACATACCAGAGTTCAAATATAGCGGAGTTATACATTGCTAGAATCGTCAGTTTGCACGGAGTCCTCAAGAACATCGTATCGGATCGAGGAACCCAGTTTACCTCGAGATTCTAGAAGAAATTCCAAGAAGGTTTAGGAACCCGACTCGATTTCAGCACAGCTTATCACCCTCAGACCTATGGACAAACAGAGCGAGTAAATCAAATACTCGAAGATATGTTGAGAGCATGTGTGCTAGAGTATGGATCTAAATGGGAAGACTATCTGCCTTTCGCAAAATTTTCTTACAACAACAGTTACCAAGCTAGTTTACAAATGTCCCCATTTGAATTCATGTATGGAAGGAAGTGTCGCACCCCTTTGAATTGGTCGGAAGTAGGAGAGAGTCAGATTTTCGGACCCGACATCCTACAAGAAGCAGAAGAGAAAGTGCACAAGATTCGTGAGCACCTCAAGACCGCCCAGTCGAGACAGAAGAGTTACGCCGACAAGAGACGTCGAGACCTCGCTTTTAATATCGGAGATTTTGTGTACCTTAAAGTGTCGCCATTGAAAGGAATGCAGCGTTTCCATCTGAAAGGAAAGTTAGCCCCCAGATATATTGGACCCTTCAAGATTCTGAATCGTCGAGGATAAGTATCATATCAATTGGAACTTCCAGAGGAAATGTCCGCAATGCACAATGTGTTCCATATATCATTACTTCGCAAATGCCTTGAAGTTCCGGAGAAGACTGAAGTTTTTAAGAACATTGACCACCGGACCATAGAGATCGACGATGACCTGACCTATCCCGAAGTACCCATCTGTATTTTGGAAGAACCTTTCAGAACCACCAGGACCCGAAGCATCAAGTTTCTCAAGATTCAGTGGAGCAACCACACTGAAGAAGAAGCTACCTGGGAGCGCGAAGATCACATTAGGACGGAGTTTCCCGATCTCTTTAAATCCTAGGTAATATTTTTTCTTCCTTTTTCAAATCTCGGGACGAGATTTTGTTTAAGGGGGGGAAGGTTTGTAACATCCCAAAAATATAACACAAGGATCATCAAACTCTAATCACTAAAATTAGGGTTAACAAAAACTTTGATTAATTTAAAATCATATGAATGCATGTGTGAATGAGATGATTTGATAAATGCATGAATGAACTTGTGTGATTAACCTAAATAGCAAGAAATGGTTTAAAGATGAAAATAACATCATATAAAACATTTCCATGAAGAAACAAAACAAGATAAAATCAAAAAAAAAAGCAAATGGTCATTTTTGCCAATCTTGCTCACTAGGTCATTTTGAGTGTTTCTAGTTCAAATTTCAATCAGAAACTTTTCCAACTCTTTTCACCCCTTGCTAGAACAAGTAAAAGTGAATCAAATCCCACCTTTCAAACTTGCAGAAACATTTGGCAACCTCATTCAAATCACAATTCAAAATTGAATCTTTATCATATGTGAAGATCACCCATTTTCAAAGCCCAACCAAACCAGTGCCCCTTGACTAATCCAACTAACCATACACTCCCTAGTATGTTCCTAGCAAACCCACCAAGTTTGAATCCAAAATTTAAATTTAAAGTTCTTGCGGCCATTTCATCAAACACCTTGCAGATACAAATCAAACAAACATCAAACACTATAGTGTGCAGTAAAATTGGCATAACTTGTTCCCTCTATATCTCACTCTACACTCTCAAAAGATGATCAAAGTAATCTAATTAGCTTTAGCACCACTGTGAGCAAGCCTAGCCATTAATGTCAAGCATGTCGAGAGCACCATTGCCGCCCCATTGTCGCCAGCGAGCTAGAGGCCGCACTAGCATCGCCAACCTTGTTTGGGACATGTAGCACCGTCCACCGCCACCCACTGTCCCAGCCCCGAGCAATGACAGCCCCTGGACCACACGACACGCCCATGCCAAACCCCTCTGCGACCATGCCGAGATCGCGCCAGTGCGCCATGCTCGACCAGCACCCACAGACCATGCGTCGCCCTCGCCGCCTGCAGGGATGATCACCAACACCCCAGCACCCCGCCAGACATGCCCGTTCGCCGCCGCGCGGACCACGCGTGTTGTGCGACATTAAAACCGCCGTCGGACCCGCCCAGAGCATCAGCGTGTTCCGACCGATCAGCACTGCCCCATGCCTCGCCACCGCATCGTTGATATTTGCTAGGGAGCACAACACCACCCCCTACCATCGCCCACGCCAGTAGCCCTCTGTGCCATTGACCACGACGAGATCAGCCCGCGCTCGTCGGTCCCCTTCCACCACTATAAATAGAGGCCTCCACCGCTCGTTTTCGCCACACCAGTTCACTCCCCTCTCACCCAGAACCACCTCACCTCACTCCCGGAGAAAAGCGAGCAGCGCATCGCTAGAATTTGGTCGGAGCCCGCCGCTGCTGGAGAAGAAGGGAGCCGTCAATTAGAGCCGCCCTAGGAGAAGCTGTCGGTACCAGGAGAACCACCATCGTCGACTTCGTCGTTCGCCCCCGTCACCGACCCTCGCCTGAGCCCTGGTGAGCCTCCCATGACCCACACCTGCCGTGCTAGGGTTCTGTCTTGCCGGTGCTGCCCGACGTGGACGATGACCTGTAGCCGTTCGACTAGAGTTAGATCGTGCGGTTCACATTGCCCCGTACCGCTTCGCCCCTCCCCGTCTCACTGACGCGTGGGGATAGCCACTTAACTAGCTCGCGCACGCGCTGTGTGTAGTGGGCCGGCCCAGTAAAACATCCCGCGTGACCCAACAATTCAAATTAAGCTTTATTCATTTAATTTCAAACATAGTTCTGTACCTAGATTCAAAAATTAACCCATCTCGATTCACTGAACCAAAATGCATGAAACCAATTTTGTTAGAAAGGTACTAAAATTCTTAATCCAAGCCCGTTGGATTCAAACCATTTGGAGTTATAGATCAACCATGGTAAAAATAACAAGGCAGAAGCTTTTCTGTATTCAAACATTTTTCAAAATTCAACCATAAAAGCTTTTGAGTTGATTCCAACTCTCAAAAATCACATTTGATAATACCTTTCAGAATATGTAAAAACATATGGGTTTACTTGCAGAAATAATGTTCAAATAATAAAGAAATGCCACATAGGCATTACTAGTCACTTTATTTAATTAAAATAAAAAGGTTAAACCTTATTAAATTGTGACACCACTTTAAATCGCATTCCCATGTATTGAAATATGTGGTGATGACATGTGTCAACATGATCCCATGTTTGAGTTGGAGAATATTAAATCTTAAGTAGTTTTTCAATGAGTAGAAATTACTTTTCTCAAATAAAATAAATAATACAAGTGCTTTAATCCTTGTGATAATAGTGATGATGCTAGATCATCTAGTATTACTTTTTGTGTGATGATTTAAAAATAGTTAAGTATTGTTTGGTGATTGTGTACCTCGTATTTATTTATAGACGCTAGTACCGACCAAGGATACGAGGAGGAAGGAGGATACTACGAGGAAGAAGCCGAGGAGAACTTCAACCACTGCTCTGCACAAGGCAAGCCTAATACTACTAGTGGAATTATCAAGCTATTAACTTAGAAAGGTAACCCTTGCAATGCAAGCCAATACTTGCTTGTTACTATGTCAACTATATGCCCTAAGCATATGTGATCATACCCACTTGATAACCCAATCCTAGTTTTACTTGCAAGCTTAATACTTTATTTTTTTATCAAAGCTTTCTCTTAGAGTTTACATGGTGACTTGTAGATTCTAGAAAAATAACTAAAGGTAGCATAAAGAGCATAAAATTTGGCCTAAGTTAGATAATCTTGATGTCATCCTAAGGCATGAGATTGAACTTAGCAAATCTCCACTTGTTTACCACCCCTCATTAGTATTTACCACCACTTGTAGATGCTAGTGCTAAGTATAAAACTTGATCAACTTTAGATGCGAATACTTGGTGAAAATGGTTATGAAAACCTTAGAATGATGAGTCATTCTACTGAAATGTTTTGACATGTGTTTCCGAACACCAGATGATTTTGATGATGAAAATGTTGAGGCATGAGCCTTAGCCCTTTATAAAACGGATGGTTGTCTGGATGCGATACCATTCCAATTTTATCGTACAACCACAATACCACGGATACCTTAGTTTGGGTTCCCTCGTGGCCAAGGTCTGAGCTAAGGCTACGTTGTGAAGATTGTCCACCTGTGCAGTACCCAAGATGACAGTTGGTCATGGTTGGGAGGCCAAACTCATAGGAGAGGTGCCTATACTAGGGCGTATAACGGAAAGGTTAGGATTGATTATCCTCATAATGAGTATGGTGAATTCAGGATTGTTCCTGACGGATGTATCGAATGTTGTGGTGAAAGTGTACAATCTCTGCAGAGTGTCAAACTATTCGAATAGCCGCGTCCGCGGTTATGGACAGTTGGAGTGGCCATACTGTTCCCCCGTCAGATGTTTTCAAAATGACTTATGAAATGAATTATGACTTTGACTTGACCACAACAGAGTTGTGATATGAAATTCAAATTCCCACTTAGGTGTTATAAAACTTTCAACTAGTTTTCTTTGCTTCTGAACTTAGTAGAGGTAAATCTGGCTTTTTGCAAAACATCTTAGAGCTTAGTATCCTACTAAAAAACCTTAACTTGTTAGTATTAGTTTGCGAGTACTTAAAGAGTACTCATGGCTTTGTCCCTGGCTATTCCCGTGGCCAGACTATGAAGAGGAGTATTAGGATGATGGACCGCAAGAAGGTTACGACAACTAGGATCATCTCCCATCGTCAGCATTGCCTGTGACCCTGAAGATGGAGCTTCGCCTACGTTGTCGTTACTATTACGTTATTCCGCTGCTTGAATTGTATTAAGAACTGGATCATGAGATCCTTATTTATGTAAGACCTTATGTATGGTTTGTAATGGATGATGTACTGTGGTATCCAAATCTGTTATGTCTCGCAAAAATGGTAATCCTGGAATTGCGATGTATGGCATAACAGACATCTAGGATTAAAAATCCGGGTGTTGACACTGGTCCAACGGGAGCTTGGTGACTTGGAGCCGACGCGGCTCGGGCCGGTCAGCGGAGTACATCGGAAGCGCCACCTCGTCGGCCGAGGGCGACTCGGTCACGTAGAACCAACCCTTCTTCCATTCGTTTGTTGCCTTCTTCGGCAGCATCAGATCGAAGAAGGATGCCTTCGACTTCAGCTGAAAGGTTAGGCCGCCCGCGGCCAATATCGGGTTGCTTGCTTCTTCGCGGCTGATCCTTCTGTGGAACAGTTCTTGCCATAGGGGGAAATACGGCCGGCAACCCAGGTAGCACTCGCAAAACGCCACGAAGATGGCGAGTTGCTCAATGCTATGCGGCCCTAGGTCCGATGGTTGGATGCCTTAATAGGCACAAAAGCGGCGGAAGAAGAGGGAAGTGGGGAATTCGAGCCCCCGCTCCAGATGGATTGTGAAGAAGATGAACTCCTCCTCGCGCGGATCCGGAATCACCTCTCCAGCCGCAGGGATGCGCCATCTCCCAGCGCGGAGGATCCCTGCCTCTTCGAACGACTTCAACAGCACCTTCGTGCACTTGGATCTGCCTCATGGTTCCGCCGGAGGCGCCATCGATTGAGGGATCTGGGGGCTATGAACTGCTCTGGGTCACTTTGGTCGCTGCGCGGAATGGAGGATTGGGAATGCATGAGGTCGGAGGAAGTGTGGGAATGTTCTTCCCTCGCCCGTCACTCTCCTTATATAGCGGTTGCTACCCGCCATCTTCGGGGAGCCGTTACCGCGCGGTAATTACGCCGATATTACCATTGGATTACCCAACGGCTACTTTGACCAGCGCTGACGGTCCAACTTCATCCACTCAATTGGTGTTTTTAGCGACTTGATGATTCGCCGACCTGATCACTATGACAGTGACTCAATTACTTGCCGACCTATTCGTCCAGCTGCGATTCGACTAGTCGCCGTTATTGCGATTAAGATGACTAGTTCTTTCTTTTATTCAGGAGTCCAACGCCGATTCGCTGGGCGTCCGAATTGGACCCGCATACTCCGACTGCCAACGAACACCTGCGACGAATCAACGACGTCCTCGGGGACTACTGATGAGGATATGTCGACCGGGGTATACCCAGCAGGACGTTTCCTACTGGCCCAAGCTGCCAGCGAGTGGGCCTGCAGGACGGCGACTGGATCGAGACTTGGCAAGGACCCAGGTGACTGAAAGCTGGAGGCCCAGAAGCGTAGCTAAGCCCAGTCGGATTAGGTCAAGAACCCTCCGAATCCTTAACTAATTCGATTATAGATCTGTAAACCCTAGCGAGGTGAGCCTATATAAATCTCCCTAAGGTACGCATAGAGGACACATTCCATTATACACCCCAGCGACTCGCCGCCTAGTCGTCAAGCTCGCCCTTGTACTCTCTTCATAATACAATCTAGCAGGAGTAGGTCTTTACCCTTCGGGGGGCGAACCTGGATAAATCCTTGTGTCTCCGCCCTCATCTCGTACCGCAGATGGCTGGCCGCCTTTGCCCTTCGTTCTACTACTCGTTGCCGATTATCCGTGGCCATTCCCACGACAAATATGAATCCAATGAAGTATTATGAAATAGCAAGAAGATACAACTCGACATTCCTCCATATTAAAGTGAGCCTGCTGTATTATTGCGGCAGAGTGCTCGTCATATATACTGTCAAAGGAGATACAACAAGATATTCCAGTAAAGTGTTTTTTGCACCTGGACACCCGTGCTTTTTTCATTTTTAGATTTTTGAAAATTTTAAATCTTTACACTTCTATGTCTCTAAAATTTTTAAATCTTTACACTTCTATGTCTCTAAAAATTATAACACTAAATACATAGATATATATATACAGGCAGAGTGTATGCAAAAAAGAAGTTTCGTTATAATAAAAATTCCAACAAAAAGAGGTACTATTTTTACTACTGTTTACTGTAAGAAATTTGAAATTTATCCTTTTCTAACAGGACTTTTTTGCGTACACTCTCCTCTTGTATATATCCATCTATATTAACGTTATAATTTGTTGAGACATAAAAATGTGAGATTTTGAAATTTTCAAAACTCTGAAAGTAAAGGGAGCACTAGTGGCCATGTGCACATAATCCCTTCTCATACATACATATATTAAAGTGAGGTGCGTGCTCGTCATCCACATAACAGGATTACTCCCTCCATTTCTCCGTTTCTTAAGATGTTTTAGGTTCGTAAAGAAAATGAATCCAGACTTCTTTTAGTGTGTAGATTCACCCCTAAGTCGAGTGAATCTATATACTAAACAAGTCTAAATACATTTGCTTCACAAACATAAAACATCTTATATTTTGAAACGGAGGGAGTAGTTGCAAAAAAAAGTTAAACTGAAGTCCATCCAATGGTGTGTTACTGAATCGGCCTTGATGATACATCAAATGAAATTAACCAGGCAACTGCACAGAACGCAAAAGGATACAACACAGCCATGTCATCTACAACGGCATCGTTTCCACGAAGCCATTCTGATCCCTACGATCAGATGGGATGTACTACATAGCATCTAATAAAGGCAGAAGAAGCTACAGACTTTTCTACATACAAAATAGAGCGTAAAGAGGTCAAGGAAACACTTTCTTTTCAGAAGCTAGTGAGAGTACTGCTTCGTGCTTTGGTCCTTTGGTCGTTCCTCTGATCATAAGCCTTTTGCAAGTATAAAATGTTCTTCCAGTTTTTCCTTCCAGGGCTGTCACTGGGGAGGGAACCAACCACCATTATAGAATCTATCTGATGGCCTTGGCACCGAGTGGTGGCTGGCATTGCCGACGTGTGCATGGTTTCTAGTATCATCGACAGAGGGAGCAGAATAGTCCGGTGGTGCAATTTTATTTAAGTCGTGTTGCAGGGGGAAGTAGTCCTGAACAGCTGGACTGTCATCCACAACAGGAATGTCACCTGTAAGGGTCTTGAACGCAAACTCGATGCATGGATCTGACCAGGAACTTCCAAATAATGACAAGCCAAACCCAGATGGATCAGCAGCTTCAGGCACTGCAGACTGTGTAGGCAAAACAGGTTCTCGGGCAGGCGCATATTGGCGTTGAAAATTTGCCGAGGAGGTTGCGATAGAAGCCGCCTCTATTTTCGCGGGACTTGATGACTTCTGATTTTCAACATTTTTCCAGAAGTTGGTGACAGGTGCTCCATGTCCCCACTCAGGAGTCGGAGAAAAACCAGACTGCCGGATAGGACTCCCAGCATAACGTGGCTGCAAGTATCTGGTGTTGTTTTCCCGAATAGCCTGTATTTGGTTGACAGTTAAACCCTGGATCAGCTGTGACCGATTGGTAGCATTTTCCTGGATAGCTATCTGATTCACAGAGTTAGCTCGATTGGATTGTAGATGATAGGCAGAGTTTCCTTGGTTAATCTGCATATGATTCGTATCTTCTCTTGGGCTCCGCTTCGGGTGATTGGTGAAGTACTCCTGCGTAGTCTGTTTTTTATTACCAGTTAAAGCTTGGACTAGCTGATTCGTACTGTTTTCCTGCACAGCCTGCATTTTTTTGACAGTGTCAGCTTGACCCAACTGTAATTGAATGGTTTCCTGTTTAATCTGCATGTGGTTCAAAGCAGCGCCAGCTTGCCTCGGCTCTGAGTGATTGGCGAAGTATTCCTGTGTAGTCTGTATTTCGGTGACAGTCTCTACTTGTCTTGACTTTAACTGATTGGTGGTGTGTTCTTGATTGGTGTGTATTTGATTCACAGTGTGTCCACCGCTTTGCTGCAACTGTGAGTGATTGGTGACATATTCCTGTCCAGTCTGTACTTGAATGAGTGCCTTTTCCTGTCTCAACTTTAACTGACTGGCACTATTTTCTTGAGTCTGTTTTTGATTCGTAGTGTCTACTTCTCTCAGCTGTGAGTAACTTCGTTTTTTCGGAAAAGAGGGTATACTCCAGGCCTCTGTATCGATTGATGCTAGCTGTGAGTAACTGGCAGTGTATCTCTGCATAGCATGTATTTGATTGGCACTCTCTGCTCGGCTCACCTGTAACTGATTGGCAGTACTCTCCTGATTGGTCTGTATTTGAATGGTAGTGTCCCTCTGGCATGAATGTACCTGATTAACAGTGTCCTCCTGATTGGTCTGTTTTGGAACCATAATATCTGCTTGGCTCAACGGTATATGAATGGCAGTATTCTCCAGTTTGGTCTGTATTTCGGTCAGTGTGTCTGCTCGGCTCGACTGTAATTGATTGACAGTGCCGTCATCATTGATCTTCATTGGAACGACAGTATCTGATTGGCCCGACTGTAACTGAGTGGCAATGCTCTTCTGATTGGTTTGTATTTGAATGACAGTGTCTGCTTGGATGAACTGAGAGTCATCTGCACTTTCCTCTTGAACGGGCTGTGCCTGATTGACAAGATTTACACTGGTCGGTTCATCTCCAGGCTCAGTGTTTCCTTCAGGATAAACCTTCAGTGCAGCTATCCGGGGTGATGCTCGGGGAGGTGTTGCAATCTTTGCTTCGCATGTGATTTTAAGCTTCCTTGGTTTTACCTCTGGACTTGGTTTTTTTCTTTTAACAGATTTCTTTTCCCCTGATGCTCGTCGTGCAGAGACTGGTCGCGCACTCTTGTGTTTCAATGGATCAACCTCGTTGGCATATCTTTGCATTGGTTTCATGCCTTCAAACTCCGGTAACGTCGCATTTTCAGTATATGTACTGAACAGTTCTTGAGTCATGATCCCTTCTGAAGTTAATAATTCGCATTGAATAGCCTTATCAGCGGTACCCGGTCTTGTGTATTCTGCTGATGCTCTTGTCTGATATTCACAAAATAATCTAATAAGTTGAATCATCAGAAAAGGAAAAAACGCATATATATTGGAGATTTCTTGTTTAACCTAACACCTAAAGTTTCAAGTATGCTCTATCTAATATAACTAAATTTCAGAAACCAGCAGATTTATCATCTGTCATCTAAACTACATGTGTATCGAAACCCTCGCGTCTTCAGATGATACTTTTGTCTGATTTTAACAAAATAGTCTAGTAAGTTGTAACAATCAGAAAAAAAGTGTCTCGCGAACTCTTTTTTGTTTTAGCACACCTCCTTAAGTTCCATATCTAATCTATCTAATCAAACTAAAATTCAGAAAGTAATGGAGTTTGATGATCATCTTTGATCCACATTGTGCATCAAATTCAAACTAACTGGTCTCCTCACAAGCTGCACCAAAGCAGCTGCATTTCTAAGTTCTAAAAGGGGACACGCAGGATAAGAGCTTTTGACAAGTGGCCGGTTGTGCATGGCCTAGGATGCATCACATGACTAGGACCAAACTTACCAATATCCATAAATAATAGAAAGATTGACCTGGAGGCATGCATGCTAATAATGATACCTACCTTACACTTACATTCCTTCTATGGTCCAATGGACAAATACACAAGCTAGAGTGAGTGAAAAAAATAGGTGGCACAAGGAACTCACATGAGCTTGGTTCTGTGTAATACAAACATCTTGGTTAGTTCTCTTCTTTGGCCTAATACTGCATTTATTTATGTCTCCTGATTCAACATAGCGTTGCACATCCTTCAGAGAGCGAAATTCATAACCACTAACTGGGTCAATGTAGTACTGCAGAGATAAAAAGAATTAAAGGTAGAACAATGGGTTCGATAAAAAGTAAACAAAGCAATGTGAAGGGAAAATAGATTTTGGCCAGGCATTCTATAACAAACTCAGGTCTATTTCAAAACACTGCATAGACAGTTCGGTAAGCGGTTAAAGCTACTTGCTATCCCCTCAGGTATATACTAATAACCTACTCCGATCCTCAGCTTCTTGGAAATCCTTAAGAATGATGGGACAAAAGGTGTAATTGGTATTTTACAGTAACAATTACTATCGTGATGACACAGAAGAAATCATGCTAGGAGGCAGGAAAGATTGAAAAGAGTTGGAGCTGAACTATGATATAAGCAGGCTGATTTGAGAATGAAACTATTCCGATGAAAATAAAGCACATCCCAGCATTATAGTTGGTTGTGGTAGAATACACAGCAAGATAGGTCGATATGGATACTGGGGGTACATTTATTCCTATCCAAAATGAAACTAGGTTGGCTAAGATGACCTAGACATCCCTATATTGTTTTAGATAGTCAAGACTGAAAGTGAAAGAGAAACAGGGTCATTCCAGCATACCTGATCAGTCTTGTTAGTAGTTCCATTCTTTCTTGGCCTGTCTTCTCTCCGCCATCCATCGGGCAACTGCCCCATACTGACAAGCTCATCCTTGATTTGGACCTAGTAGTGAAACAATTATATATTATATATATCTTCTTAGATAGAATGGAGCAAGAGAGGGAAAAGGTTACAGCAACATACCAGATCAGTGTTTTGCCTTGATCCATTCTTTCTGGGCATTTCTTCTTTCCACCATCCATCAGGCCCCTTCATGACTGGTTCATCTTTGCTTTTAACCTAGTAGTGCCGTAGTGGAATAATTATTATGGCTCAGTGTTTTAGATAGAGCAGGGCAGGAGGAAAAGGAACATCGTCACATACCTGGTCAGGCTTGTAATTTAAGCGATCCTTTACTGGCCCCTTGATGACTGGGCCATTCTTGATTTGAACCTAGTACAATAATTACAGTTACTCAGATAGTGTTCCAATTTTTTTTTCCGAAATGAGATAAGTGTTCCAAATACAGAACAAAATAAAGGGCGGTTACAACATACCAGATCATTGCTCTGATTTGATCCATTTTTTCCTGCATTGCCTGCTTCACAATGTCCATCAGGAAGCCTCTTAATGACTGGTTTGTCCTTGTTTTCTACCTAGTAAGGAAAAGTGAAGTGTTGATTTTTTACATATCATGTTGCACCCAAAACAAATGAATAAAGGAAGAAGCTAGAGATTCGCATGCCTTAGTAGAGGGGCTTATTCTAATAAGCCCACTTCGTGTTCTAGAACGTGAATCCTTGTTAGCAGTGCTTCCTCCAACAAGCCCACTTTGTGTTTTAGAAGCTGAATCTTCATTGGAATCCATAGCAATGTTTCCTCTAACAAGCCCACTTCGTGTTTTAGAACATGAACCATCATTGGAATCCATAGTAATGTTTCGCCTAACAAGTCCACTTCGCGTTTTAGAGTGTGAACCCTTGCTGAAATCCACGACATTATTTACCCTAGCAAGCCCACTTCGTGTTCTAGAAGATGAACCCTCGCTGGAATCCACGATATTCTTTACCCTAACAAGCCCACTTCGGGTTTTAGAACATGATCCCTTGTTGGGATCCTCAATGATGCTATTCCCCCTGACTAGCCCACTTCTTGTTCTAGAAGATGAAGCGTTGCTGGGATCCATGATGTTGTTTCCCCTGACAAGTCCACTTCTTGTTCTAGAACATGTGCTCCTGTCGGAAAACATAAACATGTTACTTTAGTTCACGAATAACTGTCCAATTGGCAATTGCACGACAAAAACAACATTAGAAAATTTTCCGTAGCCACATAAATTCTAAAGTTGTCCTGCTAGTGCTACAATATTGCAAAAATAAGTAAGCATCTATACAGAACAGATATAATGTCGCGGGTAGACAGTATTTCTCTGGAGAATTTATTTATTTAGTCAAGTTAAACTAAACGCCGACGCTCCCAGAGAAAATAGCCCTCATCCAAAGTTCCAAACAGCCCCTTAATATTATCAGTCTCTCTTTCACTGTTAAGGCTTAAGAGTGGTACATGCATAAAGTATTAATTGGCAAATACGGCCCACCTAAGATGACTTGGCCAATGTGGAACATAATTCTCCTGTATATATCCCCACTGCTAATGGGGTAAGATGTGAAGTTGTCAGTATTAACCAGGTAATTCTCTTCTCTCTATCTAGCTAAGGGTGTGTTTGGTTGGGATTCTAACACCAGATTCGCTGCATGGAAGCTGAAATCCAAACCAAACACATACCAGCCGAACGCAAATTCTCGCAACGCAGCAGATTCTCGTAGTGCAAAACGAAAGCTGGTCCAACCCTGGATTTCACCGCGTCGCGTTGAGGAAAAATGAAGGAAATTACCCGCTATGCCACTACTAAATGAAACTGACCGGTTCAGTTTCCTCACGTTCTTCTCCAACCCTCCTCTCTCTCCTCCCGTACATCTCATTTTTCCCTGAATGGCACCAGGAACGAAAGAGGCCATGGTAGGGTTCCCCTCGCCAGCATATTCCGGCAGCCTCTGACGGAGCGCCGGCCGGTATTCCATCCCCACCGATCCGCCCCCTACTTCCTCTGATTGAATTGCCTGATGGTCGACCAAACAGCAAGCGCCAGCTCCCGGCCCGCCATCACCTCCAATTGCTCGGTCCATCGCGCCGCCGCCTCCAAAAATGACTCTCAACACCGGCTAGCAACGGATCGACTCCGCCTCCGTTAATTATCATTCTCCCCTCCTCTCCTTCCTCCCCCTCCCCCCTCACGTCCCATGTACTGTGTATGGCCTTCTCCTCTTTTTATGATTTTTTTTGTCATTGATTCCTTCAATTGGTCTCTGCAAATTTTCCGTGAAATTGACCTATACAATAAAGCAATAATTTTGTTGTAATTGGTCTGTGAAATGGTCCGTATATAACATAGTTTGGAGTTTGCGTGCAATCTGTTTGTGAAAATGCTTGTAGGAAGAAAACTGATTGCTATATGTAATCTGGTGTTATATTTTGGAGCATATTATTCCATGAGTGATGAAAATTAGGACCATATGTTCGAGGTGGCACAAGCGGCAACACACCGCATGAATACTATTCATCATAGTATATCTTAATTTTGGTAATTTCATGACATCACTTTCCACAAGAAATGAAAAATCCTTTCTAGAAAAGTCATTTTCGTGTCTATTAATCTAGAAATTGTTGTTTTACAGATGTATGAATGCCTTGGTGGCAATACGGATATTTCTTATTGAATCCGCAGTTCACAGTTGTTCCAACCAAACAACTTCTAGCTTCCCTGCAGTTGTTAGCTCACAGCAGATTTTTTACAGCAGATTCCGCACAGCTGATTTTCAAGAATCTACAGCTCAACCAAACACACCCTAAGAATGATCCAACCCACTATTTACACAAAGAAAATCTGCATGTGACCCTTCCAATATTCGCAAGAAGCACTAGTTATGGACACAGTTTTTTTATGAAGGCCAAACTCTAAACCCTACCTATTGGTGTTCAAGTAATTTTGTATGTTGTTGAGAAAGGGCCACCGTACAGCATGAAAGAGAAATGACTAAATTAGTAATGCACAACACAGCGGGGATCACCCAAAGTGTCACCTTCTATGGCGGCCGCCATGACTTGACACACAGTGTCGGAGCTTCTACCTACAATCGACACTTACACCCCATGATCAGATCATCTCCATGCATCCACCAATACACTACACCACCACTACGGTGGCCATATCAACCTTGCAAGCACACGGATAATAGCCACTAGCCAGGTACATAGCCAAGAAACCCCACGGGACGTTGACCTGCTATCTATGCACCACCAGATCCCCTCCCCCCCCCCCCTGACCCCGTGCGGCGGGACGGCTAGAGGTGGTGCCGGCCGATCTAGGCTTCATGCTTCGGCGGCCCTGCTCCTTTGCCCTCCTCGTCGTCAACCGGGACGTTGCGCGGAGGATGTCCGGGGTCTACCACGCATCATGAGGACGCCCGGGGCGGAGGCCCTAGGTTTGATGGCGGTGGACATCTTCTCCGTGGAAGGTGGTCGGCCTGAGGTTGGTTTGGTGGATCTTGGGATCCGTCATCTAGTCCTGGCAGCGAGGCGGGGAGACCTAGATGCTGATGAAAACCGAGCCGTTGGCGGGTGATGGCAGCATTCCACGTCGTTACCTTGATGAAGGCATCACCGTGCAATTAGTGTCAGCCTCAATCGTGCTACTCCGGGGGAAACCCAAGATGTTCGGATTAGGCGATGGTGGCGCCGCAGTGTCACGTTCTCTCTTGGGAGCATCGATTGTGGAGCAGCGCTAGACGATAGAGGCAGGAGGCAGAACGGCTTCTTCTAGCACGGAGATGCCGGTGGAGATGTCAAGTCATGCCTAACCGCCCGGTGCTACGCTCAGTCATGCATGGTTCGGTAGGTGCTACGCACAACGGATGTCCCGGTGGTTTCTAGCGGCGTCGGATGGCAGGACTCGGCGACATGGTGCCGAGGGGTCTCGATGTCGACCGCGCGTGCGTGTTGGACGTGCGCAGTGTGGAGGTGCTTTTTGGCATTATGATGAGGTTGATGGCAGACCTCACAAGGTCATTGCTTCGATCTCTCCTGAACATGGGTATGCGGAAGACAACGGCCGCGAGAACTTTCTGGAGCGTGTATGCTGGTACGCGCTGAGGGTCTGCCGGACCGGTTGTTCCACTTGCTCGCCATTGGGCGACTTGTCGAGGCCTTTGATTTTTAGATGTCGTGCGTTGATGAGATGCCAGGGATATTGGCCCTGTTCATGGACACCCCCTTCATAACAGCGAGCTGTCGCTTGTTTTGGTGGGCTTCAGTTTGATCTTTGTAATCTCTCTTTTAAGGTTTTGAGCATATTCTAATACAAAAGTTGTGCGCATCTCTTGGATGCAGAGCCCCAATGATCTTCCCCCATTTCAAAAAAAATGCACCACCAGAACGTGTAGCTTTCAGCTCGGGAAACGCAATCAACTTGGTCTCACAAGCGGGGTTACGTCACCAAATGCGTCTAGTAACTAACCTTCCATTTTTACACTAATCAGTCAGCCAATGAATATTTTGAGAAGTTAGGCAAAAAACTTAAGAGGGACATGGGATTCCCTTTAGGGCCGTGAACTGGCCTTCCTATGCTAAGTTGTAGTACGAGGATTACCAATAGACGAGTGGCAAGGTGAAGAGCAGGATCCAACCACCGCATGCCCAGCTGAGAGTTTACTCGGATTACTGGGTCAAATCACACCCAGGCAGCAGAACCCGGCATCGCTCTCAGCAACCCTACGCAGGTGGAGACTGCAGAGCACCCCGACCCGAATCACCTAGCATCGGCCGCCGAATCGAACACAGCTGAGGCCACCGAGCCCCGCCAATCACCATCTCCCATGTCCTCCTCCCAGTAGCCCCGAGCAACACAGACTCCCCAGCCCACAGCGGCGGAGGCAGGAGCACGACGAAATCCAGGGGAAGAAGAGGAGTCGCGACGTACCGTCGTTCCCGCGCTGCTGCCGCGGTGAGGGCGGGAGCTGCGCCGGTCGCCGGCCTCCGCGCCGGGGAGAATACGGGGAGCAACTAGGGTTAGCGGAGGTGGATACGGGGGAGGACCGGAGGACGAGTGGGAGGAGTGGGACAGAGGAAGAGACTTTTTTGCCAAGACGAGGAGAGACGGGGCGTGGGGTGGTGGCTCGGCGCCACGACACGACGCGAGACGCACGCTTCTTCTTCCGCTTGGGGTTGCCTCGCTCTGTCTGTCTGACCACAGTGAGTGGAATGTGAACGGAAATGAGGTGTCCTTTGTTATCGCTTTGCCTTTCCGGAACGGGCAAAGTAGTATTCCGTCCGCACGTTCGCGTTGACCCAGCGAGCTGCTTTGGATCCAGCCGGTAATGCAAGGACCCTTTCTGGCCGGCGAGTATATCTGTTACTGGCACTGCTGTCCCGCCAGGAATGGACGTGCCTGCAAAGTAGTATGCTGGTAGTAATTCTATTTTTAGATACACACTGGTAATTGAGGGAACCCCCGAAACATTTTTCTAGGGTTTCGGAGTGGAGAGAGGCGGCGCGGGGCGATCTTCTGAACCCCGGCGCTAGATCGATCTGTAACCAGGGACCAAGCCGTCGCCGGCCACCGTTCCTGCGGGGATGGCTGATCTGCGCGCTGGCGAGGGTTCGGGGAGCGAGAAGGGAGGGAAGGAAGGTTTGGCGGATAGAGTGTTCGCGGAAAGATTTAAGAAGCTAAAGCTGACAAAGAGGGAGAGGAAGGTCCTAGTCATGGAGGATCCGCAGGACGATGAAGGTCCAACAATTGCTGTAGTGGGGAAGGTGCTGTCTCCATCAAAATTTCATATTGATACGATCAAGAGCGCCCTTCGTCCACAGTGGGGAAACCCTAGGGGCCTAGACTTCCAAGCTATGGGGGACAATGTGTTCAGGGCAACTTTTTAGAAAGAGAACGATCGGTTGTAGAGCTGGGAAGGGGCGCCATGGATGATTGGAAACCACGCAATTATCCTGGATGACTTTGAGACGAGCATGCGTCCATCGGAGATCAAGTTTGGCAGGCTGCCGATCTGGATTCAGTGTCATGACCTCCCGTTTAACTGGCTCAATTCCAAGCGAGCCGAATGCATCGCCAGTCATATCGGGGAGTTTATTAAACTAGATACCTCCGGAAATTCAAGGGGTTGGGGTCAGAGTCTTCGGGCCAGGATTTGGCTTAATGTAAATGAACCAATACAGAGGTGGATCTTGATTGAATCGCAGAGGAGAAAGGAGCTCATTGAATACCCGATTCTGTACGAGAAGCTGTCGTACTTTTGCTTCTCATGCGGTTTACTGGGGCACTCAGCATCCTTTTGCCCAGCTCCGGGGGAGACTGATGAACATGGTGATTGGTTGTATGACTCGTCGCTGCGGGCACCAGACCCGAGAAAGGTCAAGAAGGAACCGGGGATGCAGTATGGGGGACGCTCGGAGGGGGCTGGTGGGCTAGCAGCCAGAAGGCTCCGCAGGCAAAATCGCAGATAAAGCCTGTAGATGTGATAAACCCCTTCCAGCTGGACACCGGGGGTAACCCTTTTAACGCAGATGGTGGCGGGATTCAGTTCCGTGCCCAGGGGAGAGGACGTGGGAAGCTGCCAGTAGCTCGAAGATTAAACTTGGCACAACAATCTTATGTCCCGAAGGTGCTAGAAGCGCCGGGACTGGACCTGAGTGGCCATGGGACCAAGCGCAATGCTCTGGCAAACTCCCCAAGCAAAGTGAGTAACGAGGTTTTGGACCTGAAGAAAAAACAAGCTATTGGGGAGTCGTGTGATGATCTCAGTATGGATGAGTCGAGTAACAATATTTTAGCGGAGGCTGTGACACAGCCCCGCGGGCCCCAATGAGCTGCATATTCTGGAACTGTCGGGGGCTTGGGAACCCTGAGACAGTTCGTGAGCTTCAAGATTTAGTGAGGCTGGAAGGTCACGCCGTTGTCTTTTTGATGGAGACGAAGATTTCGGCTGATAGATCATGTGGTGTTGCAAAGCTTTGCGGTTTCGCGAGCTGTTGTGCGATAGATAGTGATGGCCTTAGTGGTGGACTTGCTTTATTCTGGTCCAAGGAGGTCGATCTGGTTTTGCAATCCAAGTCTGACTCCCACATAGATGTCCATGTGCAAAATCTAGAGGGAGATAGAAGACTGTGGAGATTGACGGGTTTCTACGGAAAACCAAGGAGGGAGCAACGCAAGGATAGTTGGTATTTGTTAGAATGGCTGCACCGTCAGCGTGATCTGCCCTGGATCTGTGGAGGTGACTTTAATGAGATCCTTGATAATTAAGAGCAGTTTGGTCACGCTGATCAGGCTGAGTGGCAGATGCTCGGTTTTAGAGAGGCTGTGGATACGTGTAATCTGCAGGATCTGGGTTACATTGGGATTCCCTTTACATGGGATAATAAGCAGCAGGGGGACGCAAACGTCAAGGTTCGGCTTGATCGGGTCCTCTCTTCACCTAGTTTGCTGGGGTGTTATCCGGAGTCAGTGGTCCGACACGTTTCATCGCTAAAATCTGATCATTGCCTCTTGGTTACAGAGCTCCGGAGTATTGTGGACTCTAGTGAGCAGATTCAACACTTATTTCGCTATGAAAATGCATGGAGTAGGGATGAATCGTATCTACGAACTGTTGAAGCCGGTTGGGCCGAATCTCGGTCGGGTGGTAATGTGGGCCTGCTGGGGGTTGTGGAGCGCCTGGGGCTTATGCAGCGCACGCTGCAGAAATGGAGTGCGTCCAAATTTGGAAATATCCGAAGGAAATTGAGGAAGGCCCGCCAAGATTTCGAAAAAGAACACTCCCGCGCCCTTCATAGGGGCTCATCAAACCGCGAAAAGCAGATTGCAGCGAATATTGCTGAATTATTGCGCACAGAAGAAGTGATGGCCAAACAGCGGGCCCGAGTGGACTGGCTAAAGTCAGGAGATCGGAATACCGCTTTTTTCCATGCCCGCTTTACTATCAGAAAGCACCAAAATAGAGTCCGATCATTGAAGAATGCGGCGGGGGAAGTGTGTATGGGGAAGGAGGAAATCAAAGGAATTGTGCAGTCGTTTTATTCTGACCTTTTCAAGGCTCAGGAATTCATCGATGTGCAGGGGGTCCTACAATTTGTTTCGTCAAAAGTGACTGAAGACATGAATGAGATCCTGTGCAGGACTTTCGAAGGGAAGGAGATTGAGGTGGCGCTATTCTCTATGGGTCCCTCAAAGGCTCCGGGTGTAGATGGTTTCAATGCAAACTTCTATCAAAAACACTGGACCCTCATCAAGGATGAGATAGTGTCTGCCGTACTGGGTTTTCTGAATGGAGGTCATCTGCCTGGGATAATTAACCGCACTGTAATTGTACTCATTCCAAAGGTAAATTTTCCACAGGATATCACTCAATACCGTCCTATTGCTTTATGCAATGTCATCTATAAAATCTGCTCCAAGGTTCTTGCTAACCGCCTCCGGGTGGTTCTTGATGAGTTAATCGCGGAAGAACAAAGTGCTTTTGTACCAGGGCGGTTAATAACTGATAATGTGATCTGTGCATATGAATCTGTTCACTCGATGAGGAGGAAGAAAGGCAAGGCCGCTTTCTGTGCTGCTAAGCTAGATATGATGAAGGCCTATGATCGTGTCGAATGGCCGTACCTGCAGGGGATCATGAGGAAAATGGGTTTTGCGGAGGCCTGGATATCTCTCATTATGAAGTGTGTTACCACGGTGAGCTTGGAGGTGAAGGTCAATGGGGAACTTCTTCCTTCCTTCAGACCCACTCGTGGACTGCGGCAGGGAGACCCGATCTTGCCCTACCTATTTCTGTTATGTGGGGAAGGGCTCTCGTGCCTCATTAAAAACTATGATGGAGGATG
Organism: Avena atlantica; assembly: GCA_910589765.1. Classification (NCBI taxonomy): domain Eukaryota; kingdom Viridiplantae; phylum Streptophyta; class Magnoliopsida; order Poales; family Poaceae; genus Avena; species Avena atlantica. The sequence goes on along the minus strand of OU342739.1, from coordinate 414,223,496 downwards.
GATCGACAGGGGCATTAGAGTGAATTACCTATCTCCTTGGATTTCTCACCTATTGTTCGCTGATGATTGCCTTGTGTTTATGAAAGCCGAAGTGAGGAGTGCTCATCGGCTGAATGTGATCCTGGAAATTTACAGCAATGGGTCCGGTCAGAAGGTTAACAAACAGAAGAGCTCGGCCTTCTTTAGCCCCAATTGCCCTGAACCGATCAGGGTGTTGATGAAGGAAGCTATGCAGATTGACCGAGAAGCCCTGTTAGAAAAGTATCTGGGTCTCCCCACGGCGGCGGGGAGGCTCACGGATAAGCAATTTGAACATATTGTGGAAAATTCAAGATCTCGATCTCAAGGATGGTGTGAAAAGATGGCATCATTTGCAGCTCGGGAGGTGCTAATTAAGTCGGTGCTCCAATCCCTATCAACCTATGCTATGAGTTGCTTCAAACTCAATAAAGGTTTATGCTCCAAATTAACGACGATATCGTCAAAGTACTGGTGGGGTGGATCACTTGACCGGAGAGGCATGCACTGGCAGAAATGGGAGAAGATGTCTATTGCTAAAGGCAGAGGTGGTCTCGGATTTAGAGACCTCCAAAAGTTCAATGATGCTATGCTGGGTAAGCAAGCTTGGCGTCTGTTGATTAATCCGGATAGCTTGTGTGCTCGAGTACTAAAAGGGAGATACTTCCCGAATGATGACATCCTTTCGGCAGGATGCCCTCAGAGCGCTTCCTGCGTCTGGAAGGCGATTATCTGCGGAAGAAATGTGCTGAAGTAGGGGCTTGTTCGTCGGATGGTGACGGCGCAAACATCCTTCTTAGATCAGACAAGTGGATTGAGGGTGTTGCTGGTAGGGTTCCTCTCTCAGTAAACCCTCTATCTACTCTCACCTTGGTCTCGGAGTTGATTGACCAACCGTCTGGCCATTGGAAGGAACAGGAAGTGAGGGCTACTTTTGGCCCCATGGAAGCGGAGGCGGTCCTGCGCCTACCACGACCGCGTAGAGGCGGTGAGGATTTCTGGGCTTGGTATGAAGAAAAATTTGGCATCTACTCGGTTCGGTCCGCATATTGCATGCTTGTTCAGGACATTGGGGATGCTCCAGAATCGTCAAGCTCTGAAAGTCTGTGGAAGAAGCTTTGGCAGCTCAGGGTGGTCCCGAAGGTGAGGGTTTTTTGTTGGCGTGCTATCAAAGGATTCTTACCATCTTACTCTAAACTGGCCAGAAGACACATTATGAACAATGGGACATGCAAGCTTTGTGGGCATGAGGATGAGACGTTATTTCATGCTTTAATCCTATGTGGCCATGCAAAGAAATTCTGGTGTGTTGCCTCGGATTACTTCGAGTTTTCATTGCCACGCCTGCACCCGGCCTCCTGGTTACAGGACCTGTTGATGGGCTCCTGTATTCCGCAAGACAAGATACCAATTACCATGACACTGCTGTGGTGCATCTGGTCGAGCAGGAACAAGTTCGTTCATGGGGAGGCTCAGTACAAACCCTTGGGATCTATGCATCTGGTTGAGGAGCAGCTGTCCTTGCTAGAATTACCGCCGAAGGCTACGTTGGCAAAGCCGAAAGATGTGTGCATGTGGAGGCGACCACCGCCGGGATGGTTTATGCTAAACACTGACGAATCCCTCAACTGCAGCACAGGAGAAGCAGACTCGGGATACGTTATCCGGAGTGACCTGGGGGGTTTCGTTGAGGCGGGGTGTCAGAAACATCTATATGTGGATGACCCTTTAATCAGCGAGCTTCTCGCCTGCCGGGATGGCATCGAGGCGGCAATGCGGAGAGGTTTGTCCAAGATTGTCATCCAGACATACTGCCTCCTTGTGATTGATAGGCTAAAGGAGAAGGAGGAGTCGAGATTTGTTGGGGCTCATATCGTGAAAGAGCTCAAAGATTTATGTGGTGTTTTCCAGGAGGTCAAGTTTCTTCATATAGGTAGAGAGGGTAATAAAGCGGCACATTGTTGTGCCAAAGAAGCTTTAAGTGTAGGTTCTTCGCACTTTGATGTAATTCCTGGATTCCTGGCTGGTGTGATCCAGGCCGAGTGTAACCGCTGTCCCGTTTAATAAAGCAGTGGATTACGATGAAAAAAGATACACACTGGTAATTATATGATTCGGGGTGTACAGTGCTTTATTGTTAGTATTATTAGTATGAAAATATAAGAGCATCTCTAACATATCCCTCGTATAGCCAAAACTAAGAAAATTAAAAAAAAACCACATTACAAGTTAGGGTTTCAAAAAACCACCACTCTATGTTAGGGTTTCAAAAACCACCAGTTCAGCGCTAACATGTAACAAAAATCATTGATTTGTCTGAGACACGTGGCTAACCGCGAAACTGACAGATAGGGTCCACTATCGGGCTGACTGTAACATCCCAAAAATATTAATCAAGGTTAGCAAGTTTCAATCACCTAAAATTAGGATTAACAAAAACTTTTGTTAATAAAAATCTTTATGAATGCATATGTGTATGTGATGAATGCATGAATGATTGTATGGACTTGTTTGATTGTTATGAATGGCAAGGATTGGTTTAAAGATGAAAACAATATCGTCTAAATTATTTCAAGCAGAATCAAATAAAGAGAAATTTAAAAATAAGATATATAAGCAAATGGTCACTTTTGTCAATCTTGCTCACTAGACCACTTTGAGTGTTTCTAGTCCAATATTTTTAACAGAAACAAATCGAATTCTTTTCACCCCTTGCTAGACCAAGTAAAAGTGAACCCAAGCCCACCTTGCAAACCCATAGAAACATTTGGCAACCCTATTCAAATGACATTTAAAAATTGAATCTAGTTCATATCGTAAGATCACCATTTCTCAAAACCCAAACAAACCAGTTCACCTTGGCAAATCTAAACAACCAGATATTACCCAGTGTGTGAACAATGCACCCACCAAATTTCATCCAAAAATTCAAATATAAATCTCTTACGGCCATTTCATCAAACACCTGGAGACACAAATCAAACTTGACCAAACTTCACTGTTTTGAGCAGTGATCACCCCAAACCTTGTCTCCCTTTGATCATCCTTGTCTCCCCTAGTGACAACCATCGCATTAAACAGGCTAGAACTCTACCCATTGCTCCATGTCGTGCATGCCCGAGCCACCCCTTGCCAGCCGACCATGGCAAGCTAGCCAGAGTCATCGCCGCGCCTAGCCACCATGTCCAGGAGGCAGGCCACCATCCACCGCCACCCCCCTGTCCAGTCCTCGAGCCCTGCCAAGCCGTGGACCACGGAGAACGCGCCGCGCCCAGTTCGTCCCTGCCATGTCGAGAGCACGCCAAAGCGTCGTGCCCGACACGCTCTCACACGCGGTGCCTCGCATTCGCCGCCCGTGCCTGCGATCACCACCGTCCAAGGAGACCACCAGACATGCCCGTTCGCCGTCGCGCGACCAGGAGCACATGTGCATCGTCAAAAACATCGTCGGTGCCGCTCAGAGCACCGCAAGTTCTAGACCAAACCACGCCGCCTCTTGTCGCGCCATCAAGCCGTTGAGCATCGCCAGGGAACCGCGCACCGTCCTAGCCCCCGCGCCATGCCAGTAGCTCATTGTAACGTCGACCCCGACGAGCTCTGCCCATGCCGCTCGACCTCTCTCGCTCGCCTATAAAAGGAGGCCTTCCCAGCCCAATTCGCCACACCATCTCACTCCCCTCTCTCTCAGAAATCTCCCACACCTTTTCCCGGAGCAAGGCGAGCACCAGGTCGCCGGAATTTGGCCAAAGCCTGCCGCTGCTGGAGGAGAAGGGCGCCGTCGATTGCGACCACCCAAGGAGACGCCACCAGTACCAGGAGAACCGCCGTCGTCAACAATCCCATTCGCCCCCGTTGCTGACCCTCGCCTGAGCCCCGGTGAGCCTCCCCAGACTCCCACTGGCCGTGCTAGGGTTAGTCCCCATCGTGTCTTGTTCCAATGAGGACGATGGCCGTGAGCCATTGATCTTACATCTAATCCTACGGTCATAATCATCCCATACCCCTTTGGCACCCCCTGTCTCACTGACGAGTGGGGACACCACTTAAACCCGCCCGCGCGTGCTGTGCGCAGTTGGCCGGCCCAGTAACTCTCCCGCGCGACCCAGTTAGTTTAAATTTAGATTTTTTCATTTTAGTTTCAAACCTAGTTTTGTCTGTTGATTCAAAAGTCAATTCAGAGAGATTCACTAAACCAAATTGCATGAAACTAGTTCTTTTAGAAATATATGGAAATTTTTAATCCAAGCCCGTTGGATTCAAACCATTTGAAATTATAGATCACCTATAGTAAAAATAACAAATTAGAGACTTTTCTGCATTCAAACCATTTGATAAGACCATTCTGAATATATAAAAATATCTAGATTTACTTGCAGTAATAATGGACAAGTAATAAAAGAATGCCCCATAGGCATTTCTAGTCACTTTAATTAATTAAAATAATAAGGTTAAGCATTATTAAATTGTGACACCACTTTAAATCACATTCCCAAATATTAAAAGATGTGGTGATGACATGTGTCAACATGATCCCATATTTTAATTGGAGAATATTAAATCTTAAGTAGTTTTTCAATGAGTAGAAATTACTTTTCTAAAATAAAATGAATAAGACTATTGTTTTAATCCTTGTGATGATTGTGATGATGCTAGATCATCTAGTGTAAACCTTTGTGTGCCAAATAGAAGTAGTTAAGTATTCTTTGGTGATTGTGTACTTCGTATTTATTTATAGATGCTAGTACCGACCAAGGATACGAAGAGGAAGGAGACTACTATGAAGAGGAAGCAGAGGAGAACTTCAACCACTGCACTGCTCAAGGCAAGCTACCACTTGCAAGTTTCTTAACCATGCAAGCTAAGCTAAAACCATGCAAGTCTTACTTGCAAGCCTAAAACCACTAGATTAACCTATGCAAGATGCATTAGGCAAAATTGCTTATACCCCTTTGATTACACAAAATCTCAGTTTTACTTGCAAGCTTTATTCTTTTATTTCTTTATCAAAGCATTTTATTTATGTTTACTTAGTGACTTGTAAATTTTGGAAAGATATTAGAGGTAGCATAAAGAGCACAAAACTTGGCCTAAGTTAGATAGATCTAGATGTCATTCTGAGGCATGAGATTAGATTTGATAGTCATACTTGATTAGCACCCCTCATTAGTGATTACCCCCAATTTAGTGGCTAGTTCTAAGCATAAAACTTGATCACTTTAGATGGGAATACTTGGTGAAAATGATTATAAAAACCTTAGAATGATGAGTCATTCTAATGAAATGTTTTGACATGTGTTATGAACACCAGATGATTTTGATGATGAAAATGTTGAGGCATGAGCCTTAGCCCTTTATAAAACTGATGGTTGTGTTCGGATGCGATACCATTCCAATTTTACCGTATAACCACAATACCCAAATTGGGTAGGGCTTGACTGGAATTTTATATATCTTAGTATCGGTTGCCTTGCGACCGAGGTTTGAGCTGAGGCAACCTCGTGATGATTGTCCACATGTGTAGTTCCCAAGATGACAGATGGTCATGGTTGGGAGGCCAAACTCATAGGGGAGGTGTCTATACTAGGGTGTGTAATTGAAAGGTTAGGATTGATTATCCGCATACTGAGTATGGTGAATCAGGATTATTCCTGATGGATGTATCGAATATTGTGGTGAAAGTGTACCACCTTTGTAGAGTGTCAAACTATTCGAATAGCCGCGTCCGCGGTTATGGACAGTTGGAGTGGCCATACTATTCTGTTGTCAGATGTTTTCAAAATGACTTGTGAAATGAATCATGACTTTGACTTGACCACAACAGTACTGTGTAAGTGAAAACTAAGTTCCCACTTAGGTGTTATAAAACCTTAAACTAGTTTTATTTACTTCTGAACTCAGCTAGAAATAAACCTGGCTTTTTGCAAAACAACCTAGAGCCTAGGATTCCTACTTGAAACCTATTTACTTGTTAGTGATAGTTTGCGAGTACTTAAAGAGTAATCATGGCTTTGTCCCTGGCTATTCCCGTGGCCAGACTATGAGGAGGACTACCACGTGAAGGGAATATGCCCGAGAGGCAATAATAAAGTGGTTATTATCGTATTCTTTATTTATGATAAATGTTTATTTTGCATGCTATAATTGTATTAATACGGAACATTAATACATGTGTGTTTAATAAACAAAAAGGAAGTTCCTAGTTATGCCTCTCTTATAAACTAGCTCGTTGATTAACAAGATGATCAAAGGTTTCCTAATCATGGACATTGGATGTTGTTAATAACGAGGTCACAACATTAGTGTAATGATGTGATGAACATTCATCCGAAGTATAGCATTACGATCAAAGTCATTGATTTTATATTGCTATAACAACTTACGAAGTGATCCTAATCCTTAGACCATGAGATCATGTCAATCACTAACACCAAAAGAGTTTCTTGTTAACATCAAACGTCACACCGTAACTAGGTGATTATAAAGATAGCTTCAAAACTACTAAAGTGTTATATTGAGAGTCATGGATCAAGAGTGGAATTTTTTCATCCCGATGACGGATAGATATACTCTGGGCCCTCTCGGTGATATCACATTGATTAGCTTGCAAGCAAGTGATTTGATCACTAGAATGTTATATCATGGGAACGAGAAAAGAGTGCATGTTGGTAACGAGATCAAACTAGGTATGGAGATACCGATGATCGAATCTCGGACATGTAATATATCGTGAAACAAAGGGATTAAGATACTAGCATAAAAGGTTCACACGATCACAGAAGTCATCGTTGAATGTGTGGGAGTCAGTACGGATCTCCAGGTCCCGCTGCTGATTATTGATCGGAGAGGGGTATCGATAATGTATGCATTATTTGCGAACCGTAGGGTGACACACTTAAGGGATACCGACACCATTCGGAGCAAATGATATGTCAGAAAAAGAAAAGGAAAGCGCAGGAATTTATTTCACTAGACACCGGAACTGTTTCGGTTGAAATTGCTGAAACTGGTTCTGCATGTGAAATGGAATACTAGCAAGGGGTTTTATGTGAATGTTTGTTAATTAAAGTAATTAACAAAATTCTGAATAAATAAATAAAAGAGTTTTATTTAAATGAGAGATTGCATTAAATTTGGTGGAAATTTAATGCATGTGAGTGGATTTTTGAGTGGAGGCTCTTTTATGGGAGTGGAGGCTTTTCATTTTGGGTGGGAGCTCCACCCACATGAATGTGGGAGAGGTGGGGGCAGCCCCCATGGCTGGGCGCCATGCCCCTTGGGTGCCCCCTCTCCCCTATAAAAGGCCCCCCTCTCATCCTCTCAAAGCACACCTCCTCGCGAAGGATCTCTCTCCCCCCTTTAGAATTTCCCCATGGTCTCGGATCAGCGAGATACATGTTCCCGATGGATTTTTCTAGAAGGATTTGTTGCTTCCACTGCTTTGCTGGAGCGAGGGCACGGAGGTTGTCGGGGTATCCGGACATGTGTGTGATCACGGATGCACCGCTGCTTTGCGGTGCTGGACTTGATGGTGCTGGACCGGCTGGACCAGATGGACTTCATCACAATCTTGATATCGGCAAGCGTTCGTCTACATCATCCACGAGTACAACCTCGTTAACGCTATTCGGTCTTCGAGGGTATGTATTCTATGGATGTATATCCACCCGTTGCTTGTATCTAGTAGATAGATCTTGGTACTTAGATGTTCCCATCGTAGGAATTTTTTTGTTTTCCATGTTGCGAACCCAACAGTGGTATCAGAGCCGGATCTATGCGTAGATGCTTTGCACGGGTAGTACACATATGAGTATGTGGGCGATGATGATCATTTTATTGCTTCTTAGTTGTACTTTGGATATTGGTGGCATAGTGGGATGAAGCGGCCCGGACAAACTTTACATGCCCTCGCACATGAGACATGTTCCACGCTTGACATGCAACTAGTTTTGCATAAGTGGCTAGCGGGTGTCTGTCTCTCCTACTATAATCAATATCTAATTTGCAACGAGTTGTCAATAATTTGGTTATCCTCATTGTGGTTCATGTTCGTAGGTAAGAACGGTTCTATCTTCAAAAGCCCTAAGCCACGTAAAACTTGCAATGGATAAATTAGAGGTGTCTAGTTTAGACTGTTGCTGGGATAGTGTTATGATATGGTGATGTTGTAAGTAGAAGTATGAGATGATACTTTTACAACACACATAACGTGTAGGTTCCATAGACCTTGGCCTTACACATAGAGGTATGATTGTGATCATACCACGGTGCACATGATGGAGATCATATGAGAGAACCATATCATTTCACTTACAAACATGTGATGTTTGATTGCATCTTATATTGCTTGTTTGGAATTTTATTAGCATAATAAGATGATCCCTCATTTAGATATCAAGATAAAAATGTGTTCTTCCTTAAGTATGCACCGACAATGTTTCGTCGCTTCAAGACATCACGTGATGATCGGGTGTACTTGAATCCACGAGCATATCTCGGGTGTAAGACAGTTACACACGCGAATACTAAGGTTCTTACTTGGCGAGCCTAGCATGTACAGACATGACCTCGGAACATGGACCGAAAGGTTAAGCACGAGTCATATGTTTTGATATGATGACCATATGGATGCTCGCCTTTGAAGCTACACCGACTCACGTGATGATCGGACTTGGTGTAGTGGATTTGGTTCATGTAATCACCAAAAAGGCACGAGGGATGTCGTTTTTGAGTGGGAGTTCATTTCTAATTTGGATTAGTAGAACTCAATTCATCATAAATTAAATCAAAGTGAATTTGCATAATTTGTTGTAGTCATTGGCATTCGTTCACCATCTTATGCATAGTTGTAATTGAGATAATAGAACTATAGAATTCTGGATATTTACTTTACGAACTGGTATCGTATTGTGTTGAGTGTCAATCTAAAGTTTAAAGACCTATTGCAAACTTTCAGCAAACTTTATTTACTTCGTGAGATTTAATAATTGGTATTAAATCAAGAGTAACAATTCCAGTGTTAGTATCTTAAGTATCATGTTTGCCTCCATGATTCTTGATTGTTTTTAATATCAAGTTTATCTAGGAGCTGAAAGAATTGTTTCAGAAACCATCATGTGTGACAGATATAATGATATCTGAAACGATGTTTTGGTTGCAATATGATAGAGTATAACATATGTTCTCATATTGGATGAGAATTTGCAAAGGTTGGAGATGCTACACATCCTAATCATCCAAAAGGGTTTTGAAAAGTAACGTTATACTCACGATTCGTCTTTATAAGCTACATTAGCTTGATCATGAAAGACGTCATGATAAGGATGAATAGAAGATGTATGTAAAGTGTTTACTACACTAAAAGATTACTAAAGAATGGATTTTGAAAGAATGCCGATCATTTTGATGATAGGTGATCTACTTCAAAGTGCAAGTCCAAATGTATTATTATTTGAATATACACACTTTGGACTATGTGTCGTGTATATGGCGCCACTTTTGATGTTGATAGATTCTTTTAAAAGGAAAAGGAAACGCTGAAAGAGAATCTATTAAATATATTTGGCAGAAAAGAAAAGATTGGAAATATCCAATTTAGGTATATGGATGATATACATGTTATGGTTGTATTCTTTGCTTGTTAAACAATGTGGTTCTTGGGTATTGGATACCGAATTGGTTGGTATGAGGTATGAAATTTCATACGAAACGACGCAATTCATAAACCACAATGGCCTAAGTAACTAGCAAGAGAATATGTGATAATGTTCATCAAAAACAAACAAACCATTGTTTGTATTTCTTGTTGACATCAAAGCTTGACTTCAAGATCTGTTTTAATAATAGTTATTCAAATCAGGTATTATGAGAACAAAGGTTGTTCAAATAATTACCATATTTCATATAAGATGGATGATTTACAAATCTAGTTAGAGAAATCACATCCATAAAGCTAATGCTAATATGTGCAAGACAAATGATTGGAAGATCACTTACGAAGTGACATCGCCGTTTAAATTATATTGGAAATAAAATATGAAGAAACTCCATTTTCATGGATTTTTGGAGTCTTTGATTTGAAAAAGTGACGCTTGTGAGACTTTCCTAGGGATAATTAAAACTTCGTTCAAAGGCCAAAGAAGAACGAACGACTAAAATATTGGAATTTATATATATCGATGTATGTAGTCCATTATGTGTAGTCGTAAGCGATGGGTTTCAAATTCATATACTTTCTCCGGAAATTTGAGTGAATTTTCACTTAATGAGAAAGAAGTATGAAATATTTGAAAATATTTCAAAGACTTTCAAGATGAAGTGAAAAATCATTGTAACAAGAAAATAAAATGGTTTATTATTTTATCATAAGGGATTTATTTGAGTTACAAGTGTAACAAGAAAAATAAATAAATTATGATTTATCATAAAGGGATTTATTTGAGTTACAAGTTTAGAAAAACACCTAGATTTACATCTCCCGAAACACCATAGGAGTATGGAGTGTTTGAAATTTGTAATGAAATCTTATGTGACATGATTGGATCAAAAGTGTTATTTATAAAACTGTCATTATGTTTTAAAAGATTAAAGCTTTACAGACTACCGCTTTTACACTGAAAAGAGCTTCATCTTGATCCGTTGAAATGACACCATATGAGTTATGGTTTGGGGTAAAACCCAAGTTGTCATTTCTTAAATTTTGGTATGCTAAACATAAGTAAGATGTTTACAACCGAAGTCGGATGAGCATGTCTTTGTAGGTTATTTCGAATAACAATTGGGTATTCCTCCATAACACCAAGGACAAAAGGGTTTGTCGCTTGAAATGTGAAGTTTCTTGAAAAAGTAATGTTTCGCAAAAGTTAAGTGGGAGGACAATAGAACTTTGATAAGGTTAATGAACCTTAGCTAAATGTGCTAAGTTGTGCAGCGCCGGAAATCGTTCCGGAGGCTGCCATAATGCTCATAGCTTATGTGCCTCAAAGGTTGTGGTCACGGAGATCTAAGTTCTTATTGAACCAAGTAGGTCGGATAAACAATCAAATGCTGAGAGTAAATCATTATTGTTTGACAATGATGAACCGACTACATGCAAAGAAGCGATGATGGGCCCTGACTCCGTCAAATGGCTTGAAGCCATAAAATCCGTGATAGTTCCATACACGAGAAATCAAGTTTTGAACTTGGAAGACCCTCCGGAAAGGTGTAAAAACCTATCGGTCGTATTTGGATCTATAAAGAAACAGACATGGTTGTTTCACATCTATGAAATAGTTGACATATCGATATTTAGTCTGGACGAATTAAAATAGCAATCACTACATATAATTTGGTATATGGTAGATGAATAAACAAAACAAAGTTCTTCTAATAGAATGGTTACATAGGACGTGTACATGACACGGTCCAAAGGGTTTTGTTAATTCAAATGATGCTAAAAGGGCATGCAAACTTCAATGGTTGAAGTAAGCATCGCGGAGTTGGAATCTTCACCGTGATGAAAAAGGAGTTTTCATCTGGAGACAATGAAGATGCTTGCATTTGCAAGAAATTAAGTGGGAGCGCTGAAACATATTTCTAATACATTATGTGGAGGACATCTTCTTAATTGGAAATGATGTAATTTTTATTGACAAAGGTTAAAAAATTTATTTCGATGAAAGACTTAGGCAAAACCCGAATATTTAGCATGAATGTATGACGCTAATATGGTTGTGCCAAATGTATATATATGAGATATTGAAGGAGTTCAATATAGAAACTACAAGAAAAGGTTCGTGTCGCATGGAAAGTAATTGAATCAAGATTCAAGTGTATCGACACTTGATAAGTGAAACAAGATTCAAGTGCTTTGACACTTGATGAGTGAAATCACAAGGATGTTTTGATCAATCATACCATGATATGTACACATCCAGATATGTCCTATGCTCTAAGTGTTATGAGCATATACCAGAATGAATCATAAAATGATCATTGGACGATAGTGAGGATATTCTTATGATCTTTTGGAAGAACTAAGAATATATTTGTGTAGATGTGACAAACAATTACAAATAGTTCACTGTAAAGCGTTACATTGATACTAGTTTTGTCACAAGATACAAATTAAATTTATCTCAATTTAAACTATGGGTGGCACAATGAAATGGAAAGAAAGTTTCCATGATGGATTTGGAAGAGTTCCAAAGTTAAGACATTGTGACGAATACTACAACAAAAGGCTAAGTATATGACTGCTATAGTAGCAGCAAAGGAGGGCATTTGTGTCAAGTAGTTTGTTATCAAACTAAGGTGTGGTTCGCAACGGGCTAACACTAAAGATATATTGTATGACAATAATATCGACATGGTTTAACCCCAAGGAACTAAAGGTCTCACCAAAAGACCAAATTTATACAATGCAATCTCATTGGAGAATGAGTGATGCGTGGAGACGCAAAGACATGTAAATACATACGGACCTGAAGCGTTAGATCCGTAGATTATGTTAACTACTTGCAATTGCATATATGGAACACCAGAAAGCCATAGGTGTTCAATACGCAAAGTTTCTAAACTAGATTATTGTCTCTAGTGCAAGTGGGAGACTGAAGGGAATATGCCCGAGAGGCAATAATAAAGTGGTTATATCGTATTCCTTATTTATGATAAATGTTTATTTTGCATGCTATAATTGTATTAATGCAGAAACATTAATACATGTGTGTTTAATAAACAAAAAGGAAGTTCATAGTTATGCCTCTCTTATAAACTAGCTTGTTGATTAACAAGATGATCAAAGGTTTCCTGATCATGGACATTGGATGTTGTTAATAACGAGGTCACAACATTAGTGTAATGATGTGATGAACATTCATCCGAAGTATAGCATTACGATCAAAGTCACTGAGTTTATATTGCTATAACAGATCATGTCAATCACTAACACCGGAAGAGTTTCTTGTTGACATCAAACGTCACACCGTAACTAGGTGATTATAAAGATGGCTTCAAAACTACTAAAGTGTTATGTTGAGACTCATGGATCAAGAGTGGAATTTGTTCATCCCGATGACGGATAGATATACTCTGGGCCCTCTCGGTTATATCACATTGATTAGCTTGCAAGCAAGTGATTTGATCACTAGAATGTTATATCACGGGAACAAGAAAAGAGTGCATGTTGGTAACGAGATCAAACTAGGTATGGAGATACCGATGATCGAATCTCGGACATGTAATATATCGTGAAACAAAGGGATTAAGATACTAGCGTAAAAAGTTCACACGATCACAAAAGTCATCGTTGAATGTGTGGGAGTCATTACGGATCTCCAGGTCCCGCTGCTGATTATTGATCGGAGAGGAGTCTCGATCATGTCAGCATTATTCGCGAACCGTAGGGTGACACACTTAAGGGATACCGACACCATTCAGAGCAAATGATATGTCAGAAAAAGAAAAATAAAGCGCAGGAATTTATTTCACTAGACACCGGAACTGTTTCGGTTGAAATTGCTGAAACTGGTTCTGCATGTGAAATGGAATACTAGCAAGGGGTTTTATGTGAATGTTTGTTAATTAAAGTAATTAACAAAATTCTGAATAAATAAATAAAAGAGTTTTATTTAAATGAGAGCTTGCATTAAATTTGGTGGAAATTTAATGCATGTGAGTGGATTTTTGAGTGGAGGCTCTTTTATGGGAGTGGAGGCTTTTCATTTTGAGTGGGAGCTCCACCCACATGAATGTGGGAGAGGTGGGGGCAGCCCCCATGGCTGGGCGCCATGCCCCTTGGGTGCCCCCCTCTCCCTATAAAAGGCCCCCTCTCATCCTCTCCAAGCACACCTCCTCGCGAAGGATCTCTCTCCCCCCTTTAGAATTTCCCCATGGTCTCGGATCAGCGAGATACATGTTCCCGATGACTTTTTCTGGAAGGATTTGTTGCTTCCACTGCTTCGCTGGAGCGAGGGCGCGGAGGTTGTCGGGGTACCCGGACGTGTGTGCGATCACGTATGCACCACTGCTTTGCGGTGCTGGACTTGATGGTGCTGGACCGGCTGGACCAGATGGACTTCATCACGATCTAGAGATTGGCAAGCGTTCGTCTACATCATCCATGAGTACAACCTCGTTAACGTTATTCGGTCTTCGAGGGTATGTATTCTATGGATGTATATCCACCCGTTGCTTGTATCTAGTAGATAGATCTTGGTACTTAGATGTTCCCATCGTAGGAATTTTTTTGTTTTCTATGCTGCGAACCCAACACCAGGATGATGGATAGCAGGAAGTCTATGATAACTAGGATCATCTCCCATTGTCAGCATTGCATGTGACCTTGAAGATGGAGCTTCGCCCACGCTACCATTATTATATTATTTCGCTGCATTGATTGTACTAAGACTGGATCATGAGATCCTTTATTTGTAATACCTTTATTATGGTTTGTAATGGATGATGAACTATGGTACCAATCTGTTATATCTCGCAAAAATGGTAATCCTGGGATTGCGATGTATGGCATAATAGGCATCTAGGATTAAAAATCCGGGTGTTGTCAAGTTGGTATCAGAGCCAGGTTGACCATAGGAGACCCTAGTTTAGAATGGACGCTTGAATCAAAAACTTAGTTTCAAAACAAAAGAAGTGAGTATTTATGAAAACCTATCCCATTCTTACCACTTAAATTCTTTCATGAAAATTCATGTTCCTAAAAAATTCTTGCAAACTTACATAAAATTTGACACACTTGATCACTCTACTAACTTACTCATCCTACATTCTTATAGATGGACGTGAAGTATAGCAAGTTTTATCAGTTGGGAAATGGAGGAGATCTCATCTTTGAGCGTGATTTGGACTGACTCTCGGAACTTCTGGAGCGCCCGCATCCCGAGCTCTTTGGATCCCAGCTCAACGATCAGCAAGAAGGAGAACTGCAGTGGCTAATTGTTGCAAGTCTCAGAGGAAAGATTGAAGCCCCCACCTCAGAGGGAGTCCAGTTCACCTTAAGAGAAAACAACTGGCTAGATGGACTCGCCAGGGCCATGCAGGAAGCTCTTGCCCGTCTGTGTGGGCAAAGCATCAATCAGATCAAGGGCACGTGCTTTGAGTATTACCCAAGGCGTGATGCTATGGGACAGCCATTGGAGGTACCACGTCACCCGGAGCTGAAGCATCAAGTGGACCATCTCAGCTTCATGATGTATGACAGGCAGAAGGAGTTGGAAAATGACCGCACCTACGCCAACCACAACTATGCCATCACAGTCAAGAAGGACCAGACCATCGCCATGCTTGTGGAGGATCGCCAGTCACGTCGTCGTCAGCATGACAAGAAGGATCGCATTATTGCTCGCCTTCGTCACAAAGTGACAGACTTGGAGGAGACCATCCATGAGCGGTACATGCAGCTTGAGGAGAGGGAGAATGCAGGGGAATACATCCATGGAGATCCCTACTCCTACCTTAGTGACGATGATGACTTCCTAGAGAATCAAGCCATGGACTTCCACTCCGATGACGATGACTCCGCCTTCATTGATGATGATGATGAGGAGGAGGAAGACACCGATTCTGATGAGTAGTAGCACTTGAGCACTAGCGTTAGTGAGTTGTATCTGGTCCCATTGTATCATAGTTTCACAGAATGGTTCTTAAAACCATTTGTTTCCTTGTTGTGGTGTGTGTTTGTATTGTGTGCTATGAATGAATGAAAAGCAAGTTGCTAGTTATAAAAACCTGAGTCAAGCTTAAATTTTAAAAGATTTCCAAAACAAATCCATGAACCTTAGAAAATTTCCCTCTTTTCTCATGATCTATCTCAATCTTTAGATGCCTCGCGGAGGAAACAGTTCATCCCCGGACCCAATGTTGCAAATCTTGCAAATGTTGGTTTCGGACAGCGGAGCTGAAATAGCCAAAAGTCAAGCCAACTTAGCCACCCTTTAACACATAGCTCAGATGGCCAAAAACAATCAAGGCCATGGAAACCAGGAGAACCATGGATCCAAGCTCAAGAACTTTCAGAACACCAATCCACCCATCTTTAGTAAGTCTGAAGAGCCATTAGATGCTGATGACTGGCTACAGACTATGGAGAACAACTTAGAAGTTGTAGGACTGGAGGCCAATGAGAAAGTACTGTTTGCCACCCATTATCTGGAAGGAGATGCAAGAGCTTGGTGGAATAGCATTCGCGCCATGAATGGAGGACAAATGATGACTTGGGATGAATTCAAACTCAAGTTCAACAGAACCCATGTGCCACCAGGTTTAATCAAGAGGATTAGAGATGAACTCAGAGAATTGAAGCAAGGGAGGATGACAGTAGTTGAGTACCGTGACAAATTTCTGTCATTAGCTAGGTATGCACCATATGAGATTGACACTGAAGCCAAGAAGAAGGAGAGATTCTTGAATGGTCTACATGATGAGACGCAGACGGTATTAGTCAATATTCCATTTGCTGACATTGAAGCCTTAGTGGATTCTGCAATCCAGATGGAAGGCAAGATCAACCAAGCCAATAAGAATCACAAGCGTCGAATGATGCATCAATCAGGAACCCACCATACCCCAAAGTATCGCCCCAACCCGTCTGCAGGATATGCCCCAAGAAACAATAGACCCCCGATGAACCGTCTGAACTATACCAACCGTGGAGGAGGAAACCTAAGGCCCGGAGGAAACCACAACAACAACCCCGGAAACCCCCAACAATTTCAACCATGCACCGCCCAAGTTCAACAACAACAGTGTCGCCAACAGCACCATACTTCCCCAAGGAATGGAAGCAATGTTGTGCCTGTTGCAGGAAAGGACAAGTCTCAGGTGACTTGTTATGAATGCGGAACCAAGGGTCACTACTCCAATGAGTGCCCCAAGAAGCTTGCAGCCGCCTCCAATGTGAATGCCCTAGATCAGCAGCAGCGCCGTGTTCAGCATGGAAGAAGATTTTCCCTAGGGAATTCGCTCAACCGCAACGACCGTCTGTTTCATGCTGGAGAAGCCCAAGAAGCGCCAGATGTCATGCTGGGTATGTTTTCGTTTTACTCAGTGCTTGCAAGAGTGTTGTTTGATTATGGAGCATCGCAGTCGTTTGTTACAGAAGAATTTACTTGCACTAGTAAGATTCAACCAACAAAATTGAAGCATGTTATGATAGTTCAAATACCTGGTTCAACCACCAAAGCTAGACAAATTTGCAAGGTCGTACCTATCAGAATCCATGGCATAGATTTTTATACTAATCTAATAGTACTTGGAACCAAAGGTTTGGAAGTAGTACTAGGAATGGATTGGATGTCGAAACATAAAGGATTAATCGACTGTGCCAAGAAAGCCATAACCATGACCAGTACCACTGGAGTATTAGTAGAGCATGTATCTGAAACCTTGCCCCGTCAATTCAAGTGCAACAATAGTCTAGCCCAACCAACCATTGACCAAGTTAGAGTAGTCTATGAATACCCCGACGTATTTCCAGATATATTGCCCGGTATGCCCCCAGATCGAGATATCGGGTTTATCATTGAACTAATCCCTGGAACCGGGCCCATAGCCCAGAGACCTTATAGTATGAACCCGTCTGAATTAGTGGAGCTGAAGAAGCAATTGGATGCTATGATGGAGATAGGATTGATTCAACCAAGTGCATCGCCATGCAGATCATCTGTCTTGTTTGTGGATAAGAAAGATGGAGGTAACCATTTGTGTATGGATTTTCGGAAGCTGAATGATGTCACCATTAATAATAAGTACCCACTGCCGAAGATAGAAGATCTGTTTGACCAGTTAACCGGTGCCAAAGTGTTTTCTAAGATTGATCTTAGAACTGGTTAGCATCAGCTCAAGATTCGAGCAGAGGATATTACAAAGACCGCCTTTACCACCAGATATGGATTGTATGAGTACACTGTCATGTCTTTTGGATTAACCAATGCCTCCTCTTATTTCATGAACCTCATGAATAATATTTTTATGGACTTCCTGGATAAGTTTGTAATTGTTTTCATCGATGACATTCTGATCTATTCCAAATCAGAAGAAGAACATGAGCTACACATGAGGACCATCCTTGGAACCCTTAGGGAGCATCAGTTGTATGCCAAGTTTAGCAAATGTGAATTCTAGTTACAGGAAGTAGGATTCCTCGGACATATCGTGCCGGCCGGAGGAATTGCTGTTGACCCTGCCAAGGTTAAGGATGTTGAAGAATGGAAAGCCCCAACCACTCAAACCCAAGTTCGTGCATTTCTCGGATTAGCGGGATATTACCGCAAGTTTGTAGAAGGATTTTCGGGCATCACAAGACCCATGACCCAATTGTTGAAGAAAGATAAGAAGTTTGAATGGACGGACAAATGTGGAGCAAGTTTTCAAGAGCTTAAGAAGATATTGATCTCAACCCCAATCTTAATGATGCCGGATATCACGAAGCCTTTTGATGTGTTTTGTGACGCATCCAAGATCGGTCTCAGATGTGTGTTGATGCAAGAAGGCAAAGTCATATCATATATATCCCGACAACTGAAGCAGCATGAGCAGAATTATCCTACCCATGACCTTGAACTAGCAGCCATAGTTTTAGGCTTGAAGACATGCCGACATTACCTCATGGGTAACCGTTGTGAAATTTACTCAGATCACAAGAGTCTAAAGTATATTTTCACTCAGAAGGAGCTAAATATGAGGCAAAGGAGATGGATAGAGACAATCATGGACTATGATCTGGACATCCACTATCACCTCGGTAAAGCCAATGTGGTAGCAGATTGCCGTGTCGCTTGAACTCCATGATTCTGAAGAAGCAACCAAGTTCGCACAAGGAGTTGGAAGATTTTAGAATGGAGCTAGTAAGTGAGGGATTTTTGGCTAGCATAGAACTTCAAGCCACCTTGATCAGTCAAATCAAGGAGGAGCGAAAAGGAAATGCTAGTATCGACGGAATAAAATGTCGTATCGGTACATGGAAAGTACCAGGATTCACCAAAGATGAAGGAGTTTTGTGGTACAAAGGACGTATCTTTGTGCCAGCAGACTCAGAGTTGAAGCAAGCTATTTTGAAAGAAGCCCATGATACCCTTTATTCTATCCACCCCAGAGGAACCAAGATGTATCAGGATTTGAAGGAGAAATTTTGGTGGTATAAGATGAAGAGAGAAATCGGAAGCTACATAGCCAAGTGTGATATTTGTCAAATAGTCAAGGCGGGACATCAGAGACCCGCAGGACTGTCCAAAGTAGCCCATTTCTTACCAGTCAAGACCACTTACCAGAGTTCAAAGCTAGCGGAGTTGTACATTGCTAGAATAGTCAGTTTGCAAGGACTCCCCAAGAACATCGTGTCGGATGGAGGAACTCAGTTTACCTCGAGATTTTGAAAGAAAGTCCAAGAAGGATTAGGAACCCTACTGGATTTTAGCATAGCTTATCACCCTCAGACTGATGGACAAACGGAGCGAGTAAACCAAATACTCGAAGATATGTTGAGAGCTTGTGTGTTAGAATATGGATCTAAATGGGAAGACTGTCTGCCGTTCGCAAAATTTTCGTACCACAACAGTTACCAAGCCAGTTTGCAAATGGCCCCATTTGAGTTCATGTATGGAAGGAAGTTTCGTACTCTGTTGAATTGGTCAGAAGTAGGAGAGAGTCAGATTTTCGGACCCGACATCCTACGAGAAGCAGAAGAGAAAGTTCACAACATCCGTGAGCACCTCAAGACCGCCCAATCCAGACAGAAGAGTTATGTCGACAAGAGACGTCGAGACCTAGCCTTCAACATCGGAGATTTTGTGTATCTCAAAGTATCACCTTTGAAGGGAATGCAACGTTTTCAACTGAAAGGAAAGTTAGCCCCCAGATATATCGGACCCTTCAAGATTTTGAATCTCCGAGGAGAAGTATTGTATCAACTGCAACTACCAGAGGAGATGTCAGCCGTGCATAATGTGTTTCACATCTATTTACTTCGCAAATGCCTAGAAGTCCTGGAGAAGACCGAAGTTTTCAAGAATATTGATCACCAAACCATAGAGATCAATGATGACCTGACATATCCCAAAGTACCCATCCGTATTTTTGAAGAAGCCTTCAGAACCACAAGGACCCGGAGTATCAAGTTTCTCAAGATCTAGTGGAGTAACCACACTGAATAAGAAGCTACCTGGGAGCGAGAAGATTACATTAAGACAAAGTTTCCAAATCTCTTTAAATCCTAGTTTTCTTTTTTTCAAATCTCAGGACGAGATTTTTTTAAGGAGGTAAGGTTTATAACATCCCAAAAATATTAATCAAGGGTAGCAAGTTCCAATCACCCAAAATTAGGATTAATAAAAACTTTTGTTAATAAAAATCTTTATGAATGCATGTGTGTATGTGATGAATGCATGAATGCTTGTATGGACTTGTTTGATTGTTATGAATGGAAAGGATTGGTTTAAAGATGAAAACAACATCATCTAAATCATTTCGAAGCAGAATCAAATAAAGAGAATTTCAAAAATAAGATATATAAGAAAATGGTCACTTTTGCCAATCTTGATCACTAGACCAATCTGATTGTTTCTAGTCCAAGATTTCTAATAGAAACAAATCCAATTCTTTTCACCCCTTGCTAGACCAAGTAAAAGTGAACCCAAGCCCACCTTGCATACCCATAGAAACATTTGGCAACCCTATTCAAATGACATTTAAAAATTGAATCTAGTTCATATGATAAGATCACCATTTCTCAAAAACCAACCAAACTAGTTCACCTTGACAAATCCAAACAACCAGATACTACCCAGCGTGTGACCAATGCACCCACCAAATTTCATCCAAAAATTCAAATATAAATCTCTTGCGACCATTTCATCAAACACATGGAGACACAAATCAAACTTGGCCAAACTTCACCGTTTTGAGCAGTGATCACCCTAAACCTTGTCTCCCTTTGATCATCCTAGTCTCCCCCAGTGACAACCATCGCATTAAACAGGCTATAACCCTACCCATTGCTCCACGCCGTGCATGCCCGAGCCACCCCTTGCCAGCCGACCATGGCAAGCTAGCCAGAGCTATCGCCGCGCCTAGCCACCATGTCCAGGAGGCAGGCCACCGTCCACCACCACCTCCTGTCCAGCCCTCGAGCCCTGCCAAGCCGTGGACCATAGAGAATGCATCGCGCTTAGTTCGTCCCTGCCATGCGTAGAGCAAGCCAGAGCGTCGCGCTCGACACGCTGACACACGCCGCGCCTCGCATTCGTCGCCCGTGCCTTCGATCACCACTGTCCCAGGAGACCACCAGACATGCCCGTTCGCAACTGAAAGAACATGTTGGGCCCTCATGTGTGGTATTGGTAATTAATGACAATCTTTATGGACTAATGTGTGTATTAAGTTATACTTGTAGGATTTGCCCATTGGCATCGCTTAGAGCATGTGTTGTCTTCAAGGTCGATGAAATGCAAAGAAGATTTGTCGTGCAAGCTCAATATGCGAGGTCGATGATGAGGAATTAAGAAAGGCGTTCCATCTTGAGAAGGGCAAGACCGTCTACATCGAGCTCAAGTGGAATGCTCAAGGAAAAGTTATAATTTTGATAGGTTTTCCCTTTTGCCGGTCTCTTGTTGTGTGTAGGAGACCGGGTTTAGGATAGATAACTGTACTATCAAGAGGGGCTCTCATATGAATAATTCGGTCACATCGTTCGGAGAGAGCTCAAACCTTTACATACTTGCATCATCGCATTTGGTTGTTATTTGGTCTTATCCATGTGAGGATATAGAGTTGGTAATCTCCATAACAAGCTCTTGTTTATCAAAAACGGATCTCCCATATGTATCTTGTTGCGATTTTGATTTATGCGGGTTTTCGGTTTCTCACCAAGTGAGGTATCTCACATTATATTAGTTGATACACTCCCACTTGGTGATAATTAATATTTCCATTTTTTATTGGAATGCCCTTGTTGTCCTCTATCCAACGCAATTGGAATCGGGTCAATCGGAGTCTCCAATCAAAAGTTATGACCGTTTGTATATTTGCTTTATTTAAATTGAAAAACAAAAAGAAAAAAAAGAAAAATATCTTGTCTGGGCCGAGAGGTACTACCGCAGCCCAGTACCGCTCGTGCCTGACGCGCGCAGCCCACTTCGGTCTGGCCCGGTACCATTTTCCGGTCCTACTGGACCGGCCCGATAGTACCGCCCGGGCTGGGCCGGCCTAGTTTATTTGCCCCGCTCCAGCCCGCAGCGCGCAGATCCATTTGCTGCCCAGATCCCCGCGTGCGTTGACTCGCATGGGCAGCCGCCGCCAGCTCCCCGCGCGCTCGCTTGCTTGCACTGGGCCCGCCGCTGCCGCGCGCTGGGCTCGACCCGCTGCTGCTGCTTGCTGCGCTGGCGCGCGCGTGCGCCTCGCGCTGCTGCCGCAGCCGCCGCTCGCGCTAGCTCGCTGGCCCGCTTGCGCGCGCGGCTTGGCCCCGCTGCTCGCTTGCTTGTTGAGCGCGTGCTGTGCAGCACTGCTGCCTAGCTGCCTTGCAGCTGCTGCTGCTACTCTGCCTCACACGACCAGGGCCCCATCAGCTGCTGCTGCCCATTCGCTGCGCGCACGTACGGCCAGGCCACATCCCGCTGCTGCTCTGCTTCTGCTTTTTCGTGCAACAACTACCGGTTAAATCCGGTAGTATCGGACCGTTCCGAAAAAAAACCCAAACGGCTAGTTTTTCTGGGCCTTTATTTATACCCTTTGTCCATTTTCAGTTTAGGGTGCTTCTCTCTTATCTATTAGGCTAAACTTTGTCCACAGTTGCTCTAGATCTTAAAGCTTGCCTAATCTTTTCCCTCTGATGATTCTTGCCCATATTTGAGTGAAAAAGAGAGGAGATCTAGACCCACGTTTTGACCTAACCGATTCATCTCTTTGTGAGTGCATCTTTGAGGATCTTGATTTTGGGGGATTGTCTCTCTCTCTTTGATTCCTCCTCTCTTGTTCCCCCAATAGCTTTAGTAGCTTTGTTGGAACTTGAGAGTGAGGGATTTGAGCACCTTTGTGGTGTTATTGCCATTTGCATTTGGTGCATCGGTTTGAGTTCTCCTCGGAGGATTTGGTTTGAGTTACTCATTGGAGCTTGTTCCTCTTGGGTTCTTGGAACCCTAGACGGTTTTGTGGCCTTGGTGGCATTGTGACCTTTTGTGACATTTGTTGGGAGCCTCCAATTAAGTTGTGGAGAAGTGCCCCAACCTTGTGAGAGGTTCCGGTTGCCACCGACAAGTGCACCGATAATGGAAGCGTGGATCGATCCCATTGGGGTGAGATTCACCGGAGAATAAGGGAGGCCTTTTGTGGCGTTGGTGGTTTGATACCATCCCCCTCTCCAAACGAGACGTACTCCATGTTGGGAGGAACTCGGTAAAATATCGGTGTCCCCGCGTGCCTCGGTTATCTCTATACCCGAGCTCTTTACTTATGCACTTTACATTGTGATAGCCTTCGTGCTTGAAGTAATATATATCTTGCTATCACTTTGTAGCTTATATTGCTTAGCATAAGTTGTTGGTGCACATAGGTGAACCTTAGTTATTCTAGGTTGTGCTTAACAAAGTAAACACTAGTTTTATTCTGCCTTTGCTGAGCCACTCTAGGAAAAGTTTTAATCGCCTATTCACCCCCCTCTAGGCGACATCCGTATCCTTTCAGCAGCCGCGCGACCAGGAGCACCTATGCGTTGTCAAAAACGTCGTTGGTGCCGCTCAGAGCACCACACATTCCAGACTAAACCACGCCTCCCCTTGCTGCGCCATCAAGCCGTTGAGCATCGCCAGGGAACCGCGCACTGTCCTAGCCCCCGTGCCATGCCAGTAGCTCGCTGTAACGTCGACCCCGACGAGCTCTGCCCACGCCGCGCGGCCTCTCTCTCTCGCCTATAAAAGGAGGCCTTCCCAGCCCCAATTCGCGACATCATCTCACTCCCCTCTCTCTCAGAAACCTCCCACACCTTTCCTCGGAGCGAGGCAAGCACTAGGTCGCCGGAATTTGGCCGGAGACTACCGCTACTGGAGGAGAAGGGCGATTGCGACCACCCCAGGAGACGCCGCCAGTACCAGGAGAACCTCCATCATCGACAACCTCATCCACCCCCGTCGCCGACCCACGCCTAAGCCCCAGTGAGCCTCCCCAGACCCCCACTGGCAGTGCTAGGGTTAGTCCTCGTCGTGTCCTGTTTCAATGAGGACGATGGCCGTGAGCCATTGATCTTACATCTAATCCTACGGTCATAATCATCCCATACCCCTTCGGCACCCCTGTCTCACTGACCAGTGGGGACACCACTTAAACCCGCCCGCGGGCACTGTGCGTAGTGGGCCGGCCCAGTAAATCTCCCGCACGACCCAGTAAGTTTAAATTTAGATTTTTTTCATTTTAGTTTCAAACCTAGTTTTGTCTGTTGATTCAAAAATCAATTCAGAGAGATTCACTAAACCAAATTGCATGAAACCAATTTTGTTAGAAATATATGGAAATTCTTAATCCAAGCCTGCTGGATTCAAACCATTTGAAATTATAGATCACCTATAGTAAAAATAACAAATCATAGACTTTTCTGCATTCAAACCATTTTTCTAAAATTACCTTTCTAAAATAAAATGAATAAGACTATTGATTTAATCCTTGTGATGATTGTGATGATGCTAGATCATCTAGTGTAAAACTTTGTGTGGCAAATAGAAGTAGTTAAGTATTGTTTGGTGATTGTGTACATCGTTTTTATTTATAGACGCTAGTACCGACCAAGGATACAAAGAGGAAGGAGACTACTACGAAGAGGAAGCAGAGGATAACTTCAACCACTGCACTGCTCAAGGCAAGCTACCACTTGCAAGTTTCTTAACCATGCAAGATAAGCTAAAACCATGCAAGTCTTACTTGCAAGCCTAAAACCAATAGATTAACCTATGCAAGATGCATTAGGCATAATTGCTTATACCCCTTTGATTACACCAAATCCCAGTTTTACTTGCAAGCTTTATTCTTTTATTTCTTTATCAAAGCTTTTTATTTATGTTTACTTAGTGACTTGTAAATTTTGAAAGATATTAGAGGTAGAATAAAGAGCATAAAACTTGGCCTAAGTTAGATAGATCTAGATGTCATGATGAGGCATGAGATTAGATTTGATAGTAATACTTGATTAGCACCTCTCGTTAGTGATTACCCCCAATTTAGTGGCTAGTGCTAAGCATAAAACTTGATCACTTTAGATGGGAATACTTGCTAAAAATGATTATGAAAACCTTAGAATGATGAGCCATTATAATGAAATGTTTTGACATGTGTTAAGAACACCAGATGATTTTGATGATGAAAATGTTGAGGCATGAGCCTTAGCCCTTTATAAAACTGATGGTTGTGTTCAAATGCGATACCATTCTAATTTTACCGTACAACCACAATACCCGAATTGGATAGGGCTTGACTGGAAGTTTATATTAGTATGGGTTCCCTTGCGGCCGAGGTTTGAGCTGAGGCTACCGCGTGATGATTGTCCACCTATGCAGTTCCCAAGATGACAGATGGTCATGGTTGGGAGGCCAAACTCATAGGGGAGGTGTCTATACTAGGGTGTGTAATTGAAAGGTTAGGATTGATTATCCGCATACTGAGTATGGTGAATCAGGATTGTTCCTGACGGATGTATCGAATATTGTGGTGAAAGTATACCACCTCTATAGAGTGTCAAACTATTCGAATAGCCGCGTCCGCGGTTATGGACAGTTGGAGTGGCCATACTATTCCGTCGTCAGATGTTTTCAAAATGACTTGTGAAATAAATCATGACTTTGACTTGACCACAACAGGACTGTGAAAGTGAAAACTAAGTTTCCACTTAGGTGTTATAAAACCTTAAACTAGTTTTTTTACTTTTGAACTCAGCTAGAAATAAACCTGGCTTTTTGCAAAACAACCTAGAGCTTAGGGTTCCTACTTGAAACCTCTTTACTTGTTAGTGATAGTTTGCGAGTACTTAAAGAGTACTCATGGTTTTGTCTTTGGCTATTCCCGTGGCCAGATTATGAGGAGGACTACCAGGATGATGGACAGTAGGAAGTGTACAACAACTAGGATAATCTTCCATCGTCAGCATTGCCTGTGACCTTGAAGATGGAGCTTCTCCTATGCTACCGTTATTATATTATTCCGCTGTGTTGATTGTATTAAGACTGGATCATGAGATCCTTTATTTGTAAGACCTTTATTATGGTTTGTACTGGATGATGAACTATGTTACCAATCTATTATGTCTCACAAAAATGGTAATCCTGGGATGGCGATGTATGGCATAACAGGCATCTGGGATTAAAAATCCGGGTGTTGACACTGACATGGCACAATGAAAATGATTGAGGGTGAAAGGTGCTAAATATATTTTAGTTCTGGGTGTTTTTGCAAATGTTTAGGGACCACTCATGTCTTCCTCCTCTGTCTCTAGGGAGCCTGAAAGGAACAAATAGAGTTCATCCTCGTCGTTCTAATATTCGGTGGGCGTTGACTGATGCAGAATCGCAGGCTAGCATAAGCGAAGGAATCTGTCGGCTTATGCTTGCTGAGTCAGGCTAGAGGAGGAGGCGATCGTCGGGGCTTCATTCACTGGAATCAATGAAGATGGTGACCCACCTGCTCGGGCTTGTCAAGGACGTCACTCCGATGGTCTCTGAGCTTGATGGAATCGAGGACAAGATGGGATTTGGCTCCCTGGTGCTCCTCGAGTAATCTTCTTACAACGACAGAGCTTCCTATGGTGGCAATCGCTCGCCGGAGTACCCACACGGCCACGGCGGTGACGCTCGCGGAAGCGCTCCTGTTATAGCATCCAGCGCCCCCGCTCTGGGCGATCCCAAGCAAGCTGCGCCGTAGAATCAACCGGTCATGGCGGTCCTCATGGAGTTCTACTCCACCTCCCGCGCTACAGCATGGTGTGGCGGCGCCGCCTACCATGGCCTCCGGTCGTGGCCTGCACCCCTCTTCCTCAACGACGGGAGGTCAGGCGTGTCGATGTCAAGCTACCCAATGGTCGCGTAGCAGGTCAGAGGGGGCCTCGTGGTCTAGTCGTGTGTCTGTCGCCTCCTGCCGGTCCGTCCCGCGTTGGCGCGTCCCGTCGACCTCATCGTATTGCCGCTCCTGCGCCGGCCATGGACGCACATATCAAGCGTCGTTGGTGGCCTCCTCATCGACCAGGTCCATGCTGGCTTGCTCTAGTTTGTGGGCGGTGCGTGGCCGGAGAGTATGCCATGGCAGCAGCGTGAGATCTTGGTAGAGAAGAGGATAGAGCCATAGTAGGGGAGAGAGGAGTTGACTTTCCATTTTGTTTTCGTTGTGCCACGTTAGCCCAAAATGGGTCCCTCCTGTCAGTTTTGCGCCTAGCCGAGTGTCTTAGACGAATCAGTGTTTTTTACGCGTTAGCGTTGAACTAGAGGTTTTTTGAAACCCTAGGTGGTTTTTTGGAAAACTAGCATGTAATGTGGTGTTTTTTTTGTATTTTTATCGCCAAAACTTGAAAGACATAAAATATGCTGGTAGTAATTCTATTTCAAACCGTGAATAACTCTTTTGGCTTACCTTATATATAATTTTTGAAACGAGGCAAAAAAGCCTTTGTCTTTATCAATTTAAGGCAAAAGATTTTTTGCCTCATTTCAAAAATATATATAAGGTAAGTCGAAAGAGTTGTTCATGGTTCAAAATATGCTCTCGCAGAACAAAAACATAGAATTCATATCTTGTAATTTAAAAATAGACCCACCAGCAATAGATAGTTCATACATCAATACATAGTTCATCGGACCAGACTAAACCCTAACCAAAAAGCAACAGATAGACCTAACCCTAACCAAAAGGGAGTGATACTTCACCTACTATGGCAAAACTGTCAAACCACAAGACTTCACTAGCGGCGACGAAGCTAGCGGTACGAACAAACCATGCCACCACCTGCTCCTTAGCCTCTAGGGGAGAAGTCATCCTACTCCTCTGAGAGGTCAGTGGCCCACACCTCATCAGTGGCCCACTCATCATCCTCAGACAAGTCGGTGGCGTACTCGTCATGTTCCTCCTATGACAGATCGGTGGCAGAGGGTGATGACCAGCTCGAGCTCCCTGGTTCCGCATCATTTGCGCCTTCATGGTGAGGCAAGACCGGGAAAAAAATGGTCCAGGTCGTTCCACGTACCCGAGAGGTCGCGAGACAAAGTGGACGAAGCTCCATGGCCCTACCCACTTGGCGATAAGGCTGGCCATGCGCGGTCATCACAGTGGTTAACTGGCAACATTCTCATGGAGTAATGGTGGCGGAGCCATATGTTGTCGTTGTTAGTGGGAATTTGGTGAATTTGGAGGCATAGAGAAGCGGAGGAGGCAGCGGGGAATTTGGTCGGCATGTGACTCAAAGAGGCTTCCAACTCATAAATATATCGGTCGAGGGGGCTAATATAAGGCGATCCTTAAAAAATTTCAAGGGTTGATGTCTGATCAGAAATAAAATGTTGCCAAAACATATAAGGGACATGAATATGTAAGAGATCTCTTAGATATGCTCTAGGGATAGTGAATTTGTGAATACAGTTTGTCCTTTTAGCCTTGTGGGTTTTTATTCGTAGTCTCCACCTATTTTACTCTCTCTTTCTTCTTTGTATAAGATCGTAGTCCTTCGGGAAAGGTTTTCACGATATAAAATGGATAATTTGATGGTTAACAACATCTATATATAACCTTTAGTCATGAAGACATTTAGGGGTTAATACTTAATAGATGCATCTCGGGTTTATGAATGATATCCAAGAAAACAAGGGAACCTAGCAACATGCATGTTCTTATAGGTGTTGGAAATGTGGCTTATGTTGGAATTTTGTCTAATAAAGGCTCATTCCATTTATATTATTCAACAATTTCTGAAATCCTAGAGGAATACTTGGCTCATTCATGCAAATCAAGATATGGGAGAAAATATTAGTCTCACATTGCTAGTTGAGTGAAAGTTTGACTTCCTTAGAAGGGAGGCTTTGTCAATACCTGGATTTTTAATCACAGATGCCTATTATGCTATACATCACAATCTCAGGATTACCATTTTTGCGAGACATAACAGATTGGATATCACAATACATCATCCATTACAAACCTTACATAAGGTCTTACAACAAATAAAGAATCTCATGATCCAGTCTTAATACAAATCAAGCAGCGGAATAACGTAATAATAACGATAGTGGGCGAGACTCCATCTTTATGTTCACAGGCAATGCTAACGATGGGAGATGATCCTAGTTGTCATAAACTTCCTGCTGTCCGTCCTCCTGATAGTATTCTTCATAGTCTGGACACGGAAATAGCTAGGGAAAAAGCCATGAGTACTCTTTAAGTACTCGCAAACTAATTCTAACAAGTGAAGTGGTTTTGAGTAGGAAATACTAAGCTATAGGTTGTTTTGCAAAAATCCAGATTTATCTCTACTGAGTTTAGAAGCAAAGGAAGCTAGTTAAAAGTTTTATAACACCTAAGTGGAAACTTGAATTTCATATCACAACCCTGTTGTGGTCAAGTAAAAATCATGATTCATTTCACAAGTCATTTTGAAAACACCTGACGATGGAATGGTATGGCCACTCCAACTGTCCATAACCGTGGACGCGGCTATTTGAATAGTTTGACACTCTGCAGAGGTGTTACACATTCACCACAACATTCGATACATCTGTAAGATCCCTCGTTTGTAAAGGAAAAGGATCCCTGTGATTGCAATGCTAGTCCCTGGATCATTGCTAGCATCCACAGTTTAAGATGAAGTACACAGATACAAAGGTCATTTATTACATCCATTCCAGAGATAAAACATAGTCTTTTACAACTCAAGGCCACATGCCTATTACAAGAGTTTGGAAAAGTAAATAAACATAAGTCTTCATCTTCATGTGCCACAGGCAAGCATGTTGAGTGTAGACTCATGACACCTAATCCTCATCAGAGTAACCTGCAACATCACAAGTTACAGCCACAGTGGGTCAATACTTTGGAATAGTATTGGAAAGTGATACCTTAGTAAATTTTAAGTGGCCTAAATTACTATATGCAATTTGGCTAAGTTTAGCTTGGCTTGCTTTGCTCAAAATAGGTTTTTCCTATTAGTTGAAATCACTAAGTTTTTCTTTGTCAAAACTTTTCCCAAGAAACCATCAATAGACATTGAGGTCCTTCACCCTTGTTCACCCACAAGTTTTTACTTAGAAGTTGGAGTGATGAGATTCTTGATAGCTTCCATGTCTTGATGCTCAAGTTGTCCATTGCCATGGACTTGGCTAAGTACTTAGATTTTTCCATCTGCAGAGGTTATGCACTTTCCCCACCAGACTTGGTTTCCCAAGACAGGACCTTTCAGAAGCCTTTCCTTAGACCAAATGGACGCGCTCCAACCTATCATTCCCACTACCACCAACTGTCTAAATGGCTAAGTTCTAGCAACTTATGTGATCCAGGCAGAGCCCATATTGCCAAGTGGCTGCACCATAAGCTTCTCAACACTTGGCCTCTAAAATCCCTTTGTGCCTGGGTGGCATTCCACAAGTGAGATACACAAGGTAAACCATGTCCATGGGCCTTGTGTAACCACTCAACCAAAAACCACCATTCAAGTCCCATTCCACCCAGGTGATTCATTGATTTAGTTGTTTTATTAAGAAAAACATAAGTCAAAAGACATAGAAATAATTTTCATCATAGCATATATATACTTTACCAACCCTTGTTTGCTACTAGCTAGGCTAAGCATGTCATAGTAACTTAACTTAGGAATTCCCTAGCAATTCTATATCTACTTAGGATTTCCCAACATGGCATTTGGCAAAAATAGTAACATGCAAGACTTAGAAAAATATTTCTAATGCTTGTACAAAATATAGGGATGAAAATATTCATGAAGTACCACTTGCCTTGGTAATGGGGAGAGTAGCACTCTTCACAATCACAATCACTAGCACCAAAATCCACACATAAATTATAACCACAATCACATACAAGTCATATACAAAAAAATATATATGCATGCATGCAAGAATGCTAAGTGATGATTTTTAAAACTCCACCAAGCAAGTGCATAGTACTGATTCATAACCAAGTTAAAAACTTGCTAAACCAAGTTTATTTGACACCAAAATAATTTCCTAAACAATTTCTATACTCAAAATAGTCTTAAACAAGTTTCTGCAAATAAAGTCATTTTAACAGAAACTATTCACTAAACACATTGCATAAACAGAAAGGGTTTGTCTTCCTGATTCCAACGGTATAAAATTTGCAAAAATCTAACGTGGGAATCAAAAGTTATAGCCTAATCAAATTTGAATCTAAATCTGTTTTAAATTCTGTTTTAAACACAAACCCTAGCCACGTGTCTTAACCTTACTGGCGCGTACCGCTTCGCACCGGATCACGCACGCGAGCCGTAGGATCTAAGTGGCGATGCACGGTTCAGATCTAAACATAACGCTTCGCTAAGTGGTTCTATCGCAGGCGTTGGATCTAGATCCAAGGGCTCTCGATCAAGCGACCATGTTCTGGCGGCGAGCGGCGGAGCGCTCTGTCAGCGGCGGCGCTAGCGTTCTAGATCGCTCGGGGAGGGAAGGGTGTGCTTACCAGAACCGCGAGGTCGAGGCGAAGCTCAACGTGTAGGTGGCTAGGCAAGGGGCGCACGGGGTCGTCGGGGATTCCTCGCCGGAGTTCGCGAATGCGTCTGATGCGGCTGCTGTCGACGTTGGCGAGGTTCTGTGTCGCGCTAAGTCAAAAGAAAAGCACCGTTAGATGCGCAAGACGATGGGGTTCCTAGGCGTAACAGGCAGATGGCAAGGGACGGCTGGTACTTACGGGGAGAGGTCGCCGGAGTTCGTGCAGAGAGCGGCGGCGCTCGGTCGAAGTCGTTGCTGAGGCTACGGTCATGCGAGAATAAACGAGGCGTGTCAGTGGATGCTCAAGAAGTTGCTGAGCGTGATAGCATGAGGCAGGGACAGAGGGGAACACGGAGCTCACCGGAATTCGTCGGCGCGGTCGTCGGAACAGCGGCGGCGTCGAGCGAGTTGTGGGCAGCCTGGTTGCGTGGAGGGGGAATTGGTTGAGGGGAAATGGTCGCGAGAGAGAGGGGATTATATAGCCAGAGGCTTGACAAGAAACGCCCAAGGATTCAATGCCATTTACCTCGCGGAATCAAAGCAGCAACGGGCAGCGGCGGAGTTCGTGCGCGAGATTTTGGGGAAGAAGACGATGACGTGGACGGGGCCCGCGCGTCAGCGAAATAAGCAGAGAGGGAGTGGGTCTGGGTGTCAGCGACCGTGTGGGTGCGTTTGCGCGTGCGAGAGAGAGAGAGGGAGGCCGGGTGGGCTAGCTGGGCCGGTTCTGCTGTTGGGCTAGAATAGGGGCGCCTGGCCTTTTTCTTTTCTTTAATCCTTTTTTTTCAGGATGAATTTTAGGAATGGTTTTCAAATGAATTCAAACTCATTTTGAATTCAAATTTATTTGGGATTTTTGCAGTGTGCATTAGTCACCAATCTTGGCATAAAATCATGTGGCCACTTTGAAAAAGGCTTGGTCATTTTTGGAGAAACAAAATAACAGGGACTTTGCACTTGATTGCAAATGTTTGAAAAATGGTTTTTGAAACCATTTCCATTCTGTAAAGTTTGCTTCAAATTCCACACTCAAACCATTCAACAAGGGAGATAAACAATCTAGGTTTAAAACATTCAAACTCTCAAATGGGGATGGCCATTTGATATAATTTTGCTCACATAAAATGATAGCACTATGTGCTTCTGTTTTTCTGAAATGAGTTTGAAATTGATCTCAATTCTATATGCATGCATGAATGATATGCAATATTTGAAATCATGATTTTAGGGATGTTACAAATCTAACCCCCTTAAGGTGAATCTCGCCCTCGAGATTCGGATTGGTTAGCAAATAGGTGAGGGTGGTCTTTCCGAAGATCATCTTCTCTTTCCCATGTTGCTTCCTCTTCGGAATGATGATTCCACTGCACTTTGCAAAACTTGATAGTCTTAGTCCTTGTGACTCTTTCTGTAGTCTCAAGAATCTTGATAGGTTTCTCTTCATAAGTGAGATCACTTTCTAGTTGAACTTCCTCCAAAGGTATAGTATCCTTCAAAGAAGTTTCCTCCATCTCTAGGTGACATTTCTTGAGCTGACTCACATGAAACACATTATGGACAGCTGATAGAGATTCTGGCAATTCAATTTCATAGGCAACTTCTCCTTTGCGAGTCAAAATCTTGAATGGCCCAACATATCTTGGTGCCAATTTTCCTTTGACTCCGAATCTTTTCACTCCACGAAGTGGTGATACTCTAAGATAAGCTCTATCCCCAACTTCGTAGGTGACTTCTCTACGCTTAGGATCCGCGTAGCTTTTCTGTCGGGACTGTGCTATCTTCAACCTGTCCTTAACCAATTTGA
Source organism: Avena atlantica (assembly GCA_910589765.1). NCBI lineage: Eukaryota > Viridiplantae > Streptophyta > Magnoliopsida > Poales > Poaceae > Avena > Avena atlantica. The sequence goes on along the minus strand of OU342739.1, from coordinate 414,189,998 downwards.
CTTTCTCTTCGGCTTCTTTGATAAGATCTGGCCCGAATAAAATTCTTTCTCCCACACCATTCCATAACAAAGGGGTGGTACATTTCCTTCCGTAGAGAAACTCAAATGGTGCCATCTCAATGCTGGCTTGATAGCTGTTGTTATAAGAAAATTCTGCGCAAGGAAGACTTTCATCCCAACTGGCTCCATAGTCTAGGGCACATGCCCTCAACATGTCTTCAAGAATTTGATTAGTTCTTTCTGTTTGTCCATCGGTTTGAGGATGAAAAGCAGTACTGAATTCTAACCTCGTTCCCAATGATTCATGTAACTGTCTCCAAAAATGGGAAGTGAATTGAGTTCCCCTATCAGACACAATGCTCTTGGGCACTCCATGTAGACATACAATTCTACTCATGTAGATTTTTTCTAACTTAGCACTCGTATAGGTTGTCTTCACGGGTATGAAATGAGCCACTTTAGTTAGGCGATCCACTACTACCCATATGGAATCATACCCTGACCTGGTCCTTGGTAGTCCGGTAATGAAATCCATACCTATCTTGTCCCACTTCCAATCAGGAATAGGTAGTGGTTGCAGCAAACCTGCTGGTTTCTGATGCTCCGCTTTCACTTGACTACACACATCACACAAAGCAATATGTTCGGCAATGTCCTTCTTGAGATTGTTCCACCAAAATCTTTCTTTCATGTCCATGTACATTTTGGTGTTACCCGGGTGAATAGAATACGGAGAGTTGTGTGATTCCTGCAAAATCAGTTTCCGCAACTCCGGATCTTGTGGAACACAGATACGTTTCCCATGCCATAAAGTACCTTGTTCGTCTTCATGGAAACTTTTAGCTTCCCTTGGCCAATCTTTTCCTTAATCTCTTCTATTTCCTTATCAGTCTTCTGGGCTTCTCTGATCTTGTCCAACAAAGTGGGTTGAACATCCAATGACATGAGATGTCCTTCAGGCACAATTTCCAACCTGAGTTTTCTGAATTGGGTACACAAATCATCCGGCAATTCTCCTTTGGTAAGGCCATTCACAAATACCTTATGACTTAGAGCATCTGCTACAACATTTGCTTTACCGGGGTGGTATTGCAAACTTAAGTCATAGTCTTTGATAAGTTCTAGCCATCTTCTTTGTCTCATATTAATTTCCTTCTGGGTGAAGATATACTTCAAACTCTTGTGATCAGTGAATACTTCACAACGCTTTCCCAAAAGATAGTGTCTCCATGTTTTGAGTGCATGGACGACAGAGGCTAACTCCAAATCATGAGTGGGATAGTTCACCTCATGAGTTTTGAGTTGTCTCGAGGCATAGGCCACAACTTTACCGTATTGCATAAGTACTGCACCCAAACCTTGATGAGATGCATCACAATATACTTGGAAATCCTTTTCCAAGTCTGGCAGACACAAGACTGGTGCTGTCACAAGTCTCTTCTTCAACTCCTGAAAGCTGGCTTCACAACCTTTAGACCAAGCAAATCTCTTGTCTTTCTTTAACAATTCAGTCATGGGCTTAGCTACCTTAGAGAAATTCTCAATAAACCTTCTATAGTAACCTGCTAAGCCAAGGAAACTACGAACTTCTTTCACGGACTTGGGAGATTCCCATTCAGTCACAGCTGAAACTTTAGCAGGATCGACTGCTACACCATCCTTTGTCATAAAATGACCAAGAAAACCAACTTCCTCTAACCAGAACTCACACTTGCTGAATTTGGCATAAAGTTTATGCTCTCTTAATTTCTCAAGTATCAAACGCAAGTGTCCTTCATGTTCTTCCTTGCTCTTGGAGTAGACTAAGATGTCATCGATGAAAATGACAACAAACTTGTCAAGGAATTCCATGAACACTTTGTTCATCATATTCATGAAGTATGCTGGAGCATTTGTCAAGCCAAAAGGCATTACGGTATACTCATATAATCCGTACCTTGTAGTGAATGCTGTTTTTGGTATGTCTTGTTCTCTTATCTTGAGTTGAAAATAGCCTGACCGGAGATCAATCTTTGAGAACACACATGCTCCTTCTAGCTGATCAAACAAGTCATTGATTCTAGGCAAAGGATATTTGTTCTTGATAGTTACCTCGTTGAGTGAACAGTAATCTATGCATAACCTTTGACTTCTATCTTTCTTCTCCACAAACAAGACTGGGGCTCCCCAAGATGAAGAACTTGGTTGAATAATTCCTTTCTGCAACTGTTCTCCAAGTTGCTTCTTGAGCTCTTTCAGTTCATCAACTGGCATTTTATACGGTCTCTTTGCTATTGGTCCAGACCCTGGTACCAAATCTATCAGAAACTCCACATCTCTATCTGGTGGCATTCCCGGTAGTTCTTCCGGAAATACGTCTGGATACTCACTCACAATTGGTACACTGTCCATGCTAACCCCCTTAAGAGAATTTAGCTTACTTCCTTTAGATTCAAAGTTGGACTTGAACTTAATCCGTTTTCTTTCCGGGGTTGTGAGTGCAACAGTACGATTAGCACAATCTAATACTCCTTCATACTTAGCCATCCAATCCATTCCCAATATTACGTCCAGTCCTTGGGAATCTAGGATTATTAGACTCACTGGAAATTTATGTTTTCCAAACTCTATTACTAGATCCCGGCATCCAAGACTTACTATCATATCTCCACCCGGAGAACTAACTTTTATTGGACACCCAATGTTTTCAGTTGGAAACCCATTTCTATCAACAAATGCTTTTGATATGAATGAATGCGATGCTCCAGTATCAAAAAGAACAAATGCTGGAATAGAATTGAGTCTGAACTTACCAGCAACAGCGTCAGGCTCCTCATAGACCTCCTCCACACTGATGTGGTTAACCTGTCCTTTCTGGAAAGGATTGGGCTTGATAGGTCCTTCAACTTTCTTTTCGGGGCACTCATTTTCATAGTGTCCCATCTTCTTGCATTTGAAGCATTCAACCTGACTGATGTCTCTCTTAGCAGGCTGACTTCCACTTCCACTACCATTACCACTATGGTGGCTCTTATGTCCACTCTTGTGGTTCTTGTACTTGTCATTGTCATGACTGCGATGATGCTTGTTGTCATGACGGTTGTGGTTGTGGTGCTTGTTGAATTTCCCATGCTTGTGGGATCCTGAGCTTCCGCTGTCATCATAGTGAGATCGTTTGTGAGACGATCCCGAGCTGTGCTTGTCGGAGTGCTTTCTCTTTCTACTCTCGACTTGCTTCATTTTGTTCTCCAATATAGCAGCCTTGTCACAGAGCGACTGATAAGTGGGAACATATGCCACAGCCAATTGCATATTCAGCTCATCATTCAAGCCTTACATAAATTTTTCCTTTCTCTTGGCATCTGTATCAACTTCATCCGGTGCATAACGCGCCAGATTGTTGAACTCTTCAATGTACTCAGCCACTTTGCGGTGACGCTGCTTCAGATTGTGGAACTCCTTCTTTTTCAGGCTCATTATTCCTGAAGAGATATGAGCAGTGCGAAAGCCATCCTCAAAGATAGCCCATGTCACCTCATCTATAGGACTAGTGATCTGAAAGTTGTCCCACCAAGTGGCGGCTGGCCCTTCCAGCAGATGTGCTGCAAATCTGACTTTTTCAGCATCCGTGCAGCCCACGGTTACTAAGTCCTTGTTTACAGAATGTAGCCAATCATTGGCCACCATGGGATCAGTCGTCCCCGAGAACTTAGCTGGCCTCAATCTCAAAAACCTGGTGAGCATATCAAAGCCCGGACGGTTGTTGTTGTTGTTGTTATTGTTTTGGTTCTGAATGAATGTTGTCATCATGTGCATCAGCTGTGTTTGAGCAGTCATCATTTGTTGCATTTCTGGAGTGATGTTGTTGTTGTTGGGGTTGGGGTTTGCATGAAGGGGAGGCATCTGTGGTTTGTTCAAATAGAGATAAGAATGAGATACCCATAGATGTTTTCATGCACATTACATCACATAAGCAAACACATAGCATGCAACACAAGATAAAAGTTCAACAACAAGATAACAAGTTCACAAGGTAAAACACACAAGTAGCAAGCCATCCACATGTCGGATGGTCCAATAACAAGTTCTCAAATAACAAGTATGATAATCAAGGATAAACGAGTAGTCAAGTCTACTCATCAGCATCAATCTCCTCCTCGACAATGGTAAGACCCGCGTTCTCCATCGCGGTCTTGTTATCCTCAATAGTAGTGGTCAAGGACTCAATCTTTGCCTTGAGATCCCTCTTCTGGGAACGAAGCCTCTCTATCACCGTCTGCTGCTGCTCTAGCTCGAAGTCCTTGGACTGCAGTTCTTCAGTCATGTCCCGGATCTTCTTGTTCCTATCCTGAACACGCTTCTCCTGACTCTTGAACTTCCTGTCCTGGGTCTCGAACTTCGCCTCCATTTCCTTGACTATCTCGTCCTGCTGCGCGAAGAGCTTGTCCTTCTCGCGAAACTGCACCTGGAGCTCTTCATTGCTGAGCATGACATTGGTCCTGTCCGTGTCCACGTGCCTAATGAGAGACTCTAAGTCCTGGAGGTACAGACGTATCGGCTCTGCTGCGTCCCTCGAGTCGTCCTCGAAGTCGATGGACTCTCCATCCTCATCACGTCTTCCGAAGACGTGAAAGTGGGTGCCTCTAACCTGTCGGGAGTGTCGACCTAGTAGACGTCCTATCAGGTCTTGCATAACTACCTCCATGCCTCTCTCCCTGTCATCGTGCATAAGCTTGAAGACGATGGCCTCCGTAGTAGGCTCTGTCTGGCGTCCGGGCTGGTTCACCTTGAAGCCCCAGAGGTCCTTCCTCTCGAACTTGGTGAGTGGATGCACCATGATGGTGGGAAGAGGGAGATTGAGCAAAGTGGTAAGCTCAACGATACGAGGACCAAAGCGGGTAACCTGGAACTCCTCAATAGTGCTAATGGTAATAGGCATCTATTTATAAGATAGAAAAGTTAGAACAACACAAATCAAGATAAAACAAAAGTCAAAACATCACATACATATCCTTGGAAAGCAAAATCACACAAGTCATGCATACATGAATCCATTACATCAACCAAGGTCCAATCTTATTTTAAGGTAAGATTTTGGAAAATATGGTGATAGGTGGTGGTCCAACTAACGAAGTACGTTTACAATCCTATCTCATTGGATCTGTTGGCTAACACAATGTTCCTAGAAGCAATTAGCCTATCTTTCTCACATGATTCCATCACTAAGTCTATAATATCTCCTCTTAAGGTTTGGTTGGTAGCTTCCAACTCTTGGGTATGTTCCTTCTCTTTCATCAAGTCTTTTTGGAGATTGAGCATTCTGCACTTGACTCTAGCACTAAGTTCTTTGATAGTCCTCCAAGCTGCTTCTCTTGCTGACTCAAAGAATGTGGTGTGTACCACAGTGTTGGTGTACATGCAGAATCCTATTTCTTTGTGGTTGTCTTCCTTGTTTTTGTACAAGTGAAGTTGCACCCACCAGTACTCAACTCCTTCATCCCTCACTGGAAAGCCTTTGTACACAGCTGCACCATGTATTTCCATTGCCACCATGAGGTCCTTGAGAATTTTGGGAAACTCTGTCTCACACTCCAAGGTCATGGTCATGAGTGGTCCTTTCCTTACGGCTTCGTTGATGGAGTTCATCTACAAATAGAGATGAGAAAGAGAAGATTAGAAAAGTTTACGAGAAGAATAGACAAGTGTAGAAGTAGTTGAAATTTTTTCCTTAGTGGTTTCCAATCCTAGGGTCATAATCCTACAGGCAACACAATGCTCTGATACCATCTGTAAGATCCCTCCTTTGTAAAGGAAAAGGATCCCTGTGATTGCAATGCTAGTCCCTGGATCATTGCTAGCATCCACAGTTTAAGATGAAGTACACAGATACAAAGGTCATTTATTACATCCATTCCAGAGATAAAACATAGTCTTTTACAACTCAAGGCCACAAGCCTATTACAAGAGTTTGGAAAAGTAAATAAACATAAGTCTTCATCTTCATGTGCCACATGCAAGCATGTTGAGTGTAGACTCATGACACCTAATCCTCATCAGAGTAACCGGCAACATCACAAGTTACAGCCACAGTGGGTCAATACTTTGGAATAGTATTGGCAAGTGATACCTTAGTAAATTTTAAGTGGACTAAATTACTATATGCAATTTGGCTAAGTGTAGCTTGGCTTGCTTTGCTCAAAATAGGTTTTTCCTATTAGTTGAAATCACTAAGTTTTTCTTTGTCAAAATTTTTCCCAAGAAACCATCAATAGACATTGAGGTCCTTCACCGTTGTTCACCCACAAGTTTTTACTTAGAAGTTGGAGTGATGACATTCTTGATAGCTTCCATGTCTTGATGCTCAAGTTTTCCATTGCCATGGACTTGGCTAAGTACCTAGATTTTTCCATCTGCAGAGGTTGTGCACTTTTCCCACCAGACTTGGTTTCCCAAGACAGGACCTTTCAGAAGCCTTTCCTTAGACCAAATGGACGCGCTCCAACCTATCATTCCCACTACCACCAACTGTCCAAATGGCTAAGTTCTAGCAACTTATGTGATCCAGGCAGAGCCCATATTGCCAAGTGGCTGCACCATAATCTTCTCAACACTTGGCCTCTAAAATCCCTTTGTGTCTGGGTGGCATTCCACAAGTGAGATACACAAGGTAAACCATGTCCATGGGCCTTGTGTAACCACTCAACCAAAAACCACCATTCAAGTCCCATTCCACCCAGATGATTCATTGATTTAGTTGTTTTATTAAGAAAAACATAAGTCAAAAGACATAGAAATAATTTTCATCATAGCATGTATATACTTTACCAACCCTTGTTTGCTACTAGTTAGGCTAAGCATGGCATAGTAACTTAACTTATGAATTCCCTAGCAATTCTATATCTACTTAGGATTTTCCAACATGGCATTTGGCAAAAATAGTAACATGCAAGACTTAGCAAAATACTTCTAATGCTTGTACAAAATATTGGGATGAAAATATTCATGAAGTACCACTTGCCTTGGTAATGGGGAGAGTAGCACTCTTCACAATCACAATCACTAGCACCAAAATCTACACATAAATTATAACCACAATCACATACAAGTCATATACAAAAAAAAATATATGCATGCATGCAAGAATGCTAAGTGATGATTTTTAAAACTCCACCAAGCAAGTGCATAGTAATGATTCATAACCAAGTTAAAAACTTGCTAAACCAAGTTTATTTGACACCAAAATAATTTCCTAAACAATTTCTATACTCAAAATAGTCTTAAACAAGTTTCTGCAAATAAAGTCATTTTAACAGAAACTATTCACTAAACACATTGCATAAACAGAAAGGGCTTGTCTTCCTGATTCCAACGGTATAAAATTTGCAAAAATCTAACGTGGGAATCAAAAGTTATAGCCTAATCAAATTTGAATCTAAATCTGTTTTAAATTCTGTTTTAAACACAAACCCTAGCCACGTGTCTTAACCTTACTGGCGCGTACCGCTTCGCACCGGATCACGCACGCGAGCCGTAGGATCTAAGTGGCGATGCACGGTTCAGATCTAAACATAACGCTTCGCTAAGTGGTTCTATCGCAGGCGTTGGATCTAGATCCAAGGGCTCTCGATCAAGCGACCATGTTCTGGCGGCGAGCGGCGGAGCGCTCTGTCAGCGGCGGCGCTAGCGTTCTAGATCGCTCGGGGAGGGAAGGGTGTGCTTACCAGAACCGCGAGGTCGAGGCGAAGCTCAACGTGTAGGTGGCTAGGCAAGGGGCGCACGGGGTCGTCGGGGATTCCTCGCCGGAGTTCGCGAATGCGTCTGATGCGGCTGCTGTCGACGTTGGCGAGGTTCTGCGTCGTGCTAAGTCAAAAGAAAAGCACCGTTAGATGCGCAAGACGATGGGGGTCCTAGGCGTAACAGGCAGAGGGCAAGGGACAACTGGTACTTACGGGGAGAGGTCGCCGGAGTTCGTGCAGAGAGCGGTGGGGCTCGGTCGAAGTCGTTGCTGAGGCTACAGGTCATGTGAGAATAAACGAGGCGTGTCAGTGGATGCGCAAGAAGTTGCTGAGCGTGATAGCATGAGGCAGGGACAGAGGGGAACACGGAGCTCACCGGAATTCGTCGGCGCGGTCGTCGGAACAGCGGCAGCGTCGAGCGAGTTGTGGGCAGCCTGGTGGCGTGGAGGGGGAATTGGTTGAGGGGAAATGGTCGCGAGAGAGACGGGATTATATAGCCAGAGGATCGACAAGAAACGCCCAAAGATTCAATGCCATTTACCTCGCAGAATCAAAGCAGCAACGGCAGCGGCGGAGTTCGTGCGCGAGATTTTGGGGAAGAAGACGATGACGTGGACGGGGCCCGCGCGTCAGCGAAATAAGCAGAGAGGGAGTGTGGTCTGGGTGTCAGCGACCGCGTGGGTGCGTTTGCGCGTGCGAGAGAGAGAGAGAGAGGGAGGCCGGGTGGGCTAGCTGGGCCGGTTCCGATGTTGGGCTAGAATAGGGGCGCCTGGCCTTTTTCTTTTCTTTAATCCTTTTTTTTCAGGATGAATTTCAGGAATGGTTTTCAAATGAATTCAAACTCTTTTTGAATTCAAATTTATTTGGGATTTTTGCAGTGTGCATTAGTTACCAAACTTGGCATAAAATCATGTGGCCACATTGAAAAAGGCTTGGTCATTTTTGGAGAAACAAAATAACAGGGACTTTGCACTTGATTGCAAATGTTTGAAAAATGGTTTTTGAAACCATTTCCATTTTGTAAAGTTTGGTTCAAATTCAACACTCAAACCATTCAACAAGGGAGATAAACAATCTAGGTTTAAAACATTCAGACTCTCAAATGGGGATGGCCATTTGATATAAGTTTGCTCACATAAAATGATAGCACTATGTGCTTCTGTTTTTCTGAAATGAGTTTGAAATTGATCTCAATTCTATATGCATGCATGAATGATATGCAATCTTTGAAATCATGATTTTAGGGATGTTACAACATCCGTCAGGAACAATCCTGAATTCACCATACTCAGTATGCGGATAATTAATCCTAAACTTTCAATTATACGCCCTAGTATAGGCACCTCTCGTGTGAGTTTGGCCTCCCAACCATGACCATCTATCATCTTGGGAACTGCACAGGTGGAAAATCTTCACAAGGTAGCCTCAGCTCAAACCTTGGCCGCAAGGGAACCCATACTAAGGTATATAAATTTCTAGTCAAGCCCTACCGAATTTTCGGGTATTGTGGTTGTACGGTAAAATTGGAATGGTATCGAGTCCAGACAACCATCAGTTTTATAAAGGGCGAAGGCTCATGGCTTAACATTTTCATCATCAAAATCATCTGGTGTTCAAGAACACATGTCAAAACATTTAAGTAGAATGATTCATCATTCCAAGGTTTTCATAATAATTTTCACCAAGTATTCCCATCTAAAGTGATCAAGTTTTATGCTTAGCACTAGCATCTACAGGTGAGGGTGAACACTAAGAATGGGTGGTAATAAAGAGTTAATGATCTAAGTTCAATATAATGCCTTAGGATGACATCAAGATTATCTACTTAGGCCATGTTTTATGCTCTTTATGCTACCTTTAAATATCTTTCTAGAATCTACAATTCACCAAGTATGCTTAAATAGAAAGCTTTGATAAATAAATAATATAACCGGGCTTGCAAATAAAACTAGGATTGGGTATCCAGTGATGTAAGCTTGCAAGTAAAACTTGCATGGCTTAGCTTAGCTTGCTAAGATAGTAGCTTGCTAAGATATTATTATAAGCTTGCAAGGATTATCTTGCTAAGTTGCAAGTGTTAGCTTGCTTTGAGTAGAGCTGTGGTTGAAGTTCTTCTCGGCTTCTTCCTCGTAGTATTCCCCTTCCTTCTCGTATCCTTGGTCGGTACTAGCGTCTACAAATAAATACGAGGTACACAATCACCAAATAATACTTAACTACTTATATTCATTACACCAAGGTTTTCACTAGATGATCTAGGATCATCACAAAGATTAAGGCAAAAGTTTATTTTCATTTATTTTAGAAAAGTAATTTCTACTCATTGAAAACTACTTAAGATTTAATCTTCTCCAACTAAAACATGGGATCATGTTGACACATGTCATCACCACATATTTCAGTACCTGGGAATGTTATTTAAAGTGGTGTCACAATTTAATAAAGTTTAACCTTTTATTTTAATTAAATAAAGTGACTAGAATTGCCTATGGGGCATTCTTTTATTGCTTGTCCATTATTTCTGCAAGTAAACCTAGATATTTTTATATATTCAAAAAGGTCTAGTTAAATGTGATTTTTGAGAGTTGGAATCAACTCAAAAGCTTTTGTGGTTGAATTTTGAAAAAAATTGAATGTAGAAAAGCTTCTGCCTTGTTATTTTTACTATAGGTGATATACCATTCCAAATGAATTGAATCAAACGGGATTGGATTAAGAATTCCAGTACCTTTCTAACAAAATTGGTTTCATGCATTTTGGTATAATGAATTAACCTAGGTTGATTTTTGAATCTAGATACAGAACTGAGTTTGAAACTACATGAATAAACCTAAGTTCAAACTACTGGGTCACGTGGGAATGTAAATGGCCGGCCCACAGCGCACATCGCGCGCGGGTGAGTTTAAGTGGGTGTCCCCACCAGTCAGCGAGACAGGGGGTGCGAAGCAATACATGGTGATCTAGGCCGTGCGATCCACATCTAATCTAACAGCTATGACTTATCGTCTCCGTCGGGAAACGCCGGTAACACGGAACCCTAGCGCGGTCAGTGGGGGTCTACGGGGGCTCACCGGGGCTCAGGCGAGGATCGGCGATGGGGGCAAACGACAAAGTCGATGACGGCGAACCTCCTGGTACCGGCGGCTTCTCCTAGGGAGGCTCCAATCGCTGGCTCCTTTCTTCCTCCTCCGCGGCAGACTTCGGCCAATTTATGGCGACCTGCTGCTCGCCTTGCTCCGGGGATTAGTGGGGGTGGTTCTGAGAGAGAGGGGAGTGTGTTGGTGTGAAGAAATCGAGCGGGGTGGCCTTTATTTATAGTGCTAAGAGGGGACCGAAGGGCGCGGGTGGAGCTCGTCGTGGCCGTCGACACAGTGGACTAATGGCATGGGCGACGGTAGGGGCGGTGCTGTGCTCCCTGGCGAAGCTCAACGGCGTGGTCTCGAGGCGTGGGGCGGTGCGAGATGGTCGGAATGCTGCGGTGCTTTGGGCGGGTCCGACGGGCATTTTAATGGCGCACCGCGGCTACGGGTCGCGCGGCGGTGAACGGGGTTGTCTGGCGGTCTCCTGGGACGGTTGTGATCACGCTTGCACGCGGCGAGGGTGGCGCACAGTCTGTGGGTGCATGTCGAGTGCGCCTCTCTGGCACGCTCTCGGCATAGCGCATAGGCATAGGGCGCGGAGTTTATAGAGTGGTCCAGTGGTTGGCAGGGCGTTGGCATTGGACAGAGGGTGGCGGTGGACGGTGGTCAATGCCTCAGACAAGGTGGATAGGCTGGGTGCTGCTCCTAGCTTGCTGTCGACCAAGGGGTGCCAAGGTGAGGCTCAGCATGGTCACCATTGATGGCAATGGCAAGCTCACAGTGGTGCTAGAGCTTGATAACTAAGCTAGATGATATACTAATAGCCTGTTGTGAGCCAGAGAGGGGACAAGGTTGGCCAAATCATTGCTCACTATAGTGTTTTTTTTGTGTCTGCAAGGTGTTTGGTGAAATGGCCGAAAGAGATTTGAATTTGAGTTTTTGGTTAAAACTTGGTGGGTGCACTAGTTACATACTAGGTAGTCTGTGGTTAGTTGGAAAGGTCAAGGTGAATTGGTTTGGTTGGGTTTTGAGAATTGGTGATCTTCACATATGTTAAAGATTTAATTTTGAATTGTCATTTGAATCAAGTTGCCAAATGTTTCTGTAAGTTTGAAAGGTGGGATTGGGTTCACTTTTACTTGGTCTAGCAAGGGGTGAAAAGAAATGGAATTATTTCTGTTTGAAATCTTGGACTAGAAACACTCAAAGTGGCCTAGTGAGCAAGATTGGCAAAAATGACCATTTGCTTGTTTTGTTTGTTTTTGATTTCCTCTTGATTTTTTTCTGCTTGTAAATGTTTTAGATGATGTTGTTTTCATCTTTAACCCATTACTTGCTATTTACAACAATCACACGAGTCCATTCATGCATTCATACAATCATCACATACACACATGCATTCATATGATGTTGATTAACAAAGTTAACCCTAATTTTGATGATTGGAAATTGATAATCATTGTTCAATATTTTTAGGATGTTACAGGCTTCTCCACCACTTGTAAGAGAATGAGAAGGAGAGGCCTACATGCACGCTCCTCCTCCACCGCCTGCTACGACACGCCTTGTCGCGGGTCGCCGAAATCTTAGCAAGTGCTTTATTTTAGCACACATGACTGCAATCTTAACATGCACTTTCTGTCCTTAATGGTGTGTGGAATGGTAGTAGGAATATATGGAAGGTATATTTAAAGTTTCCAAAAGGGTCTAGAACATTCTAGACTTTATTATAAATCTCAGAAGGTTCCATAATAAGTGTAGCCATCCTGCCTTAAGGGGCAAGGTATTTACCCGTAATGCAATTCGGATTTAGCATAGAAAGTTGAATTATAGTAGGTTTCCTTCGGCAAAACCTACCGGATCTTGCCGAAACTTTGGGACAGGATCTTGGCCGACCTATGGGCCTTGGCCACCTATAAGGGACCAAGGGGCATCCTACAGGCTTTCCAAGTCGTAGCCCTAGCTCCTACCTTGAAACACCTCCACCCGCACCCAAAGCCCTAGTCGACGTTGTTGCCTTGGTGCGCCGCCACCCAAGCTATCGGCGCCCTCGTGTCACACCATATCCTCATCGCCATCCACCAAAACCCTAGTTTCTCTCCTATCTCATGTGGGAACGTTGCCAGATCGTCTACTCAGTTTAGATCTAAACTAGACAGAAATCATGGAGCACCTGATCTTCATCGACTTGCTTCCCCAGTTCGTTCTGGGCTTGATCGTACGGTGTCGGGATGACGCTACACCTGTGTGTGGATACCTTGGAGGTGTTTTATGTTGGATGATTGATTGTGCGGAGCTACATGAGGAGATTCTTCCCGCGACTAATCAACTAGTTACAGGAATCGATGAACGGATTCATCAACATCGTCATCAACTTTTCTCTACTTGATGACAAGGATATGATCTCGTTGCTTAGAACTACATGGTGATCTTGGTTATTGCGTAGGTAAAAAAATTACGTAGCGCATTCCTCAACATTAGACGCATTATCTAAAAAGGCAACAAGATAAATGACATATGTTACTTTATTCATGTGGGTATAGATGTTGTATTATCAGTAGCCGTAAAAACCAATCAAAGAGCTAAGGGCTAGTGAGGGTGATGAAAATGGATCGCTTTCCATCTTCAATGAATAAACGTAAATGGAACACAAACATGAAAATAGTAATGGAAAAATATTAAATGCATCGCATAAATAAAACATAATGACAATTTCCTATGAAAGACGTGCTATTTTTTTGTTTAACACTGGTACGTAAAGTTTGTCATACAAGATTTGGCCCAACTCAGTTTTGCCACCAAAATACCTAATAATTGCTATATATATATCCACAATACATCATCATATTTGTATCCATCTTAGAAATTTGATTTGTTGATTTGGTTATGTTTTTCTTTATGGTGCAAAAGGTTTTGAGTTATAAACTTTTGTGTCATAATTGTGCTTTTGTCACATTCTATATGTATTCATTTGTGGATGTACTATGCATTTTTATCCATTTTTGGATTTTTTTTGTATTAGTTTTGCTTCCACCAAACTCTATATGGAGATAAACGCGGCATCATTCAATTGCCACTTTATTTTTTTCCCTAGACGGTGGTGTGCATGTATTTTTTGCTTCTATTGTCGTCTCCTCATATTTGAAAACTCGGTTATGATTTTATTTTAGAACTACTAGCTACAACATACGCCTACATCATGCATTCTCATATTTGGGCTACTCCAAAGGTTTCTATGTCGGTGGTGGGCAGGATGAACCATAGTCATGTTGTGAAGGTGGTGGGTAAGGCACCAATGAGGATGGACATAGCTTCTAGGGGGACAAATGGGGCCATGCCCTCTTATTGTTTTTTATTTATTTTTATCTCCATATGTTTCTGTTTGGTTTCATATCTAGCTTACCTAATTTTTTTTAGAAAAAATACTTTGATGTTGTAGATGTTGTCCTTATCGATGTCGGAGATTATCATTTGTTCTACTAAATTTTATGTACATGTCCTTGTACTTGTTACATTCTTATTTTCATAATCTATATTATTAAATTTAAGTTGGTGGTAATGGTATGCCACACAATTTTGGTAAGTCTATGAAATTTTGCACTTAGCCCCTCAAGAATTGAAATGTTAACCTGTGATCCTCTTACTGGTTTGCTTTTCCCCGATTAAATAAAAAAGAGATCAATATGTTCCTCCATACCACCTACACTCCTCGATCTTTAGTTTGTCGCCACCCAATCGATGGAAGAGAGCGAAGAGATGAATAATGTAAAGAGTTCGCATAGAAATCCTTGAACGCCCACCTCGCCTCGTCCGCACACCTGACGTGTTTTGTAAATCGATTTTGAGTTAGTAACTCGTTTTGTGGAAGATTATATGTTTTCTTGGTGCACCAACTAGGTGTATACGTGTATGACACATGTGTGTTCCAACATGCTTGTCCAAGTCTACAATGTGTGTCGACTTACTTGTGCATGATTGGGACGTACCCGCTTTCTAGTCTTTCTTATCCGCGTGGTGGTTTGGTCGGCTCACCTTTCAGGCTATATGATAGAAATAAGAAATTCTAGAGCACTTTGTACTTGTTTGTCTCTCTCATACTTTGTTACCTTTGTTGTGTTGCTCTCCAGGCTTCCCATCCCGGTGACTGCGTGCATAGCCATTCGAGAGAGCAGCTTCCGAAGCCGCGTCAGTTGAGATCCTGCACCTAGAGATGGGCGATAACGTTTATGGGGAGCGTATCGACGTGAATGGTCACCTTTGTTCATCTGCGTCTAAGCCGACTATGCATCTTGTTCGTGGATACGGCTACCGACAACCTCAACACCATCATGGCCGACCTCAACAACAAAAGTGTTTTGGCAGTGACCTTTCTTGTTAACACATATGTGTTTCTCATATTCTTGTTTGCACTTGGTTTTTGTCTAGATACAGATCTACTGGGAGTGCTTAGTATGATGCATGTTGTTAAGTTCACAAGTGCATGTATGATCTTGATTTCGGTAATTAATCTCACTCAAATTTTTTCTAATATCCCAACAATCCAAAAACCTTATGTATTTAGGCATTTTGCGTCATCTGGTTTTGTTGTGGCACTCAAACCAAGACCATTTACAGGCGCTCAGTTCAAGAGTTGTCAAACAAAAACCTACCTATGGCTCACTTCTATGGGCATAGAAGGAGTTGCGGCTAACACTCTCAGAGGCCCGCTTTCTCTTGATGAGGAGAAAGCTTTCAGGAAGACTTCCGTGATCTTTGTTGGTTTCATACTTAGTGTGCTTGGATACAAGTTAGTTGTTGCATATCTGCATACTCGTGACGCCGGTCGTGAATTGTATGTCATGGAGAAGTTCAATGACTACAAGATGGTTTAAAACTCATGGAAAATCATGAGATACAAAAAAAACTATAGTAGAACATGCAACATGTGTTGGGGTTCAACGTGTGTTAGTAGAACTATAGTAAAACTCATGGAGAAGTTCAATGACTACAAGATGGTTTAAAACTATAGTAGAACACGCTCGTGAGATACAAATCATGGCAAAGGAAGTTGGTGTTGGCACGGTAGATCCGAAGTTTACTTCGGGCAATATTTTATAATTAAAGAACATGCAACATGTGTTGGGGTTCGCGTATGCAAAACAAAAAAAACCGCCTACATGAACAACCAAGATCTATTCATAAAGACACTAACGGGATTAGATCTAGGTACCATACCGATGTTGACGCGGAAGGGGACATCGGTCGGTATAGATGTTTGATGACTATAAGTATATAGATCGTTTGTATCTAGTTTTAAAATAAAGATATCGATCCCATAGGGAGCAGTAGGCGAAAGACTAAAATGCTTTTAACTAAAACTAAACAAAGTACTTAAGGAATAATTATAAGATGCAAGAAAAGTAGAATTGTTTTTGGGTTTTAGATTGAGCGGAGCAATTAGATAAAGTAAAGTAAAACTTAATGCAGAAAATAGTAATCGCATATGTAAGAAAGCTTGGAACTTCAATAGGGAAAAATACGTTCTCGGGAAGTGGTGGATACACCGCTAGCAATTTACACTGAGTAATCAAGATATATTTTCATAACATGTATGTATGTGGGAGGAGCTTCATATATGGACCAATAGGCAGCAACCACTGCTCACATCATCCTTCATAACCACAGCTGACAGATAAACGACATCAATCGTATTATCCTGCTATTAAGAGATTTCTCCCGCGGCATGGACATGAGTTAATGAGTTCTCCTTGCTTCCCCAAGTTAGTACGTAAAAGATGACAACGACTTTATAGTCACAATAAGTGTTATCATCCCTCCGTCTACAAACAAGTAATCCCCTTCATCAAGTCCCCATAAGAGGCAAATATTAAAGAGGTGCACAACTCCCAACATCAAGATGAAGACAATTAACACATACACATAATGATGTATAACATAATAATCTCTATTTCATCTCAATCATATACTAGGGTTTCTCCATCTTCCCAAGAACTAACGATCTACTCGGTCATGGAGGCAAACAGCATCATGACAATGGTGATGGAAACAATTATAGATGAATAGTTCTTGTATAAATCCACAACTAGTGCTAGAATTACAACAAGATATAGATGGGATGGATGGAGATGATGATGGTGATGCAGTGGTTGATGAAGATGGAGATCGATGCCTTGGCCTCCCAGATCTTCTTAGGGCGAAGATGGATCCCTAGGGCAAGTTCCCCTCCATATCCCTTTCGAAGGTGAAGTTTTCGGTGATTTATGGGTGTTATGTATGTCGTCTCTCCGATCTAGTTGCACGGGGTGAAACTATTTGAGGAGGTGGTGTTGGCGCCAACTATACGGCGGGAACTATACAGTCGGAAAAAGTATTCTCGCCGTATAGTTGGTCGTCGTTAAACCTTCTGTGTCCTCCAATAGCTATAGGTTTTCTTCTAGTATTATTGATATTTCCCAAATAGGCGATTTACATTGTTTTTGGCTCCTTTTCACTCCAATATAACTAGTCCAAGAATTGTGTCCATCTGATCCATCATCTGTCCCGATCCTGGTGAAATTAAACATAAAAGGTGCGTGCGAACGCCTAAAATACCAAGATCCTACCACTACAATGCAAAATAATAATATAAAACATGATGCAAATATGCACTCATCAACTTCCCCAAGCTTAGACCCTTGCTTGTCTCGAGCAAGTTTATCTCTAATGGATGTGATCCTCATATTAGTGAATCTGAGTCGATAAAATAAATGAGGCGGTTTCAGCATGTGGTTTTCATATATGATACATATGAATAAGTTCATGAATAGTACCTTACTCGAACCATCCGAATAATATTAGCAGGCTTCCACACCTTAGTGATCAATAGTTCACAAAAGATGAATCTCAATATGATGTAAAGTATTTCGGTTCGACCGAATGAGTTAGCGAGGTAGTCCCAAGTGTTCTAAGATTAATATATTCACTTGGGATTCAAAATCTCAAACGTTTGTTCGTCTTACCACAAGACAGTGGTGTATGCCTACTTGCTCTTTGCACATTCGCTCCGTCTCTTATTTCTCTTCTTCTCTCTTTTTTTATATATACTCACACTTTTATTTAAGTGCTGGGCAAAGGAGCTAGCCATACAATCCAATTCATATAGGGATTCAAAGTTTAACGTTCTCAATTACCAAATTCCGATTGTATATGAAGCATATTTATGGCTTGAATACTATACCTTGACTTGTTCTCACTCTAATTTGATAGCACTTATATTTTACTTTGTTCAAGATTTCTTTCTTGACTTGACTGATTAGATTATTTTTCTTTTTGTAAATCAAACCATCAACTTACAACATATTGACTAAATTATCTTTATATGTTCCATTAATACCAATGGTGTGGAAGAGTCTGTTGGCGTGCTATTTACGCCTCGTTGGGAGACCCCAAGAACAAGGTGTGATGAGCACAGCAGCAAGTTTTCCCTCAGTAATAAACCTAGGTTATCGAACCAGTAGGAGGAAGGAAATGACTCAAAGGTGTTGCTAGTAATTTGGAGACCTTCATAACACAACCTCGATACTTTGCCCCAACGAACAGTGAGGTTGTCAATCGCCTGTTTGCTTAAAACAAAGGATTAACTGTATGGTGTGGAAGGTAATAGTGGTTTGCAGCAAGTAAACAGTAATAGTGGAAGATGTATCAATGGTAAAGATTGGACCAGTTCACTAGAGGTGTTCTCCTTAGATAAACAAACATGGCATGCTGGGTAAACAAATTACAGCAGGGCAATTGACAGGACTGAGCAAGGCATAACAATGCAAGACTAGACATTCATGATCCTATGAGATTCGATTGGGCAATACAACACGATACATAGAACACCATCCAACTGCATCTATGACTATAAATCCACCTTTAGGCTATCATCTGAACCCCCTCCAGTATTAAGTTGCAAGCATTAGATAACTGCTTTAAGCAAAGTTTGTAAGATAAATAATCCACTTATTCCATGAACAAGAGACCGTTGTTTTGTCCCTAGTGGCAACAACACATCTACAACCTTAGAGATTTCTGTCACTTCCCTTAGATTAAATAGAGGCATGAACCCACTATCTAGCATAAATACCCCCTCTCGGAGTCACTAGCATCTACTTGGCCAAGATAGCTACTAGAAACGGAGAGCATGCAAGATCATAAACAACACAGACATGATAGAATCAATAAGACAAAACCATGAATGAATCTGACATAGTAATCTCAGTATCCATCGGATCCCCACAAACACAACATGCATGATTACAAATAGATATGATCTTGATCATGAACGGAGCTCACAAGATCTAAACATGGTAGCACAAAGGAGGAGATACAGCCATCTAGCTACTACATGGACCCGTAGTCCAAGGTGGAACTACTCATGCTTCATACCGGAGGCTAGCATGATAAAGAAGAAGGCCTCCAGGATGATCTCCCCTCCGGCAGGGTGCCGGGAAGAGCTTTAGATCCCCTCGATCTAGGGACGATGGTGGCGGCGGCTATAGATGGTTTCGTGGGATATTGATAGGGTACTTAGGGTTTAGGAATCGGGGGGTCACCAGGGCGGCCGCACCTCCCCAGGCGCAGGCCCACCTTGGCCGCGCGGCCAGGGGTATGCCCCCCTGGTGGCTCTCCTCCATCTCGTATTCAGGCTTCGTGTTCCCCACAGTAAAATATTAACTTTGGCTTTTGTATCGTCCAATTCCGAGAATATTGATTTTTCTGCCTTTCTGGAACCAAAAATAGAAGAAAACAAGCAACTAGCACTGTGGCATCTTGTTAATAGGTTAGTACCAGAAAACATATAAAAACACCTCAAAGTGTAGACAAAGCAAAGCAAAGTAGATACTAAACAAGCATGGAACATCGAAAATTATAGACACGTTTCCGACGTATTAAGCATCCCCAAGCTTAACTCCTGCTCGTCCTCGAGTAGGTAAGTGATAAAAATAATAATTTTTTAGGTGACATGCACTATCAAAATCAAGATCAAACCATTTGAAAGCATTGAAAGCTTGGATCAAAGAACTCTAAACATGAGCATGAAAGATGGAGTTCTAACAGTAAGACAAAGTAACTATGTATGCAACATGAAAGGCTACAAACAAAGATCATGAATAACATGCATTAAAAAACATTTGTTTGCTTCACATACAGAAAACATGGCATAGTGGCATTCAGCCTGTCCCTCATGGAGTAGCAAATAGATGCATATGACACCTTCAAAGTTCATAAGAGTGACTAGATACAAATAGCACAAGAACAAGTAATATCAACAATATGCATCAATCAATAAGTTTTGGGACAATGCACATAAAACTAAGAATGTCAACTATGCTCTCTTAACTGGTGCCTAAGGATAGAAGGTGGGGACTCAATATAATGGTGGAAGAAAGACCCTTCACAGGGAAGCAGGGATTTCAAGTTTCAAAAAGAGCTTCCAAAAATTATGGTACTTGTTAGCTTTTAGCTCTCATTGCCCCTATCATAAGCATCTTGAAGTGATTAAGGTTAAAGTGAACAAACTATGGAGTATATGCTTGACAAAGTATAAGTTGGCAATCTCATGTCCCTTGAATATGAGGGTCGCACCTCATGCTACTCAAATTTAGTCACCTGTAAGTTCTTGTCATAGTAAGTACATGTGTATCATAGAGAACCGCCAATGGGGTACCCCTTGCACATGATACAGGAGCTATCCCATAATCAAAATGACAAGGCAAGCAGATAATGAGCATCTCGGCAATATTCTTATTTACCATGGGAATATGGTGCTTTTTTCTCTCTTTCCTCTTTTCAATATGTCTCTTTTTTTATAAGAAGAAAGCTTCATAGATGTCATTATGGTGATGCTGCAAGTTTCCACCATGATTTGGCATGTCTTAGGCTAGCGGCCCAGGTGTTTCTCTAACACACATACATAACTCCATGGACTTACAAGATCCCTCTTTATTTCACACTAGCGACATCCATAGAGAAAAGAGCATGATATCAACTGTGTACAAAGTACAAGTGCAGTGTTGAAAGCGTTCCCCATGACAACACGGTTCTGCTAATTCCAACGTGTAAGTGCAAGAATATACAACATAGATGACACAATGGTTCAAGTTTATTAGGGGCAAGAAAAATAAAGTGTGCCATCAAGTTTGTGAGAGCCTTAATCACTAAGTTTTCACATAACAGGATACTTTTTAATTGGAAGATAGATGAAAACAAGAATATACTTGGAATGGTGTAACACACCATGCATAGGAAATAAAAGTGGACTCTTTGGAATAACTTGGTTTCTTGGGAGTTCGATGCATGAGTAGAGCTTACTCATACAAGTGGAGGCTAGCAAAAGACTGGGAGCGACCAACTAAGAGAGCAATAATGGACATAATCATGCAGAGCGACAAAACATTACTAATCAAAGCATAAAGTGGTACTACAAGTCAAGGACCAAATGATTACAGAGGTTATGGTGACGTTGATAGTCGTAACATGGTGTGAGCATGTGCCAAGTCAACCCAAACAAAGCATCAAAGGAGAATACCACAATACTATGCTTTTGTGTGATAAAACAAAGCATGATTCCTTCAAGGCACACTAAGCAATCCCAATTGTTTGGGAAAGTCATGCTACAGCAATAATCACTAAGCATAAGGTCAAAACAACATCTAGCATGACATTCAAAAGATTAAGTCACAGTCAAAGCAATCTCCTCTTGTACTATTTAAGTAAGAACTTTCTACTCCTCTCCAACACCAATCAACTTATTTGAAACAACATAGCGAGGACGAGGGTCCAAACTACTTTATTAAATCAAACTAAGCAAAGCAAATTAAAACTAATATGCTCCAAGAACAACACAACAGTGCATGAAACAATAAAAACAAAGTGTCTAGAAAGACCTGAGTTTTTTTATTGATGAAGAAGGGGATGCCTTGGGCATACCCAAGCTTTGACGCTTGTACCTCTTGAATATTTCTTGGGGTGACAAGGGGTGGCATACCCAAGCTTGAGATTTTTATCCATTCTTC
Organism: Avena atlantica; assembly: GCA_910589765.1. Lineage (NCBI taxonomy): Eukaryota > Viridiplantae > Streptophyta > Magnoliopsida > Poales > Poaceae > Avena > Avena atlantica. Next base: position 414,168,164 of record OU342739.1, on the reverse strand, counting down.
ACCTCATTACATCATTCTCTCTCTGCACCTGAAATTTTTCCTTCATACAAAACTTCACAAAATCTTTATTAGCAACATTAGTGTATTCAAAAGATAACAGACCCTTAGGCTTAGCTTTAGAATATAAAACATTCACTAAAAACACAATATACTATAGCAATTCCCTCAAAAATCTCAATTTCCCAAAAAGAACTCAAAAAGGTATCAATAAGAAGCAAATGCAAATAATGCAGAAATCTGTCAAAACAGACCAGCAGGTAGAAACCGATTTTTTCGAAGACCTTCTGTTGCTCAAATAAAAAAGTGTTGAACTAACTAAAGTTATCTAACATACTGGGGGATTTATTAACAAAATATCAGCTCAATACGACTTACATAGATTCCTCACGAATTTGTACGGTGGAGAACAAAAATCTGTTTCGGGACAACAACTCCCCAAATCTTACTTCCCTCTCATTAGAGGTTATTCTTGGCACAAAAAGAAAAAAAATGTTGGAAATATGCCCAAGAGGCAATAATAAAGTGGTTATTATAATATCTTCACACTTATGATAAATGTTTACATGCCATGCTATAATTGTATTAACCGGAAACATTAATACTTGTGTGATTTGTAAACTAAAATAAGAGTCCCTAGTGAAGCCTCTTGTTAAACTAGCTTGTTGGTTAATATATGATCATGGTTTCCTGATCATGAACATAGAGATGTTATTAACAACAGGATCATATCATTAGGAGAATGATGTGATGGACATACTCCTATAGATAAGCGTAGCATAAAGATCAAGTCATTTCAATAGTTCAATTGCTATATGCTTTCTGATACATAGTAACCTAATTCCTTCGACCATGAGATCATGCCTATCACCTTTACCGGATGGATGCTTTGATGACATCAAACACCACACCGTAACTGGGTGGCTATAAAGGTGGCATTGAGTGTTCGGAAAGTATTGGTTGAGACACATGGATCAAGAGTGGGATTTGTCCATCCATATGACGGATAGATATACTCTGGGCCCTCTCGGTGAAATGTCATCCAATTAGCTTGCAAGCATGTGACTGGCTCACAAGGGATCACATATCACGGGAACGAGAAAAGAGTACATATCAGTAACGAGGTTGAACTAGGTATGCAGAGATACCGACGATCATAACCTCGGATAAGTAACATATCGTGAGACAAAGGGAAATTGGTATCGTATGTAAGTGGTTCATTCGATCGCAAAGTAATCGTAGAAATATGTGGGAGCCATATGAATTTCCAGATTCCTCTATTGGTTATTGTTCGGAGAAGTGTCTCGATCATGTCCGCATAATTCACGAACCGTAGGGAGACACACTTAAGGATTCGACGTTGTTTGAGTAGTTATGGTATTATGAGAAAGAGACCGAATGTTGTTCGGAGTCTCGGATGGGATCCGGGATATCACGAGGTGATCCGGAATGGTCCGGAGAATAAGATTCATATAAGGAAAGACCCGTTTCGGAGTTCGGGAATGATTCCGGTGTTTTCATCGGGAATGTTCTAGAAGGTTCCGGAATGTCCGGCACTCAGAAGGGGGAGGGGTACATGAATGTGTCATTACATATTGGAATGATTGCATCATGTACTAAGTGTTCTTGCTGTCCCAAATAAAGGATTAAATTGAATCCTAAAACAGAAAAGTCAAATGTCCAGTTTGAAAGTCAAACGGCTAAAACAAGAAACTGTGGGAAACAAGCAAGAGGAGTTTGAAACCAACTTGGAGGAGGAGTTCCTCTCCTCCAAGCCGGCGGCCAGCCCTAGGCCGAGTTGGGGAGGGACTCCCCTCCCTCCCTGGCGCGCCAAGCCCCTCCACCTATAAAAGGAGGGGCAGGGCCTCCTCCTTGAGACACACAAGTTTCTACCTCTAATCTCCGGTTTAGAGCCGTTCTGGTTTAGAGCTTCTAATTGCTTTAGCCTGCGGTTTAGAGCCTTCTAATTGGTGTGTCTAATCCCTAGACCACTAATAGTACTCTCTCATACTCCACCATACTCACTCCGGCTTAAGGCGAAGCCCTGCGGGATCTCCCCTCTACTTCCGGTACCACGCCGTTGTGCTGCCGGAATCGCGAGGAGAGTGCTACAACCTCCGCTGCCTGCTGGAACAAGGGAGAGGAAGGTCTTCGTTGAGTACCGAACGTGTGACCGACTGCGGGAGCGCTGCCGGAACGCAGCGCCGGAAGGATCGTCTGCGTGATCTTGAGATCGGAAAGAGTACGACTACATCATCCACGAGAATCTGCTCTCGTTAACCGCTTTGGAATCTTCGAGGGTAAGTTATTCCATCGACTCGTTGCTACAATCTAGTAGATAGATCTTGGCTTGTTTGTTTGTATGCGATAGAAATTTTTTGTTTTCCATGCTACGAACCCCTACAGTGGTATCAGAGCCGTGTCTATATGTAGATCTGTTGCACGAGTAGAACACAATGGTCATTGTGGGCGTTGATGCTTTTATTGTCGATTTCTTCTTGTGTACTTTGCATCTTGCGGTATGTTGGGATGAAGCGGCCCGGGCTAACCTTATATGACATCGTTCATGAGACTTGCTCCACGCTTGACATGCAACTTGTATTGCATAAGTGGCTTTGCGGGTGCCTGTTTCTCCTAGCATAGTTAAGATCCAATTTACAACGGGTGATTAACAATACTAGTATCAATGTTGTGGTTCTTGTTCGTAAGTTAGAACGACACTTATTGAAAGCCCCAAACCACGTAAAATATGCAAAGAAAGTAGAGGCGTCTAACTTTGTTTTGCAGGGGTGTGCAGTGATGTGATATGGCCATGATTGTGATTATATATGATGTATGCAATGTTCCTTATTGTAAGTCGGCAACCGGCAGGAGCCATATGGTTGTCTTTAATTTCTGTTAAGACCCGCGTGTCTATTCAAAGTAGTTGTAATAGTTGAAGCCGGTGGACGACAACCATGGAGAAGCATCATTGACCTTGATGCAATGTCGGTGATGATGGAGATCATGTTCGTGCTAGAAGATGGAGATCGGAAGCACAATGGAGAAAGGCCATATCATATCACATATTATGAATTGCATGTGATGTTAATCCTTTATGCATCTTGTATTGCTTAGTAGACGACGGTAGCATTATAAGATGATCCCTCATGCACATAAATTTCAAGTCATAAAGTGTTCACCCTTAGTTAGCACCGTTGCTAAAGCTTGTTGTTTCGAAGCACCACGTGATGATCAGGTGTGTTAGATTCCACAAGTGTATACAAACGTGGGCAAGCCAGATTTGCTCATGCGGAAGCTAAGGTTTGATCTTGACGAGCCTAGCATGTACAGACATGGTCTCAGGAACACGGATCACCGAAAGGTAAAGCATGAGTCATATAGGAGATATGATGAACATGTTGATTGTTCGGCATTGAAGCTATGTCAACTCTCGTGATGATCGGTTTTGATATGGTGGATTTGGTTCGTGTGATCACTAAAACAATGTGAGGGATGTTGTTTTGAGTGGGAGTTCACCTAGATTAATTTAATTATTAATTAGAACTCAATTTATCATAAATTAAATCAAAGTGAATTTGCATAGTTGTTGTAGTCATTGGCATCCGTTTACCACCTTGCGCTTAGTTATAATTGAGATGATAGAACTATAGAATTCTGGTTAGTTACTTTACGAACTGGTATCGTATTGTTTTGAAGTGTTAATCTAAAGTTTAAAAGTCCTATTGCAAACTTTCAGTAAGTTCCGGTTACTCCATGAACGTTTAATAATTGGTATTTAAAACAAGAGTGACAATTCCAAGAGTTAGTGTATGAGTATCATGTTTGTATCCATGATTCTTGATATTCAAAGGATTGTCTTAATATCAAGGTTATCTAGGATCTGAAAGAGTTGTTTCAGAAACCATGATGTGTGGAAGATATTGTGATATCTGAAACGAAGTTTTGGTTGCAACATGATAGAGTATAATATGGCAAAAGTCATGTTCTCATATTTGATGAGAATTTGCAAAAGGTTGGAGACACTAGTTGTCCTAATCCACCAAAAGGTTTTGGATAACAACATTATACTCACGATTCATCTTTATAAGCTAAAAGTAGCTTGATCATGGATAATTCCATGATAAGGGTGAATATTTGATGTAGGTAAAATATTTACTACACCAAGAGATTACTAAAGAAAGGAATTTGAAAGAACACCAAACATTTGATGATGGTGATCTACTTCAAAGTGCAAGTCCAAAGACATTGGTATTTAATTATACACGCTTTGGACTATGTGTCATATGTATGACTCCACTATTGATCTTGATAGATTCTTTCAAACAGAAAAGGAAATACTGAAAGAGAATCTCATAAATATATGGCAGAAAAGAAAAGACTAGAATTATTCAGTTTAAGTATATAGATGATATACATGTTATGGCTATATTCTTTGCTTATTAAACAATGTGGTTCTCAAGTATTTGATACTGAATTTGTGTGTGTGAATCGTCATACGAAACAACACAATTCATGAACTACAATGGCCTAAGTAACTAGCAAAAGAATATGTGATGATGTTCATCGAGAACAAATAAAGGGTTATTGTATTACTCGTTAAACATCAAAACTTGCCTTCAAAGATTTGTTTTATCAGGTATTATGAGAACAAAAGGGTTGTTCAAATAATTGTCGTAATCCATAAAAGATGGATGATTCACAAATCTCGTTGGAGAAATCACATCCATAAAAGTGGTGCTAAAAATGTCGAAAGACAAATTTATTGAAAGATCACTTAGGAAGTGACATCGCCGTTTAAATTATATTGGAAAGAAAACATGAAGAAACTCCATGTGTATGGAATTTTGGAGTTTTTTGATTTTGATCAAATAACGCTTGTGAAACTTTCCTAGAGATAATTAAAACTTCGTTCATAAGCCAAAAGGGAACGAATGACTAGCTTATTGGAACTTGTACATATTGTTGTACGAAGTCCATTATGTGTAGTCAAGAGCGATGGATTTCAACTTCATATGCTTTCTCCAAAAATTTGAGTGAATATATGAATACTTACTTAATTAGGATGAAGTATGAAACATTTGAAAAGTTCAAAGACTTTCAAGATGAAGTGCAAAATCATTGTAACAAGAATATAAACAGTTTATGATAAAGATCATAAAGGAAGATATTTGAGTTACAAAGTTTAGCAAAATACCTAAGATTTATGGAATCGTTCCGTGGATTTGCATTTCCCGAAACACCATAAGAGTATGGAGCATTCGAGATATGTAATTAAACCTTGTTTGACATGGTAAGATCAAAGGTATAATTCATAAAACTGCCATTATATTTTAAAGATTAAAAGCTTTAGAGACTACCGTTTTTCCACTGAAAAGAGCTCCATCATAATCCGTTGAAATGACACCATATAAAGTTATGGTTTGGGATAAAACCCAAGTTGTCTTTTCTTAAACATTGGTATGCTATGCATAAGAAAGATGTTTGCAACCAAAATCGGATGAACCTGTCTTTGTATGTTATTTCGAATAACTGTTCCTCCATAACATCGAAGACAAAAATGTTTGTCACTTAGAACGTCAAGTTTCTTTGAGAAGGAATTTTTCGTGAAAAGTAAAGTGGGAGGACAATAGAACTTTGATAAGGTTAAAAGAACCTTAGCTATATGTGCAGAGTTGCGCAGCGCCGAAAAGTGTTCCGGAGGCAGCGATAATGCTCATGGCTCACGTGCCTCAAAGGTTGTGGTTATGGAGATCTAAGTTCCTATTGAAACAAGTAGGTCGGATGAACAATCAAATACCAAGATTTGAGAGTTAAATCATTATTTGACAATAATGATCCGACTACGTGCAAAGAAGCGATGATGAGCCCTGACTCCGTCAAATGGCTTGAAGCCATAAAATCCGTGATAGTTCCATACACGAGAAATCAAGTTTTGAACTTGAAGGACCCTCGAGAAAGGTGTAAGACCTTACAGTTGTGTCTGGATCTATAAAGAAATAGACATGGATGTTTTACATCTATGAAATAGTCGACATGTTGGGAAAGAGTTCACAAAATGTTCAAAGGTTGACTATGACAAGATTTGATCTTTCATAGTGATATTTAGTCTAGACGGATTAATGTAGCAACCACTACATATAATTTGTTATATGGTAGTTGAATAAACAAAACAAGTTCTTCTAATAGAATTGTTACCTAGGACATGTGCATAACACAGTCCATAGGGTTTTGTTAATTCAAAGGATGCTAAAAGCATATGCAAACTTCAATGGTTAAAGTGAGCATTGCGGAGTTGAAATCTTCACTATGATGAAACTGTTAAAGGAGTTTAAAAGTTCATTAGAGACAATGAAGATGCTTGCATTTGCAAGAAATTAAGTGGGAGCACTAAGACATGTTTCTAATACATTATGTGGAAAACATATTGTTGATTGGAAATAATGTATCTTTTATTAACACATATTAAGAATTTCATCCCGATGAAAGACTTAGGCAAAACCCAAATATTTGTCATGAATAGACGCTAATATGGTTGTGCCAGAAGTACATAGACGAGATATTGAATGAGTTCAATATAGAAACTACAAGAGAGGTTCTTGTCGCACAGAAAGGATTGAATGAGTTCAATGTTGATGATATATTCAAGTGTATTGACATTTGGAAAAGTGAAACAAATAATCAAGTATAGATTGATACTTGATGTATGAAATCACAAAGAGTATTTATATCAATCATACTGTGATATGTACAAATCCAGATATGTCCTATGCTCTAAATGTTGTGAGCATATACCAGAATGATTCGTAAGATGATCATCGGACAATAGTAAGGATATTCTTATGATCTTTTGGAAGAACTAAGAGTATAATATTTGTAGAAGTGACAAATAGATGGTTAGTTCATTGTAAAAGTACTACATTGATACTAGTTTTGTCACAAAGTACAAATTAAGTTTATCTCAATCTAAACTAAGGGTGGCACAATATAATGGAAAGTGAGTTCCATAATGGATTTGGATGAGTTCCAAAGTTAAAACATTGTGACAGATACTACAACAAAAGGCTAAGTATATGACTGCTACTATAGCAGCAAAAGAGGGCATTTGTGTCAAGTAGTTTGTTATCAAACTAGGTGTAGTTCACAGTGGGATTATACTATGAAGATATATTGTGCGACAATATTATCAACATGTTTTAACCCCAAAGAACTAAAGGTCACACCGAAAGACCAAATTTATACAAAGCCATCTCATTAGAGAATGAGTGATGCGTAGAGACGCAAAGACATGCAATTACACACGGACCTGGAAGTGTCAGATCCGGAGATCATTTGACCACTAGCAACGTGTACTTACAACACCAGAAAGCCATAGGTGTTGAATACACAAAAGTTTGAAACTAGATTATTGACTCTAGTGCAAGTGGGAGACTGTTGGAGATATGCCCAAGAGGCAATAATAAAGTGGTTATTATCATATCTTCACACTTATGATAAATGTTTACATGCCATGCTATAATTGTATTAACCGGAAACATTAATACTTGTGTGATTTGTAAACTAAAATAAGAGTCCCTAGTGAAGCCTCTTGTTAAACTAGCTTGTTGGTTAATATATGATCATGGTTTCCTGATCATGAACATAGAGATGTTATTAACAACAGGATCATATCATTAGGAGAATGATGTGATGGACATACTCCTATAGATAAGCGTAGCATAAAGATCAAGTCATTTCAATAGTTCAATTGCTATATGCTTTCTGATACATAGTAACCTAATTCCTTCGACCATGAGATCATGCCTATCACCTTTACCGGATGGATGCTTTGATGACATCAAACACCACACCGTAACTGGGTGGCTATAAAGGTGGCATTGAGTGTTCGGAAAGTATTGGTTGAGACACATGGATCAAGAGTGGGATTTGTCCATCCATATGACGGATAGATATACTCTGGGCCCTCTCGGTGAAATGTCATCCAATTAGCTTGCAAGCATGTGACTGGCTCACAAGGGATCACATATCACGGGAACGAGAAAAGAGTACTTATCAGTAACGAGGTTGAACTAGGTATGCAGAGATACCGACGATCATAACCTCGGATAAGTAACATATCGTGAGACAAAGGGAAATTGGTATCGTATGTAAGTGGTTCATTCGATCGCAAAGTAATCGTAGAAATATGTGGGAGCCATATGAATTTCCAGATTCCTCTATTGGTTATTGTTCGGAGAAGTGTCTCGATCATGTCCGCATAATTCACGAACCGTAGGGAGACACACTTAAGGATTCGACGTTGTTTGAGTAGTTATGGTATTATGAGAAAGAGACCGAATGTTGTTCGGAGTCTCGGATGGGATCCGGGATATCACGAGGTGATCCGGAATGGTCCGGAGAATAAGATTCATATAAGGAAAGACCCGTTTCGGAGTTCGGTAATGATTCCGGTGTTTTCATCGGGAATGTTCTAGAAGGTTCCGGAATGTCCGGCACTCAGAAGGGGGAGGGGTACATGAATGTGTCATTACATATTGGAATGATTGCATCATGTACTAAGTGTTCTTGCTGTCCCAAATAAAGGATTAAATTGAATCCTAAAACAGAAAAGTCAAATGTCCAGTTTGAAAGTCAAACGGCTAAAACAAGAAACTGTGGGAAACAAGCAAGAGGAGTTTGAAACCAACTTGGAGGAGGAGTTCCTCTCCTCCAAGCCGGCGGCCAGCCCTAGGCCGAGTTGGGGAGGGACTCCCCTCCCTCCCTGGCGCGCCAAGCCCCTCCACCTATAAAAGGAGGGGCAGGGCCTCCTCCTTGAGACACACAAGTTTCTACCTCTAATCTCCGGTTTAGAGCCGTTCTGGTTTAGAGCTTCTAATTGCTTTAGCCTGCGGTTTAGAGCCTTCTAATTGGTGTGTCTAATCCCTAGACCACTAATAGTACTCTCTCATACTCCACCATACTCACTCCGGCTTAAGGCGAAGCCCTGCGGGATCTCCCCTCTACTTCCGGTACCACGCCGTTGTGCTGCCGGAATCGCGAGGAGAGTGCTACAACCTTCGCTGCCTGCTGGAACAAGGGAGAGGAAGGTCTTCATTGAGTACCGAACGTGTGACCGACTGCGGGAGCGCTGCCGGAACGTAGCGCCGGAAGGATCGTCTGCGCGATCTTGAGATCGGAAAGAGTACGACTACATCATCCACGAGAATCTGCTCTCGTTAACCGCTTTGGAATCTTCGAGGGTAAGTTATTCCATCGACTCGTTGCTACAATCTAGTAGATAGATCTTGGCTTGTTTGTTTGTATGCGATAGAAATTTTTTGTTTTCCATGCCACGAACCCCTACAAAAAAAGGATAAGGAGAGGTCATTACTGAAGTAATAACTTCCGAGACTCAAGAAAACTATTGGGTTATCTCCCAACAAGTACTTTTCTTTAACGCCTTTAAGTTAGGCACAAGAAGCAATAATCAAGTATTTTCAAATGAAGAAACATTAACATCAAACCTTGCTTTCAAAGGAGGAGAAAAAAATCAACTTATCTCTCCTCATAGGAAAGTGTTCAATACCTTTCTTGAATGGAAATTAATGTTTAGTGGTGCCTTCTTTCATATCAATGATGGCACCAACAGTTCTAAGAAAAGGTCTTCCCAAAGTAATAGGACAAGAATAAGTGTATTCAACATCCAAAACATAGAAATCAACAGGGACATAAGCATTGTTAACCATAATAAGAACATCATTAACACTCCCCATGAGTTTCTTTTTAGCATTATCATTATGCGGTACATCCAAATAAAAATCTTCCAAAGGTGGCAAATCAAGCATTTCATAAATCTTTCTAGGCATGATAGAGACACTAGAACCAAGGTCACATGAAGCTTTGAGATCAAAGGCATTCACTTGTATATTAATAATGGGTTCCCAACTATCTTCTACTTTCCTAGGAATAGAAGCTTTGTGTTTCAACTTCTCTTCCTTAATTTTAATAAGAGCATCTGTAATGTGTTTGGTGAAAGCTACATGCATATCACTAGCATCAGGACTGTTAGCAAGATTTTGTAGGAACATAATCACTTCAAAAATATTGAAACCATCAAGATCAAAATCAATCTTAGCATCACTAGTAGTAGGCTCATTGGATTTAGGCATTGTCGTAGGAGGAATAGGGACGTCTTGTGGTTTAGTGGCATCCATATTGGTGGTGGTGATAGTGCACACACTATTGTTTTTAGAAATTTCAGCTTATGTTTCCCACTTAGCATGAAGTTGGGCTAACAATCTAACATTTTCATCAATAGTAACGTGTATGGCATGAGTAGCATCAAAGGTACTTTCCAAAGTTTCAGGTTTAGCAGCCATTTTATTAATCAAGGAGGACTGTGCTTCAGACAAAGAGGAAATATTTTTCTCAACATTCAAAAGTTTTTCCACCACAGTCTTGTTGAAAGTGGTTTGTTTACTAATAAAGTCTTTGAGCATGACTTCAAGTTTAGAGGGGGCACTTATAGTATTGTTGTAGGAGTTTCCATAGGTATTGCCATTATTAGGAGGATAAGGCCTATAGTTATTACCATAAGCATTGTTGTTAAAATTGTTGTTTCTAATGAAGTTCAAATCAACTTGATCTTCTTGAGAAACCAAAGAGGCTAAGGGAACATTATTAGGATCTAAAGGAGCTTTCCCATTAACAAGCATAGCCATGATAACATCAATCTTATCACTCAAAGAGGAGGTTTCTTCAACAGAATTTACCTTATTACCATGTGGATCTCTCTCAGTGTGCCATTCAGAGTAATTAACCATCATATTATCAAGGAGTTTTGTTGCATCACCCAAGGTGATGGTCATAAAGGTACCTCCAGCAGCTGAATCCAACATGTTTCTTGAAGAGAAGTTCAAACATGCATAAAAAGTTTGGATAATCATCCAAGCAGTAAGTCCATGTGTGGGACAATTATTAACCAAAGATTTCATTATTTCCCAAGCTTGAGCAACATGTTCATTATCAAGTTGTTTAAATTTCATAATATCACATCTCATAGATATAATCTTAGGAAGAGGGTAGTGCTTTCCAATAAAAGCATCTTTGCACTTAATCCAAGAATCAATACCATTTCTAGGCAAGGATAGCAACCATTATTTAGCTTTTCCTCTCAAGGAGAAAGGAAACAACTTGAGCTTAATAATATCTCTATCTTCATCCTTATACTTCTGAATCTCACAAACTTCAACAAAGTTATTGAGGTGGGCAGCAGCATCAGAACTAGCACCAAAAAATTGCTCTCTCATCACAAGATTCAACAAAGCAGGCTTAATTTCATAAAAGGTAGCATCATGAGCATGTGGAGCAATAGGAGTACTTAGGAAATCATTGTTGTTTGTGCTAGTGAAGTCACACAACTTGGTGTTCTCAGCAGAGTTCATTTTGGTAAAAGTGGAGCAAGCCAACAGTAGCAGCAACTAGAGCAGGAACTAATTTTTTGTGTTTTTGATAAGAGAAAGCAAACCAAACTAAACTAATTTTTTTTGGAGTTTTTGATAAAAAGAGACAAACAAAACCAAGCAAAAGAAACTAAGCAAAACCAAAACAAAGTAAAGAGAAAGGTTGTGAAGGACTCCCCTTGTGAAGACGTCCTTAGCCTCCCCGGCAACGACGCTAGAAAAAGCTGGTTGGCGTGCTATTGACGCCTCGTTGGGAGACCCGAAGAGCAAGGTGTGATGAGCACAGCAGCAAGTTTCCCCTTAGTAAAAAACTGAGGTTATCGAACCAGTAGGAGGAAGGAAACGACTCAAAGGTGTTGCTAGCAACTTGGATACCTACACAACACAAACTCAAGACTTTGCCCCAACGAACAGTGAGGTTGTCAATCTCACTGGTTTGCTGAAAACAAAGGATTAAATGTATGTTGTGGAAAGTAATAGTGGTTTGCAGCAAGTAAACATTAACAATGGAAGATTTATTAATGGTAAATATTGGACCGGGGTCCATAGTTCACTAGAGGTGTTATCCTTAGATAAACAAACATGGCATGCTGGGTAAACAAATTACATCAGGGAAATTGACAGGACTGATCAAGGCATAACAATACAATACTAGACATGCATGATCCTATGAGATTCGATTGGGCAAAACAACAAGATACATAGACCTCCATTCAACTGCATCGATGACTAGAAATCCACCTTTAGGTTATCATCCGAACCCCCTCCAGTATTAAGTTGCAAGCAACAGATAACTACTTTAAGCAAAGTGTGTAAGGTAAACAATCCACTTGTTCCATGAACAAGAGACCGTTGTTTTCTCCCTAGTGGCAACATCATATCTACAACCTTAGAGATTTCTGTCACTTCCCTTAGATTAAATAGAGGCATGAACCCACTATCTAGCATAAATACCCCCTCTTGGAGTCACTAGCATGTACTTGGTCAAGATAGCTACTAGAAATGGAGAGCATGCAAGATCACAAACAACACAGACATGATAGAATCAATAAGACAAAACCATGAATCAATCTGACATAGTAATCTCAATATCCATCAGATCCCTACAAACACAACATGCATGATTACAAATAGATATGATCTTGATCATGAACGGAGCTCACAATATCTAAACATGGTAGCACAAAGGAGGAGATACAACCATCTAGCTACTACATGGACCCGTAGTCCAAGGTGGAACTACTCACGCTTCATACCGGAGGCTGGCATGATGAAGAAGAAGACATCCGGGATGATCTCCCCTCCGGCAAGGTGTCGAGAAGAGCTCCAGATCCCCCGTTCTAGGGACGATGGTGGCGGCGGCTACATACGGTTCCGTGGAATATTGATCGGGTACTTAGGGTTTAGGCACCGGGGGGGTCTTTATAGGCGAAGAGGCGAGGCAGGGGGGTCGCCAGGGCGACCACACCCCCCAGGCGTGGGCCCACCTTGTCCGCGCGTCCAGGGGTGTGGCCCCCTGATGGCTCTCCTCCATCTCGTATTCAGGCTTCGTGTTCCCACGGTAAAATATTGACTTTGGCTTTTGTCCTGTCCAATTCCAATAATATTGATTTTCTGCCTTTCTGGAACCAAAAACAGAAGAAAACATGCAACTGGTACTATGGCATATTGTTAATAGGTTAGTACCAGAAAACATATAAAAATACCTCAAAGTGTAGACAAAGCAAAGCAAAGTAGATACTATACAAGCATGGAACATCAAAAATTATAGATACGTTTCCGACGTATTAGAGTCCTATTGCTATCATCAGGTGCAAGTAAAATTATACTCAAGACATTCTTATATCCAATAATAGAAAATCAAACTCAATAATGCTCCATATATTATAATAAACTCAAAATTTCATAAATGGGATCGACTATTCCTATAGGGAATTCTAATGATGCAATTTTTATTTCTAAACTCGAACTAATGTGAAACTAGAATAGAAAACTTATAAGATTGATTACAAGGTTTTAAAGATCTCCCCATGCTTGTAATCAAGCCAGGTGGGATCAAATAATTCCTTGCTAGTACCTATTCCTCCTCCTGGGTAGGAAGAGTATTGCCTTCTTCTCCTGTGTTGCAAACTTTAGCTATGCTTGCGAGGCGGATGCTGAGCTCGGCCATGTCGTATTGAAGCTTCAAAATTTTCCTCTTGAGGAATTTCTTATCATCTGTCAACTCAAAAACAGTTTTAATCAATAAAACCAACTCTATCATTGATGTCATCGACCTTTTTATCAAGGTATTTGCTCATCATCCAGTAGGAGTCAATCCCCTCTCCAATAGTTTCAACACATGCCTTTAAGGATTTTTACAATTGATAGATCTTATCATGAATCTCATCTTGCCGCACCTTCTTGGGTTTAAGAGGTGACGAACCGAGAGGAGGTTTATAATAAGATCCTATGTTGTGATTGTAAGGATTAGGGAGATACTCATCCTTTCTCCTTCTCTGATCTGTTTTCCTCATCATCTCCATCCTTTGCGGGAACATGTCCTCCCAATTTGGGAGAGGCTTGTTCTCCGAGCTGGATGACGAAGATGCTTCTTTTAGTTCTACTCCCTCGATCCTCTTCATAGGCTTCTCTTCATTCTTCCTCCAAATCTTGTTGACATGGAAAGGCTACATGGCTTCGCTGCACAGATATTGTTAGAAGGGGATTATATGGAGATGGCGATGGTTTTTCTAGTCTAGAGGACTGATGTGTGTTGAACGCCCCTTTGGGAAACCCAAAGAACAAGGTATGATGCAGCAGAGCAGCAAGTTTTCCCTCAGTAAGAAACCGAGGTTATCCAACCAGTAGGAGGAAGGAAACACCACAAAGGTGTTGCAAGCAACGTGGAAACCTGCACAACACAAACTCAAGACTTTGCCCCAACTAACAGTGAGGTTGTAACATCCCAAAAATATCAAACTTAGATCAACAAAACACTAATCCTAAAGTTTAGGGTTAACAAAAACTTTTCTAAATCAATTCATGAAAGCATGTCTATGTGTATGCATGAATTTTGAAATTCTTTAAAACCACTTTATTTGTGTGATCCATTGCTTGTAAAATGTTTCTTTGGTGAAAAGAACATCATCTAAAACATTCCCCACACTTTTCCTAAAGAAAAATAAGTCAAAACCAATATATTAAGTGAATGGTCATTTTGACCAATTTAACTCCCATGCCTATTTTGGCTGTCTCAAACTTTCAAAACCTAACAGAAACTTTTCTGGATCTTTGCACCCCTTGAATGTACTCATAACAAAGTATCAAGGCCCACCTTGTGATCATCCAGAAACTTTCAAATGCATAGTTTAAATGACAACTCAAAATTGAATCTTCTTCATATGGGAAGATCCCACTTTTTCAAAACCCACTTAAACAAGCTCAATTTTCAAAACCCAAGCATTTGCAGACTCACCAGAACCAATCTAGCAAACCCACCAAAAAACATTTCAAAATTCAAAACTTGATTTCATGCGGCCATTTCATCAAACAGGTTGCAGACACAAATCAAACAAAACACAAAACACTATAGTGTACAGTGATTCTTGCCTAACTTGTTCCCTAGTCAGCTCTCACACACCTCAGTAGATCATCTAGAAAGATTAGCCCAACACTAGCACCCTGTGAGCTTGCCATTCCCATTAATGGTGAACAGCCGAGCAACCCCATGTCACCCCAAAGTGGACAGCAAGCTAGGAGCAGCAGCAAGCCTAGCCAGCATGTCTGGGAGGCAGCCCACCGTCCACCGCCACTGCCTGTCCCAGCCGCGAGCGTTGCCAAGCCCTGGACCACGCGCATAAGACACGCCCAGACCATGCCGAGCGTGCGCCAGAGCGCCACCCTCGACCACCACCCACAGACCGTGCGCCGCCCTCACCGCGCGCACACACGATCACCACCGACCCAGGAGACCGCCAGACATCCCCGTTTAACGCCCCGCGCCATACAGCCACCGCCCGCCGTCGAGAACGCCGCCTCTGCCGCGCAGAGCACCGCCCGTTCCAGACCAAACCACACCGCCCCATCACTCGCGACCATGCCGTTGAGCATCGCCAGGAGACACAGCACCGTCCCCTACCCTTGCCCATGCCTTTAGCTGCCTGTAACATCGCCTCCGACGAGCTCACCTTGCGCCCCGACGGTCCCCTCGCTCGACTATAAATAGAGGCCACCCCCGCACGATTTCTTCACACCATCTCACTCCCCTCTCCTCACTGATCGTGCCACACCATTCTCAGAGCAAGGCGAGCACCACCCTGCCGGAATTTCACCGGAGCCTGCCGCTGCCGGAGAAGAAAGGAGCCAGCGATTGGAGCCGCCCCAGGAGAAGCCACCGGTACCAGGAGGTTCGCCGTCGTCGACTTCGTCGTTCGCCCGCATCGCCGACCCTCGCCCGTACCCCGGTGAGCCCCCAGCACCCCTCACTGGCCGCTCTAGGTTTCGTTCTCGCCGGAGCTGTCTCGCGTCGACGATGACCCTCAGCCATTGGATTAGAACCAGATCTAACGAACCACGTTGCCCCATACCGCTTCGCCCAGCCCCGTGTCACTGACGAGTGGGGACACCCACTTAAGCAGCCCACGGGAGCACTGCGCTTAGCAGGCCGGCCCGTTAGAATTTCCCGCGCAGCCCAGCATTTCAAATTAAACTTTTTCTTTTTAAATTCAAACACACTTCAGTACCCAACTTCAAAAATCAACCTAGATCAATTTAGTGCACCAAATTAGATGAAACCAATTTTGTTGGAAAGGTCTGTGAATGCTTAATCCAAGCCCGTTGGATTCAAGTCATTTGGATTTGTAGATCACCCTTAGCAAAAATGACAAGGCAGAAGCTTTTCTGCAATCAAACATTTTTCAAATTTAAACCACAATAGCTTTTGAGTTGATTCCAACTCTCAAAAATCACTTTCAACCATACCTTTCAGAATATATAAAAATATATATAGGTTACTTGCATAAATAATGTTCAAGGAATAAAGGAATGCTTCATAAGCATTTCTAGCCACTTTAATTAATTAAAATAAAAGGGTAAAACCTTGTTAAATTGTGACACCACTTTAAATCACATTCCCATGGACTACAACATGTGGTGATGACATGTGTCAACATGATCCCATGTTTAGTTTGGAGAATATTAAATCTTAAGTAGTTCTTCAATGAGTAGAAATTACTTTTTCTAAAATAAGAAGACTTAAACCAATCCTTAACCTTGTAATGTTAGAGATGATGCTAGATCATCTATAGGACCCTTGTGTGTGATGATTGCAAGTAGTTAAGTATTGTTTGGTGATTGTGTACCTCGTATTTATTCATAGACGCTAGTACCGACCAAGGCTACGAAGAAGGAGGATACTACGAAGAGGAAGCCGAAGATAACTTCAACCACTGCTCTGCACAAGGCAAGCCTAATACTACTAGTTGATTGAGCAAGCTAGTAACTATGCAAGCTTATACCGATATTGATGCAAGCTAACACTTGCAAGATACCCTATTGTTGCCACAACCCATGCTTGTGACATGATTACTATATGCCCTAAGCGTATGTAACCATACCCACTTGCTAAACCAATCCTAGTTTTATGGCAAGCTTTTTACTCTATTTCCTTATCAAAGTTTACTTAGAGGCTACCCAAGAAGTTTGGTAGAGACTAGACAGTTGTGCTGAAGGTTGCATAAAGAACATTAAAATTTGGCCTAAGCTAGAAACCTTGATATCAGCTTATGATATAAGGTTGGACTTAGTTGCAACTCCACTAGTTACCACCCCTCTATTAGTACTACCCCACCTGTAGATGCTAGTGCTAAGCATAAAACTGGATCAACTTTAGATGGGAATACTTGGTGGAAAAATGGTTATGAAAACCTTGGAATGATGGATCATTCTATTGAAATGTTTTGGACATGTGTTTCCAAACACTTGATGATTTTTGGTGATGAAAATGTTGAGGCATGAGCCTTAGCCCTTTATAAAACTGATGGTTGTCTGGATGCGATACCATTCCAATTTTATCGTACAACCACAATACCCGAATATTGGGTAGGGCTTGACTGGAAACTTATATACCTTAGTATTAGTTCCCTCACGGCCAAGGTCTGAGCTGAGGCTACCTTGTGAAGATTGTCCACCTGTGCAGTACCCAAGATGACAGTGGTCATGGTTGGGAGGCCAAACTCACAGGAGAGGTGCTTATACTAGGGAGTGTAAATGGAAGGTTAGGATTGATTATCCGCATACTGAGTATGGTGAATTCAGGATTTGTTCCTGACGGATGTATCGAATGTTGTGGTGAAAGTGTACAATCTCTGCAGAGTGTCAAACTATTCGAATAGCCGCGTCCGCGGTTATGGACAGTTGGAGTGGCCATACTGTTCCCCCGTCAGACTTTTCAAAATGACTTGTGAACGACCTGAGACTTTGACTTGACCACAATAGAGTTGTGACTGGAAATACAAGATCCCACTTAGGAGTTATAAAATTGTGACCAGCTTTGGAACTTAGTAGTATAAATCTGGCTTTTTGCAAAACAACCCTAGAGCCTAGTGTCCTATTATCCAAAACCCCCTTTTTCTTGTTAGTAGTAGTTTGCGAGTACTTAAAGAGTACTCATGGCTTTGTCCCTGGCTATTCCCATGGCCAGACTATGAAGAGGAGTACCTGGAGGATGGACCCCAGGACGGTTACGACAACTAGGATCATCTCCCATCGTTAGCATTGCCTGTGACCCCGAATATGGAGCCTCGCCTACGCTACCGTTATTATGCCGTATTCCGCTGCTTGATGTTGTATTAAGAACTGGATCATGAGATCCCTATTTGTGTAAGAACTTGTGTATCGTTGTAATGGATGAAGTACTATGGTATCCAATTCTGTTATGTCTCGCAAAAATGGTAATCCTGGGATTGCGATGTATGGCATAACAGGCATCTAGGATTGAAAAATCCGGGTGTTGACAAGTTGGTATCAGAGCCATCCTGACCATAGGAGACCCTAGTTAGATTGGACGCTAAACCAAAAACTTAGTTTTAATACTCAAAAACAACACTATTTACGAAAACTTATTCTCATTCTTACCTCTTAAATTCTTTAATAAACCTCATGTACCTCAAAAACTCTTGCAAAATATATAAAATTTTGACACACTTGATCACTTTGCTAAACTACTTCTCCTCTATTTTTATAGATGGACGTGAAGTACAGCAAGTTTTACCAACTCGGAAATGGAGGAGACCTTATCTTTGAGAGGGATCTGGATCAGCTTTCGGAACTTTTGGAGCGCCCGCATCCCGAGTTCTTCGGAGCTCAGCTCAATGATCAAGGGGGGGAAGATCTACAGTGGCTAATAGTTGCAAGTCTCCGAGGAAAGATTGAACCTCCCACTGCGGAGGGAATTCAGTTTACCTTGAGGGAAAACAACTGGCTCGATGGACTTGCCCGAGCAATGCAGGAAGCTCTTTCCCGTCTGTGTGGGCAGAGCATCAATCAGATCAAGGGTACTCGCTTTGAGTTTTGCCCAAGACGTGATGCAAATGGTCAACCACTGGAAGCCCCATACCACCCCGAGCTGAAGACTCAATTGGACCACCTTAGCTTCATGATGTATGATCGTCAGCAGGAACTGGACAACTGCCGTGACTATTGCAACCACAAGTCTGCCATCATCAAGACGAAGGATCAGACCATCGCCATGCTAGCAAAGGATCGCAAGTCTCGCCGCCGTCAGCTCGACAAGAAGGAGCGCATTATTGCCCGTCTTCGCCATCGTATCTCAGCTCTGGAAGAGACCATCCATGAGAGAGACATGCAGTTAGAGGAAAGGGAGAATGCCGGAGAAGATCTTCGTGGAGAGCCTTGCTCCTATCTCAGCGATGACGATGATTTTCTGGAGGACCAGGCCATGGACTTCTTCACCGATGAGGATGATTTCGCCTTCATCGATGATGTGGAAGATGATGAAGCCACAGACTCCGAGCAGTAGTAGCACTGAGCACTAGCGTAGCGAGTAGTAGTCGGTCCCACTGTATCGTAGTTCCCAGAATGGTTCTTAAAACCATCTGTTTTGCTTGTTGTGGTGTGTGTTGTACTGTGTGCTATGAGTGAATGAATGAAAAAGCAAGTTGCTAGAAAACTTGAGTCAACTCTAAAAAACTTTTCAAAGACCCAAAACCTTAGAAATTTCCCTCTTTTCTCATGATCTATATCAATCCTCAGATGCCACGTGGAGGAAGTGGTTCAACCCCGGACCCAATGTTGCAGATCCTGCAAATGTTGACTTCTGACCGCGAAGCTGAACGAGCGGAACGACAAGCCAACCTAGCTACTCTGCAACAGATAGCCCAGCTAGCCCACAACAACCAAGGTCATGGAAATCAGGACAACCACGGATCTAAGCTCAAGAACTTCCAGAATACCAACCCACCCGTTTTCACCAAGTCAGAAGAACCCCTAGACGCCGATGATTGGCTGCAAACCATGGAGAATAACTTAGAAGTAGCCGGAGTAGAAGCCAACGAGAAAGTCTTGTTCGCCACTCATTATCTAGCGGGAGATGCCAGGGCATGGTGGAACAGTGTTCGTGCAATGACCGGAGGCCAAATGATGACCTGGGAGGAATTCAAGGTCAAGTTTAGCAGAACCCATGTGCCGCCAGGTTTGATCAAGAGAATGAGAGACAAGTTCAGAGAACTGAAGCAAGGAAGGATGACAGTAGTGGAATACCGTGACAAATTTTTGTCATTAGCTAGGTACGCCCCAGATGAGATAGACACCGAAGCCAAGAAGAAAGAAAGATTCCTGAATGGTCTGCATGACGAGATGCAGACAGTATTAGTCAATATTCCCTTTGCCGATATCGAAGCCCTTGTCGACTCCGCTATCCAGATGGAAGGAAAGATCAATCAGGCCAATGAGAACCGCAAGCGTTGCATGATGCATCAACCAGGAACCCATCAGACCCCAAAGTATCGCCCCAACCCATCTCCAGGATTTGCCCCAAGAACCAACAGACCCCCTATGACCCGTCCGAACTATCCCAACTGTGGAAACCCTAGACCCGGAGGAAATCACAACAACCCCGGCAATTCTAGCCCTTTCAACCGTGCCCCACCCAAGTTCAACACCAACCATGCTACCGTCAACCCCAATACTGCCCCGAGGACTGGAAGCAATGCTGTGCCTGTCGCAGCCAAGGACAAGTCCCAAGTGACCTGTTATGACTGTGGAAATAAAGGCCACTATTCCAACGAGTGCCCCAACAAGAAGAACGCTACAGCCCCTAATACCAATGTCCCAGCCCAGCAGCAGCGTCGTGTCCAGCCAGGGAGAAGATTTGCCCCCGGAAATTCACTCAACCGTAATGGCCGCCTTTTTCTCATGCATGCTGAAGAAGCTCAGGAAGCGCCAGACGTCGTGCTGGGTATGTTTTCTGTTAATTCAGTACTCGCAAGAGTGTTGTTTGATTCTGGTGCATCGCATTCATTTGTCACCGAAGAATTTGCATGCACTAGTAAAATCCAACCAACCAAACTGAAGCATGTGATGATTGTACAAATTCCCGGATCAACCACCAAGGCTAGGCATATTTGCAAAGCCGTCCCTATCCGAATCCATGGCATAGATTTTTATGCTAATCTAATAGTACTCGGAACTAAAGGTTTGGAAGTAGTACTAGGAATGGATTGGATGTCTAAACATAAAGGAATGATTGACTGTGCCAAGAAAGCCATTACCATGACTAGTACCGCCGGAATATTAGTCGAGCATATATCGGAAACCTTACCTCGCCAATTCAAGTGTAACAAGAGTCTAGCCCAACCTACCATCGACCAAGTTCGGATAGTCTGTGAATACCCCGATGTATTTCTAGATGTTTTGCCCGGTATGCCCCCAGATAGGGATATCGAGTTTATCATCGAACTAATCCCCGGAACAGGACCTATAGCCCAGAGACCCTATAGTATGAACCTGTCAGAACTAGAAGAACTGAAGAAGCAACTGGATTCCATGTTAGAAATCGGATTGATTCAACCAAGTGCGTCCCCATGGAGGTCACCTGTCTTATTTGTGGACAAGAAGGATGGAGGTAACCGTTTGTGTACGGATTATCGAAAGTTGAATGATGTCACCATCAAGAACAAGTATCCCTTGCCCAAGATAGAGGATTTGTTTGATCAGTTGACCGGTGCCCAGGTGTTTTCTAAGATTGATCTTAGAACTGGTTATCAGCAACTCAAAATTCGTGCAGAGGATATTCCAAAGACTGCCTTTACCACCAGATATGGGTTGTATGAGTATACAGTCATGTCTTTTGGATTAACCAATGCCCCCGCTTATTTCATGAACCTCATGAATAAGATTTTTATGGACTTCCTGGATAAGTTTGTCGTTGTTTTCATCGATGACATTCTGATTTATTCCAAATCGGAAGAAGAACATGAGCTACACCTAAGGACCATTCTTGGAACCCTTAGAGAGCATCAGCTGTATGCAAAATTTAGCAAATGTGAATTCTGGTTACAGGAAGTAGGATTCCTCGGTCACATTGTATCAGCCGGAGGAATTGCCGTTGACCCTGCCAAAGTGAAAGATGTAGTGTGGCATCCCGCAAAAACCACTACTAGAAAATCGCGTTGAATTTGTGCATTGCATCGTCATCATCATGCATTGTTTGCCAAAACTATGTTTGCAAAGCCCGTGTTGTTTTCTAAACGCCCCTCTTTATTCAAACCTCAAAACCGGGTCCCCGGAATATTTTGGTTTGCCCGAAATCGGTTTGCAAAAACTTTGTTTGAAATAAATAAAATATTTAATTTATTTTAGTAGGGGCAGTCGAATGGGCCGACCCGACCCGAACGACCACCCCCGTATTAAACAAACGGTCCACCCTGCCAGCCCTACCTAAATCCTAAAGCTACCCACTATCCTACCCACACCCCTGGCCACCTCACCCCAGCCACTCAGCAACCGCCACCTCACCCCTCCCCTATTCCCTAGCCTATCCCTGCATGCCACATGGCCCAACCCTCTCCTCACACCCTCTCAGCCCCCACACACCAAACACCACACACAACACCACCGCAGCCACCTCCCTCAGCAAATCCCACCCCACGCGCGCCCGCTGGCCCACCCCGGTCCCGCCGCCTCTCTCCTCCCACCGACACGCTCCCCACCTCACGCACGCTCCCACCTGCCTCGCGTCTTCCTCCCCGACGCCTTCTTCCTCGCTCAGCCGGCCGCCGAGCCGCTCTCCTCTCGCAGCCTCTCCCCTCCCCGCCTAGCTCCAGCACCCCGCATCGCCCCCAGCGTGCCTCCGGCTCGCCGCCGCCGCTCTCGCTCCCGCCCGCTCGCCGGCCGCTGCGCCCCAGCCCTCCTCCGGCGAGCGCCTCCACCGCCCCTGCTCCACCCGCCGTCCTGTGCCTCCGCGCACGCGCCGACCCTCGCATCCCCCGTCGCCGCCCTTCTCCCGCCCCAGCGCGCGTGCTCCTCCCGCCGCCGGAGGCACCCCGCCGCCGCGCCTCCATCCGGCCCCGCCAGGCTCCCCCGCAGACGCCGCCGCCTCCCCCTCACGTCCTCGCCGCGCCCGCTCGAGCCCGCCGGCGCCGCTCCAGCACCCGCCGTCGCCGCGCCCGCCGGATGCCGCCCCGTCCCCGGTCCACCTCGCCTCTCCTGCATCTCGCCCCGCTGGACGCCTGCGAGCTCCCCGCCGCCCCTCTGCTAGCCGGCCGCCTCGCCGGCCACGGCCCGCCTGTGCCGCTTCCCTCCGGCCGGAGCCCGCGTCCCCGCCACCCCCGAGCTCGCCCTCACCTCTCCGGTCGCCGCCGCCAGTCCGCCTTCCACCTGCTCGCCCTCCGCCCAAGCCCCGCCGTCGAACCGACGCTACCGGCGCTCCCCGTCGCACCGTCAACCTCCCCGGCTTCCCCCTCCTGCGGACCCACCCCTTGACCCCGGCGCTGTCTGCCCTGCCACCTCGTTGGACCGCTGCGGTCGGCCTCTGGCCGTCCATGTTGGTGTGCTCGCGTCCAGTGCGCGCGTGCCGTTTTTGTCAGCGTCGTGTGCTCCGCAGCCAGCGTGTTGAAGGACGCTTCTTCCAAGTGTCAGACAAGAAGGAGGTTTTGGTTACTGTTTGATTCATGTTGGCAGCGATGGTATTGCTGCCGAGGAACCTCTCGGTGAACAAGAGCTCCAAGAAGAACAGGTACCCAGGAAGCCACCCGAACATCTGGTACTAATCCCAAGTTCGTCCTCGACATCTGGATCCCGGACCCGAAGACCACATGCTCGACAAGAACTCTTTTCCCGGATGCGAAGTCGAGAACCCGACCGCCAAGATCGACGATGCGAAGTCGCCAAGTTCATCTTCCCGGGTCCGAAGACCCCGGTACCCGATCCACTCAAGATTCGCCCAAGACGACAAGATCCACCTCCCAGAGCGACGACCCCTGGACACCAAGAGCTACCGGCAACATGACCGAGAACCGGACCCCGATGACCATGATCCCCACGGCAGGACAACAAGGACTTCGAGGTGGGACCGACAAGATCTTCTCCTCGGGACACCGGAAGCTCCCCTGAACGCCAAGCTCATCGAGTTCAGGAACCTCAAGATCTCCGTCACGGACGCGACGAGCACTTCGCCGGGGAACGCCAAGTTCTCCCTTCCGGTTGCGCAAGATCTACCCCGTACCAAGAACGAGAGAACGATCCCGCCGGAAACGACCCCGGCAGAACCCTGGACCCCGAGACCGGACCCTGGACCTTGTCGAACCCCGAACCCCGGAACCCCAAGATCGTCGAGCCCCCTCTAATGTGTGACTCTTTTCCTCGAACCCTATTTTATAACATATCAACTGGTTGCATACTTAATTGTCATCTCGCATGCATATCATTGGTTGGGGGCCTTATGCCGATTCACCTCTTAATTAAATATGGGGCCATATGCGGGCAAATCTAGTCTCATATCGGCCTCATTTAAACTTGTGTAGCGAACCCGGTACTATCTTCTGCCTGTCAAACAACATTTAAATGGCGGGGGTTCTAACTAACTTGAACCATCTAATAATTGTCGGGACCCCGGTCCCACTTAATATGGCCTAATTGCATCGCACTTTGCCATGCCATGCATCATACATGCATCATGCCGATCTTCTGCCGTTGTATTAAATATTGCATCCGGTGTTTCTTCTAGTGTTTTGGTTCTTCGCGGATAAGGCCGTTGAGTTGATGTGAGCTTCGCCCGATCTACGGTTGAACCTTCGGCAATGTTTTCAGGCGAGCATCTCCCTCTTTCTACCTATCTTACTTTTATAGTATTTACTTCCCTCCTGTTGATCTTTGCTATCTGTGTTGCGATGCTCTAGTTTCGTACCCGTGATATCCCTTGCAGCCATATATAGCCTTGGACACATCCTATTACCTGTTGTTTGGTAGATAGTTGGACCCGCGTGTCGTAGTCGCTTGCTCAAGTGTTTTGCTTGTCGTCAAGTACCACCATTGTTGGAGAATTGCCGCATGATGACGTTGGAGATGATCATGGTTTTAATTATTGTTCACTTTAATTCCTGTTTAACAACTAAAATTGAACTAAGCAGAGGCATCGGTGGGTGATAGGTAAGATTTGGTTTCCGACCGCCCACTTGTGTCCCGTAGGACCCCGAGTTCTTGACACCTGTTCCGAGATCGAGCGCGCTAACCACAGGTGGGGAGATATGGGCCCCCCATTGATTATTACCTGATTTCAAAGTATTGTACTGGGGGCCACAAGTAGTTTGGGGCTTTATTACTATCCTGTACTTATGCCATGCTTTACCGCTTTATTTACGATTGTGCGAGGTACTGCACACTGTACTGTTTTGGATGCAGAATGTTTACGCGGTATGGACAGTCCCCGTTTGGGGACCTGCTGTCGCATACTGCCATTGTCGCAAACCCTGAGTCCGTCTCGGAGACCGGCCGACTCCGTTGCGGGTGTCGACTCGGTGGGGTGGCCCCCCGTGCTTGCTTTGGGTCTGGGAACGTCGTGACTTAGGCCCCGCCGACATACCGATGGGTGTATGTTAACTGATCTGGCAAAAAGGGTCGAAGTGCCTGTGGATACTTTGGTGCACCCCTGCAGGGTTAAATCTTTTCGAGAAGCCGTGTCCGCGGTTATGGACGACTTGGAGCACAGTGCTTGATCATAGACAACTATAACTAAAGTTTACTGTTTTAAATTGACTTGTATCCGATATGATTAGTAATCAGCTTCACTACAACGGCATGGCTAAGTAAAAGTACCAACAACTGCTGGGTTTTGGGTTATCTAATGCTAATTGAATCTGACTAGTAAGTGATGCCACTATAACGGAATGACTAACTAAAAGTGCCCACTGCTTACTTTATCAGGACGATTATCTAAACCTGACTAGTAAAGTGCCACAACTATAACGGAATAATTAAAACTGCCAACTGTGTGAGTTCCTCGGTTGACTTCCTCGTTTGGTCTCGAGGGGGAAACGCCAGGATGGGTTTGTTTGATGCTAGTATCAGGTTGGTTCCAGATAGGTCATTCTTACCCCTCTCTGTTTGACGCCAGATGTTTCGAGTCTCTATAGGTTGTTTAGTGCATGCTGCCGCTGCCGCTTCAGTCCACCATACCTATGTAGGCGAGGACCGCCGAATTCTAGCCTCGCCGTGTACTGGCCTCAGTACTGACGCTCCTTCTTTTTCCTTTGCCCTTTGTCGGCACCCCCTTTTGTTTGAGCAGGTTTTGAGATCGACGCCGTTAGCAGGGTTACCCTTCCGGCTTGGCCTGGGCAGGGTTATGGACGCCATTGGTTATTCTTCAGGGCTCTTAGCCCCATTTGCATCTTGTCCGTAGCTGGACGCTATATCGTTTTCAAGGTGATTTGGATCTTTGTATATTATATCTGTATTCTTGACTCTTCGAGTCACTGTTATATATATCTGTTCTGTGGGTCCCATCGAGGACTGTTGTGTAATGTTATTACTTTGTTTTCCACCCGCACGAAAGTGCCTGGTGGGCACCTTCGAATCGTTTTCTATGCGGGTTTGGCGAGTTTTGCTCAAACTTGCATAGGGCCGATTTCGAGGGTGTTACAGAGTGGTATCATAGCTCAGCAGTTGCGATACCCCACAAGTCCAGCCTGTAGGATAACCTAGCTAACGGCCGAAGTAGAGTGTCAAAACTATTTTCGCAAAACCGGTTGGATAGTTCTGATTAGGTCTGATTTTACTCCTTACCCCTCTGCTATTCCCCTCTCATCTCGACGTGTTTTGAATCTGCTCTCTCCTTCTTCTTCGAGTCCAGGATTTCTCGTGGTTGGGTTCCGTCGTACCTTTAGGGTTTCGCTTCCTCCTTTGTCAACGGTGTTCTATCATCCGGTCTTCCTGCTGCCTGAGTGATCCTTGTCTGTGGTACCATTCTTTGTTCCTTGGTTGCGCCTTCCGGTGTTTTCTGACGCGACGGCATCCTCTACGCCAGATCCGATGCAGAGACTGCATCACTCCTTTGATCCGAACCTCGCTTGTCGAGATCTTCAGTCTGAATCTTGAGGGTTGGTTGCATAATCTGTCTATTCGTGTACATAGTAATGCTTTGAGTGCGGGATGGAGTCGCGACCATACCACTACTCTTATCATTCGCTTTTGTACATTGAATGGTGGATCGATGCAATTTTACTCCTTCCGCTGAAGTTAGAGGTGGCCTTACCTTTAACTTCGTCCGTTGTTTATCCGGAGTGTTCTCTTGACGAACGGGATCAACGACCTCTTGTTAGTGGTGTCGCGAAGATCTACACGAAGCGAAAAGACGCAGATCGCCGACCTTCCTTCCGGTACCATGAGGCGGATCTCGAGGGCGAGATCCATTGTTAGTGGTGTCGAATTGTGGCATCCCGCAAAAACCACTACTAGAAAATCGCGTTGAATTTGTGCATTGCATCGTCATCATCATGCATTGTTTGCCAAAACTATGTTTGCAAAGCCCGTGTTGTTTTCTAAACGCCCCTCTTTATTCAAACCTCAAAACCGGGTCCCCGGAATATTTTGGTTTGCCCGAAATCGGTTTGCAAAAACTTTGTTTGAAATAAATAAAATATTTAATTTATTTTAGTAGGGGCAGTCGAACGGGCCGACCCGACCCAAACGACCACCCCCGTATTAAACAAACGGTCCACCCTGCCAGCCCTACCTAAATCCTAAAGCTACCCACTATCCTACCCACACCCCTGGCCACCTCACCCCAGCCACTCAGCAACCGCCACCTCACCCCTCCCCTATTCCCTAGCCTATCCCTGCATGCCACATGGCCCAACCCTCTCCTCACACCCTCTCAGCCCCCACACACCAAACACCACACACAACACCACCGCAGCCACCTCCCTCAGCAAATCCCACCCCACGCGCGCCCGCTGGCCCACCCCGGTCCCGCCGCCTCTCTCCTCCCATCGACACGCTCCCCACCTCACGCACGCTCCCACCTGCCTCGCGTCTTCCTCCCCGACGCCTTCTTCCTCGCTCAGCCGGCCGCCGAGCCGCTCTCCTCTCGCAGCCTCTCCCCTCCCCGCCTAGCTCCAGCACCCCGCATCGTCCCCAGCGTGCCTCCGGCTCGCCGCCGCCGCTCTCGCTCCCGCCCGCTCGCCGGCCGCTGCGCCCCAGCCCTCCTCCGGCGAGCGCCTCCACCGCCCCTGCTCCACCCGCCGTCCTGCGCCTCCGCGCATGCGCCGACCCTCGCATCCCCCGTCGCCGCCCTTCTCCCGCCCCAGCGCGCGTGCTCCTCCCGCCGCCGGAGGCACCCCGCCGCCGCGCCTCCATCCGGCCCCGCCAGGCTCCCCCGCAGACGCCGCCGCCTCCCCCTCACATCCTCGCCGCGCCCGCTCGAGCCCGCCGGCGCCGCTCCAGCACCCGTCGTCGCCGCGCCCGCCGGATGCCGCCCCGTCCCCGGTCCACCTCGCCTCCCCTGCATCTCGCCCCGCTGGACGCCTGCGAGCTCCCTGCCGCCCCTCTGCTAGCCGGCCGCCTCGCCGGCCACGGCCCGCCTGCGCCGCTTCCCTCCGGCCGGAGCCCACGTCCCCGCCACCCCCGAGCTCGCCCTCACCTCTCCGGTCGCCGCCGCCAGTCCGCCTTCCACCTGCTCGCCCTCCGCCCAAGCCCCGCCGTCGAACCGACGCTCACCGGCGCTCACCGGCGCTCCCCGTCGCGCCCTCAACCTCCCCGGCTTCCCCCTCCTGCGGACCCACCCCTTGACCCCGGCGCTGTCTGCCCTGCCACCTCGTTGGACCGCTGCGGTCGGCCTCTGGCCGTCCATGTTGGTGTGCTCGCGTCCAGTGCGCGCGTGCCGTTTTTGTCAGCGTCGTGTGCTCCGCAGCCAGCGTGTTGAAGGACGCTTCTTCCAAGTGTCAGACAAGAAGGAGGTTTTGGTTACTGTTTGATTCATGTTGGCAGCGATGGTATTGCTGCCGAGGAACCTCTCGGTGAACAAGAGCTCCAAGAAGAACAGGTACCCAGGAAGCCACCCGAACATCTGGTACTAATCCCAAGTTCGTCCTCGACATCTGGATCCCGGACCCGAAGACCACATGCTCGACAAGAACTCTTTTCCCAGATGCGAAGTCGAGAACCCGACCGCCAAGATCGACGATGCGAAGTCGCCAAGTTCATCTTCCCGGGTCCGAAGACCCCGGTACCCGATCCACTCAAGATTCGCCCAAGACGACAAGATCCACCTCCCAGAGCGACGACCCCTGGACACCAAGAGCTACCGGCAACATGACCGAGAACCGGACCCCGATGACCATGATCCCCACGGCAGGACAACAAGGACTTCGAGGTGGGACCGACAAGATCTTCTCCTCGGGACACCGGAAGCTCCCCTGAACGCCAAGCTCGTCGAGTTCAGGAACCTCAAGATCTCCGTCACGGACGCGACGAGCACTTCGCCGGGGAACACCAAGTTCTCCCTTCCGGTTGCGCAAGATCTACCCCGTACCGAGAACGAGAGAACGATCCCGCCGGAAACGACCCCGGCAGAACCTTGGACCCCGAGACCGGACCCTGGACCTTGTCGAACCCCGAACCCCGGAACCCCAAGATCGTCGAGCCCCCTCTAATGTGTGACTCTTTTCCTCGAACCCTATTTTATAACATATCAACTGGTTGCATACTTAATTGTCATCTCGCATGCATATCATTGGTTGGGGGCCTTATGCCGATTCACCTCTTAATTAAATATGGGGCCATATGCGGGCAAATCTAGTCTCATATCGGCCTCATTTAAACTTGTGTAGCGAACCCGGTACTATCTTCTGCCTGTCAAACAACATTTAAATGGCGGGGGTTCTAACTAACTTGAACCATCTAATAATTGTCGGGACCCCGGTCCCACTTAATATGGCCTAATTGCATCGCACTTTGCCATGCCATGCATCATACATGCATCATGCCGATCTTCTGCCGTTGTATTAAATATTGCATCCGGTGTTTCTTCTAGTGTTTTGGTTCTTCGCGGATAAGGCCGTTGAGTTGATGTGAGCTTCGCCCGATCTTCGGTTGAACCTTCGGCAATGTTTTCAGGCGAGCATCTCCCTCTTTCTACCTATCTTACTTTTATAGTATTTACTTCCCTCCTGTTGATCTTTGCTATCTGTGTTGCGATGCTCTAGTTTCGTACCCGTGATATCCCTTGCAGCCATATATAGCCTTGGACACATCCTATTACCTGTTGTTTGGTAGATAGTTGGACCCGCGTGTCGTAGTCGCTTGCTCAAGTGTTTTGCTTGTCGTCAAGTACCACCATTGTTGGAGAATTGCCGCATGATGACGTTGGAGATGATCATGGTTTTAATTATTGTTCACTTTAATTCCTGTTTAACAACTAAAATTGAACTAAGCAGAGGCATCGGTGGGTGATAGGTAAGATTTGGTTTCCGACCGCCCACTTGTGTCCCGTAGGACCCCGAGTTCTTGACACCTGTTCCGAGATCGAGCGCGCTAACCATAGGTGGGGAGATATGGGCCCCCCATTGATTATTACCTGATTTCAAAGTATTGTACTGGGGGCCACAAGTAGTTTGGGGCTTTATTACTATCCTGTACTTATGCCATGCTTTACCGCTTTATTTACGATTGTGCGAGGTACTGCACACTGTACTGTTTTGGATGCGGAATGTTTACGCGGTATGGACAGTCCCCGTTTGGGGACCTGCTGTCGCATACTGCCATTGTCGCAAACCCTGAGTCCGTCTCGGAGACCGGCCGACTCCGTTGCGGGTGTCGACTCGGTGGGGTGGCCCCCCGTGCTTGCTTTGGGTCTGGGAACGTCGTGACTTAGGCCCCGCCGACATACCGATGGGTGTATGTTAACTGATCTGGCAAAAAGGGTCGAAGTGCCTGTGGATACTTTGGTGCACCCCTGCAGGGTTAAATCTTTTCGAGAAGCCGTGTCCGCGGTTATGGACGACTTGGAGCACAGTGCTTGATCATAGACAACTATAACTAAAGTTTACTGTTTTAAATTGACTTGTATCCGATATGATTAGTAATCAGCTTCACTACAACGACATGGCTAAGTAAAAGTACCAACAACTGCTGGGTTTTGGGTTATCTAATGCTAATTGAATCTGACTAGTAAGTGATGCCACTATAACGGAATGACTAACTAAAAGTGCCCACTGCTTACTTTATCAGGACGATTATCTAAACCTGACTAGTAAAGTGCCACAACTATAACGGAATAATTAAAACTGCCAACTGTGTGAGTTCCTCGGTTGACTTCCTCGTTTGGTCTCGAGGGGGAAACGCCAGGATGGGTTTGTTTGATGCTAGTATCAGGTTGGTTCCGGATAGGTCATTCTTACCCCTCTCTGTTTGACGCCAGATGTTTCGAGTCTCTATAGGTTGTTTAGTGCATGCTGCCGCTGCCGCTTCAGTCCACCATACCTATGTAGGCGAGGACCGCCGAATTCTAGCCTCGCCGTGTACTGGCCTCAGTACTGACGCTCCTTCTTTTTCCTTTGCCCTTTGTCGGCACCCCCTTTTGTTTGAGCAGGTTTTGAGATCGACGCCGTTAGCAGGGTTACCCTTCCGGCTTGGCCTAGGCAGGGTTATGGACGCCATTGGTTATTCTTCAGGGCTCTTAGCCCCATTTGCATCTTGTCCGTAGCTGGACGCTATATCGTTTTCAAGGTGATTTGGATCTTTGTATATTATATCTGTATTCTTGACTCTTCGAGTCGCTGTTATATATATCTGTTCTGTGGGTCCCATCGAGGACTGTTGTGTAATGTTATTACTTTGTTTTCCACCCGCACGAAAGTGCCTGGTGGGCACCTTCGAATCGTTTTCTATGCGGGTTTGGCGAGTTTTGTTCAAACTTGCATATGGCCGATTTCGAGGGTGTTACATGTAGAAGATTGGCAAGCCCCAACCACTCAAACCCAAGTTCGTGCTTTTCTCGGATTGGCGGGATATTATCGCAAATTCGTAGAAGGATTCTCTAGTATCGCCCGACCCATGACCCAATTGCTGAAGAAGGACAAGAAGTTTGAATGGACGGACAAGTGTGAAGCGAGTTTCCAAGAACTCAAAAGGAGATTGATTTCCGCCCCAATCTTGATCATGCCGGATATCACGAAGCCATTCGATGTGTATTGTGACGCATCCAAGATTGGTCTCGGATGTGTGATAATGCAAGAAGGCCAAGTTATATCCTATCTATCGCGACAATTGAAGCAGCATGAACAAAATTATCCAACCCATGACCTCGAACTCGCAGCCGTAGTTCTAGCCCTGAAGACATGGAGACATTACCTTATGGGAAACCGTTGTGAGATTTATTCGGATCACAAGAGCCTAAAGTATATATTCACTCAGAAGGAGCTGAATATGAGGCAGAGAAGATGGATTGAGCTAATCAAGGATTACGACCTGGACATTCATTATCACCCTGGAAAAGCCAACGTAGTAGACGATGCCCTTAGCAGATTGCCGTGCCGCTTGAACTCCATGATTTTGAAGGAGCAACCAAGTTTGCACAAGGAGATGGAAGATTTTCAACTAGAATTAGTAAGTGAAGGATTTTTGGCTAGCATAGAACTTCAGCCCACTTTGAGCAGTCAGGTTAAAGAGGCGCAGAAAGGAAATGCTAGTATCGACGGAATTAAACGTCGTATCGGTACAGGCAAAGTACCCGGATTCACCGAGGACGAAGAAGGAGTTTTGTGGTACAAAGGACGCCTTTGTGTACCAGCAGATTCTGAGTTAAAAGAAGTTATCTTGAAGGAGGCCCATGATACTCATTATTCTATCCATCCAGGAGGAACTAAGATGTATCAAGATTTGAAAGAGCAATTTTGGTGGCATAAGATGAAGAGAGAAATCGGAAGCTATATCGCCAAGTGTGATATATGTCAGCGAGTCAAGGCAGGACAGCAAAGACCCGCTGGATTGTTGCAACCTTTGCAAATTCCGGAATGGAAATGGGATTCTGTAGGAATGGACTTTATCACTGGACTACCTACTTCTAGTAGGGGAAATGACTCTATTTGGGTCATAGTGGACAGATTGTCCAAAGTCGCCCATTTCTTGCCCGTTAAAACCACCTATCAGAGTTCGAAGCTAGCAGAGTTGTATATCGCTAGGATCGTTAGTTTGCACGGAGTCCCCAACAATATCGTATCGGATCGAGGAACTCAGTTTACCTCGAGATTCTGGAAGAAGGTCCAGGAAGGTTTAGGAACCCGCCTAGATTTCAGTACCGCGTATCACCCTCAGACCGATGGACAAACGGAGCGAGTAAACCAAATACTCGAAGATATGCTTAGAGCATGTGTGCTAGAGTATGGATCCAAGTGGGAAGACTGTCTACCGTTTGCAGAATTTTCCTACAACAATAGTTACCAAGCCAGTTTGCAAATGGCCCCATTTGAATTCATGTACGGAAGGAAGTGCCGCACCCCTTTGAACTGGTCGGAAGTAGGAGAGAGTCAAATTTTTTTGGACCCGACATCCTACGAGAAGCAGAAGAGAAGGTTCACAAGATTCGAGAGCACCTCAAGACAGCCCAATCCCGACAAAAGAGTTACGCCGACAAGAGACGTCGAGACCTCGCCTTTAACATTGGAGACTTTGTTTACCTGAAAGTGTCGCCATTGAAGGGAATGCAACGTTTCCAACTCAAAGGAAAGTTAGCCCCCAGATATATCGGACCTTTCCAAATCTTGAACCGTCGAGGAGAAGTATCGTATCAACTCGAGCTACCAGAAGAGATGTCAGTAGTGCACAATGTGTTCCATATCTCGTTACTTCGCAAATGTCTCGAAGTCCCCGAGAAGACCGAAGTGTTCAAGAATATCGATCATAGGACCATAGAGATCAATGATGACCTGACCTATCCTGAAGTACCCATCCGTATATTGGAAGAAGCTTTTCGAACGACCAGAACCCGAAGCATCAAGTTTCTCAAGATTCAGTGGAGCAACCACACAGAAGAGGAAGCTACCTGGGAACGCGAAGATCACATCAGGACGGAGTTTCCAGATCTCTTCAAATCCTAGGTAATCTTTTCGTCCTTTTTCAAATCTCGGGACGAGATTTTGTTTAAGGGGGGAAGGTTTGTAACATCCCAAAAATATCAAACTTAGATCAACAAAACACTAATCCTAAAGTTTAGGGTTAACAAAAACTTTTCTAAATCAATTCATGAAAGCATGTCTATGTGTATGCATGAATTTTGAAATTCTTTAAAACCACTTTATTTGTGTGATCCATTGCTTGTAAAATGTTTCTTAGGTGAAAAGAACATCATCTAAAACATTCCCCACACTTTTCCTAAAGAAAAATAAGTCAAAACCAATATATTAAGTGAATGGTCATTTTGACCAATTTAACTCCCATGCCTACTTTGGCTGTCTCAAACTTTCAAAACCTAACAGAAACTTTTCTGGATCTTTGCACCCCTTGAATGTACTCATAACAAAGTATCAAGGCCCACCTTGTGATCATCCAGAAACTTTCAAATGCATAGTTTAAATGACAACTCAAAATTGAATCTTCTTCATATGGGAAGATCCCACTTTTTCAAAACCCACTTAAACAAGCTCAATTTTCAAAACCCAAGCATCTGCAGACTCACCAGAACCAATCTAGCAAACCCACCAAAAATCATTTCAAAATTCAAAACTTGATTTCATGCGGCCATTTCATCAAACAGGTTGCAGACACAAATCAAACAAAACACAAAACACTATAGTGTGCAGTGATTCTTGCCTAACTTGTTCCCTAGTCAGCTCTCACACACCTCAGTAGATCATCTAGAAAGATTAGCCCAACACTAGCACCCTGTGAGCTTGCCATTCCCATTAATGGTGAACAGCCGAGCAACCCCATGTCACCCCAAAGTGGACAGCAAGCTAGGAGCAGCAGCAAGCCTAGCCAGCATGTCTGGGAGGCAGCCCACCGTCCACCGCCACTGCCTGTCCCAGCCGCGAGCGTTGCCAAGCCCTGGACCACGCGCATAAGACACGCCCAGACCATGCCGAGCGTGCGCCAGAGCGCCACCCTCGACCACCACCCACAGACCGTGCGCCGCCCTCACCGCGCGCACACACGATCACCACCGACCCAGGAGACCGCCAGACATCCCCGTTTAACGCCCCGCGCCATACAGCCACCGCCCGCCGTCGAGAACGCCGCCTCTGCCGCGCAGAGCACCGCCCGTTCCAGACCAAACCACACTGCCCCATCACTCGCGACCATGCCGTTGAGCATCGCCAGGAGACACAGCACCGTCCCCTACCCTTGCCCATGCCTTTAGCTGCCTGTAACATCGCCTCCGACGAGCTCACCTTGCGCCCTGACGGTCCCCTCGCTCGACTATAAATAGAGGCCACCCCCGCACGATTTCTTCACACCATCTCACTCCCCTCTCCTCACTGATCGTGCCACACCATTCTCAGAGCAAGGCGAGCACCACCCTGCCGGAATTTCATCGGAGCCTGCCGCTGCCGGAGAAGAAAGGAGCCAGCGATTGGAGCCGCCCCAGGAGAAGCCACCGGTACCAGGAGGTTCGCCGTCGTCGACTTCGTCGTTCGCCCGCATCGCCGACCCTCGCCCGTACCCCGGTGAGCCCCCAGCACCCCTCACTAGCCGCGCTAGGTTTCGTTCTCGCCGGAGCTGTCTCGCATCGACGATGACCCTCAGCCGTTGGATTAGAACCAGATCTAACGAACCACGTTGCCCCATACCGCTTCGCCCAGCCCCGTGTCACTGACGAGTGGGGACACCCACTTAAGCAGCCCGCGGGAGCACTGCGCTTAGCAGGCCGGCCCGTTAGAATTTCCCGCGCAGCCCAGCATTTCAAATTAAACTTTTTCTTTTTAAATTCAAACACACTTCAGTACCCAACTTCAAAAATCAACCCAGATCAATTTAGTGCACCAAATTAGATGAAACCAATTTTGTTGGAAAGGTCTGTGAATGCTTAATCCAAGCCCGTTGGATTCAAGTCATTTGGATTTGTAGATCACCCTTAGCAAAAATGACAAGGCAGAAGCTTTTCTGCAATCAAACATTTTTCAAATTTAAACCACAATAGCTTTTGAGTTGATTCCAACTCTCAAAAATCACTTTCAACCATACCTTTCAGAATATATAAAAATATATATAGGTTACTTGCAGAAATAATGTTCAAGGAATAAAGGAATGCTTCATAAGCATTTCTAGCCACTTTAATTAATTAAAATAAAAGGGTAAAACCTTGTTAAATTGTGACACCACTTTAAATCACATTCCCATGGACTACAACATGTGGTGATGACATGTGTCAACATGATCCCATGTTTAGTTTGGAGAATATTAAATCTTAAGTAGTTCTTCAATGAGTAGAAATTACTTTTTCTAAAATAAGAAGACTTAAACCAATCCTTAACCTTGTAATGTTAGAGATGATGCTAGATCATCTATAGGACCCTTGTGTGTGATGATTGCAAGTAGTTAAGTATTGTTTGGTGATTGTGTACCTCGTATTTATTCATAGACGCTAGTACCGACCAAGGCTACGAAGAAGAAGGAGGATACTACGAAGAGGAAGCCGAAGATAACTTCAACCACTGCTCTGCACAAGGCAAGCCTAATACTACTAGTTGATTGAGCAAGCTAGTAACTATGCAAGCTTATACCGATATTGATGCAAGCTAACACTTGCAAGATACCCTATTGTTGCCACAACCCATGCTTGTGACATCATTACTATATGCCCTAAGCGTATGTAACCATACCCACTTGCTAAACCAATCCTAGTTTTATGGCAAGCTTTTTACTCTATTTCCTTATCAAAGTTTACTTAGAGGCTACCCAAGAAGTTTGGTAGAGACTAGACAGTTGTGCTGAAGGTTGCATAAAGAACATTAAAATTTGTCCTAAGCTAGAAACCTTGATATCAGCTTATGATATAAGGTTGGACTTAGTTGCAACTCCACTAGTTACCACCCCTCTATTAGTACTACCCCACATGTAGATGCTAGTGCTAAGCATAAAACTGGATCAACTTTAGATGGGAATACTTGGTGGAAAAATGGTTATGAAAACCTTGGAATGATGGATCATTCTATTGAAATGTTTTGGACATGTGTTTCCAAACACTTGATGATTTTTGGTGATGAAAATGTTGAGGCATGAGCCTTAGCCCTTTATAAAACTGATGGTTGTCTGGATGCGATACCATTCCAATTTTATCGTACAACCACAATACCCGAATATTGGGTAGGGCTTGACTGGAAACTTATATACCTTAGTATTAGTTCCCTCACGGCCAAGGTCTGAGCTGAGGCTACCTTGTGAAGATTGTCCACCTGTGCAGTACCCAAGATGACAGTGGTCATGGTTGGGAGGCCAAACTCACAGGAGAGGTTCTTATACTAGGGAGTGTAAATGGAAGGTTAGGATTGATTATCCGCATACTGAGTATGGTGAATTCAGGATTTGTTCCTGACGGATGTATCGAATGTTGTGGTGAAAGTGTACAATCTCTGCAGAGTGTCAAACTATTCGAATAGCCGCGTCCGCGGTTATGGACAGTTGGAGTGGCCATACTGTTCCCCGGTCAGACTTTTCAAAATGACTTGTGAACGACCTGAGACTTTGACTTGACCACAATAGAGTTGTGACTGGAAATACAAGATCCCACTTAGGAGTTATAAAATTGTGACCAGCTTTGGAACTTAGTAGTATAAATCTGGCTTTTTGCAAAACAACCCTAGAGCCTAGTGTCCTATTATCCAAAACCCCCTTTTTCTTGTTAGTAGTAGTTTGCGAGTACTTAAAGAGTACTCATGGCTTTGTCCCTGGCTATTCCCATGGCCAGACTATGAAGAGGAGTACCTGGAGGATGGACCCCAGGAAGGTTACGACAACTAGGATCATCTCCCATCGTCAGCATTGCCTGTGACCCCGAAGATGGAGCCTCGCCTACGCTACCGTTATTATGCCGTATTTCGCTTCTTGATGTTGTATTAAGGACTGGATCATGAGATCCCTATTTGTGTAAGAACTTATGTATCGTTGTAATGGATGAAGTACTATGGTATCCAATTCTGTTATGTCTCGCAAAAATGGTAATCCTGGGATTGCGATGTATGGCATAACAGGCATCTAGGATTGAAAAATCCGGGTGTTGACAGAGGTTGTCAATCTCATCGGTTGCTGTAACAA
This sequence comes from Avena atlantica, assembly GCA_910589765.1. NCBI lineage: Eukaryota > Viridiplantae > Streptophyta > Magnoliopsida > Poales > Poaceae > Avena > Avena atlantica. The sequence continues at coordinate 414,129,984 of OU342739.1, read as the reverse complement.
AGGATTAAGTGTATGGTGTGGAAGGTGATGATGGTTTGCAGCAAGTAAACAGTAACAGTTGAAGATATATCAATGGTAAAGATTGGACCGGGGTCCATAGTTCACTAGAGGTGCTCTCCTTAGATAAACAAACATGGCATGCTGGGTAAACAAATTACATCAAGACAATTGACAGGACTGAGCAAGGCATAACAATGCAATACTAGACAAAAAGATCCTATGAGATTTGATTGGGCAATACAACAATACACATAGACCGCCATCCAACTGCATCTATGACTAGAAGTCCACCTTCAGGTTATCATCCGAACCCCCTCTAGTATTAAGTTGCAAGCAACAGACAACTGCTTTAAGCAAAGTGTGTAAGGTAAACAATCCACTTGTTCCATGAACAAGAGACCGTTGTTTTCTCCCTAGTGGCAATATCACATCTACAACCGAAGAGATTTCTGTCAGTTCCCTTGGAAACTAGAGGCATGAACCCACTATCGAGCATAAATACCCCCTCTTGGAGTCACTAGCAACTACTTGGCCATGATAGATACTAACAACGGAGAGCATGCAAGATCACAAACAACACAGACATGATAGAATCAATAAGACAAAACCATTAATCAATCTGACATAGTAATCTCGATATCCATCGGATCCCCGCAAACACAACATGCATGATTACAAATATATTAGATCTTGATCATGAACGGAGCTCACAAGATCTATACATGAAAGCACAAATGGGGAGATACAACCATCTAGCTACTACATGGACCCGTAGTCCAAGGTGGAACTACTCACACTTCATACCGGAGGGTGGCATGATGAAGAAGAAGGCCTCCGGGATGATCTCCCCTCCGGCATAGTGCCGGGAAGAGCTTCAGATCCCCTGATCTAGGGACGATGGTGGCGGCGGCTACAGACGGTTTCGTGGATATTTGATCGGGTGCCTAGGATTTCTGCATCAGGGGCTTATTATAGGCGAAGAGGCGAGGAAGGGGCCACCAGGGCGGCTGCACCCCCCAGGCGCGGGGTGGGCCCACCCGCGCATCCAGGGGATGTAGCCCACTGGTGATCCTCCTCCATCTCGTATCCTGACTTCGTGTTGCCCATGGTAAAATATTGACTTTGGATTTTATCCCGTCCAATTCCGAGAATATTGATTTTCTTCCTTTCTGGAACCAAAAACAGAAGAAAATAGGCAACTGGCACTATGGCAACTTGTTAATAGGTTAGTTCCAGAAAACATATAAAAACACCTCAAAGTGTGGACAAATCAAAGCAAAGTAGATAGTAAACAAGCATGGACATAAAAAATTATAGATACGTTTCTGACGTATTAAGGCCGTAGCTCTGCAAAAACTTAATAAAAAAGTTTAGATGCAATCAGCTTTAAAAGGGGAGGTTAAAAACCCTAGCCGTCGTCCGTAATGAGCAACTATACGGACGCGGCCCGTATAGATCCCGCTGTATAGTTATGAACCTACTATAGATTTTTTTATCTATTGCGGTACCAACTATATGACCGGGAATTTTTTTCCCGCTGTATAGTTGGTCGTTAAACATACTATATCCTGGCATAAAAATTTGGAGATGGGTATATAACTATACGACCGCAATTATACAGCCGGAAGATTAATTCTCTCCGTATAGTTGGTCATTAAAGCTACTGTATCCATCAAAATTTAGATGCTTCTTTGGGATTTCTTTATTAATCTAAAACTTAATGAAATACCAAGTTTTGAAAGAAAAATGACAGCTTAAATTTTCAACCAGCATTAACATTCATTGAACAAGATTTTTATCATAACCAAATTTCTTCTGTTTCACTAGAGCTTCAAGTGTTTCTTTATTCAATCACAAACTTTAACTAAAACTTACTTGACCCTTTATTTCACATGGGTTGCCTCCCATGAAGCTCTCTTTTATGGTCTATAGCTCGATCATAGTATTGCTCACTTCGTCTCAAGTTTATCCTTCTTCCACTTGACATTCCTTCCATACTTTTGCTCAATCATTTCTTCTGGTGTAATCACTGGTATGGGGATTGCACTTATATCTTCTTTTTCTCGATAATTCTTCAAGTGTTGTCCATTTACCACCCATTAAAGAGAGGGTGTTTTCCTTTGGAGCTTCACTGCGCCCGATGCATAAGCTTCTTCAACTATATAGGGGCCTTCCCACTTTGATCTGAGCTTTCCTGGGAACAACTTAGGACGAGAATTATAGAGAAGAACCTTGCGTCTTCTCTTAAAAACCTAGTTCACTATTTTTCTATCATGCCATATTTTTACTTTTTCTTTAAACAATCTAACACTTTCATAAGCCTCACTCCTAAACTCTAAAGCATGAATGTCTAATAAACATTTTTCTCCTGCTGCTTTTAAATCATAGTTTAAGTTCTTGATTGCCCAAAAGGCTTTATGTTCCAATTCTAAAGGTAAATGGCACGCCTTACCGTAAACCATCTAATATGGTGTCGTACCCATTGAATTTTTAAATGTAGTTTGGTATGCCCAAAGGGTGTCATTTATCTTATATGACCAATATTTTCTTGATTTGTCCACCGTCTTCTCGAGTATGGTCTTTAGTTATCTATTAGATAGTTCCACTTGACCACTTGTTTGGGGATAATATGGTAAAGCAACGTAGTGAGTCACTCCATATTTGTAGAGGATTTTCTTAAAAGTTCCTTTCATAAAATGAGAACCACCGTCAGTAATTAAAAATCTAGGAACTCCAAACCCGGGGAATATGACATCCTTGATCATGTTCACAGAAGTAGCTGCATCTGCATGGTTTGTTGGAATGGCTTCAACCAATTTAGTAACATAATCGACAACAACAAGAATATGAGTTAGCCATTTGATTCTATAAAGGGTCCCATGTAATATATTCCCCACACATCAAATGGTTCAATTATAAGACTATAATTCATTGCCATCTCTTATGTTCTGCCTATATTACCTCTTTTATGGCAAGCATCACAATGTTCTACATACCTGTGTGCATCCTTGAACAAGGTGGGCCAATAGAATCCGGATTGAAGTACCTTTGCTGCACTTCGCTTGCCTGCATGATGTCCTCCATACGGGTTGTCATGACAATCTTGCAAAATTGCATTCATTTCATGGTTAGGAACACACTTCCAAATCATTCCATCAGGTCCATGACGATAAATAAATGGATCATCCCAAAAGTAATATTTAAGATCATTAAAGAATTTCATTTTTTTAGTTTTTGTCATACCAGGAGGTACAAATTTTGCTACAAGATAATTAGCATAATCTGCAAACCAAGGATCAGCAATTTCAACATTTGCTAAATATTCTCCCAGAAATGACTCATTTATAGGTACGAGGTCAGTAATTATTCCCTCCATCCTAAAGAGATGATCTGCTACCGGATTATCCTTACCCCTCCTATGTACTATTTGCAAATCATATTCTTGAAGTAATAACACCGACCTAATCAACCTGGGCTTTGCATCCTTTTTCACATGGAGGTGATTCAAAGCTTGGTGATCTATATGAACTATTACCTTAGAATTAATGATGTAAGATCTAAATTTGTCATAAGCAAAAAATAATTGATAGGAACTCTTTTTCTGTAGTTGCATAATTTTTCTAAATCTTATTAAGAGTTTACTAGCGTAATGAATAACATTTAAATTCTTTACACCCCGCTGTCCTAACACAGCTCCTAAATCATAGTCACTAGCATCACACATGATTTCAAAAGGTTCATCCCATTTTGGAGATTGCATGATAGGTGCTGAAAATATTTGTTTTTAAGATTTTCAAAAGTTGCAATGCAGTCATGGTCTAAGTAGAATGGAGTTTCTTTCTCACGAAGGTTAGTGAGAGGCATAGATATTTTAGCAAAATCTTTTATAAAACGCTTATGAAAACCCGCATGTCCTAGAAACATTTTTAAGTTTTTAATGTGTTGAGGTATGTGAAGATTTTCTATAGCATTTATATTGGTCTTATCTATTTCTATGCCCTTTTCTGAAACCTTATGTCCAAAAACTTTACCTTCTCTTTCCATGAATCGACATTGGTCCCGATTGAAAACTAAATTTGATTGTCTGCATCTCTACAATACTTTGGTTAAATTGTAGAGACAATTATCGAATGTTGTTCCACAAACAACGAAATCATTTGTTAGAACTTCCATAGTCTTCTCAACAAGGTCATCAAAGATTTTTAAAACATATTATTGAAAGGTTACAGCTGCATTACATAAGCCAAACAGAATTAGTCTATAAGCATATGTGCTATAAGGAAATGTGGAAGTTGTTTTCTCTTGATCTTCGGGTTGTATAGCAATTTGAGAATAACCGGAATAACCATCAAGAAAAAAATAAGAAGTATTTCTAAGTCTTTCTAAAATTCTATCCATGAATGGTAATGGTTTATGATTTTTTTTGTGTCTCACGGTTTAGTTTTCTAAAATCGATGCACATGCGATATCCAACAATAGGTCTTATAGGAACTAGCTCACCATCCTCATTCATAGCAGCATCAAGACCCCCTTGTCTTGGTATGCAATGAGCTGGGCTAACCCATTTACTATCGATATAGGATATATCATGCCAACATCTAATAAGTGTATAACTTCTTTTCTTACTACTTCCTTCATTTTCGGATTAAGCCTTCTCTGTGTGTCAACTACAAGTACACCATCTTCAAGCATGGTAATCTCATGTGTTTCAATAGATGGATCTATTCCTTTAATATCACTTAGAGTATATTCAAATGCTTCACGATGCTTGATCAAGACCAAAATAAGTTTATTTGTTTCATTTTCTGATAAATTTTTACTAAAAATAACAGGACATTTATTTTCATTATCTAAAAATTTATACCTCATATTGTCTAGAAGTCGTTTCAATTCAATGGGTGGAGGTTCTTCGTCTCCCTTTCTTACCAGTTGTTCATAGTCATGTGGATTTTGTGCTTCCAGAATGGAATCAAGGTAATCGTCCATGTCTTCTCTTTTCTCATCATCTGGCGCCTCTTCCCAATTAATTAAGCTTCTTTCTAATTCATATTGCGGAGTGTTGAAATGAATTGCGGCTAGCTCGTCAATTTTTTCCCTTCCTTGATATCTTCCACTTCGTATGGCCTCTTTGTTAGTTTGGCGAAGTGGAATGTCATTTCCTCTTCTATAAACATCATTGAAATAGTCTCCTTTTTATTATCAATTCCAACTTTGGTTATAGAGACAAAAGTACTGCCTAAAAGAATAGGACAAAAAGTATCTCGAGGTATATCAATAATATTTGATAAGGGTGAATATTTGATAAAATGTTTACTACACTAAAAGATTACTAAAGAATGTAATTTGAAAGAACAACAAGTATTTGATGATGGTGATCTACTTCAAAGTGCAAGTCCAAAGACATTAGTATTTAACTATACATGCTTTGGACTTTGTGTCATGTGTATGGCTCCACTATTGATGTTTATAGATTCCTTCGAACTGGAAAGGAAATACTGAAAGAGAATCTCAGAAATATATGGCAGAAAATAAAAGACTAGAATTTTTCAGCTTAGGTATATAGAGGATATACATGTTATGGCTATATTCTTTGCTTATTAAATAATGTGGTTCTTAAGTATTGGATACATAATTTGTTGGTGTGAATCGTCATACGAAACAACACAATTCATGAACTACAATGGCCTAAGTAACTAGCAAAAGAATATGTGATGATGTTCATCGAGAACAAATAAATGGTTGTTGTGTTGCTCGTTAACATCAAAGCTTGCCTTCAAGATTTGTTTTATCAGGTATTATGAGAACAAAAGGGTTGTTCAAATAATTGTCTTAATCCATAAAAGATGGATGATTTACAAATCTCGTCGGATAAATCACATCCATAAAAATATTGGTAAAAATGTCAAAAGACAATTGATAAGAAAGATCACTTAGGAAGTGACATCGCCGTTTAAATTATACTGGAAAGAAAACATGAAGAAACTCCATGTGGATGGAATTTTGGAGTATTTTGATTTTTAATCAAATGACGCTTGTGAAATTTTCCTAGAGATAATTAAAACTCCGCTCATAGGCCAAAGGGAACGAATGACTAGCTTATTGGAACTTGTACATATTGTTGTATGAAGTCCATTATGTATAGTCAAGAGCGATAGATTTCAACTTCACATGCTTTCTCCGAAAATTTGAGTGAATATATGAATATTTACTTAATAAGGATGAAGTGTGAAACATTTGAAAAGTTTAAAGACTTTCAAGATGAAGTGCAAAATCAATGTAACAAGAAAATAAAGAATTTATGATATGATCATAAAGGAATATATTTGAGTTATAAAGTTTAGCATAACACCTAAGATTTGAGGAATCGTTCCATGGATTTGTGTTTCCCGAAACACCATATGAGTATGGAATAATCGAGATATGCAATGAAACCTTGCTTGACATGGTAAGATCAAAGGTGTAATTGATAAAACTACCATTATATTTTAAAGATTAAAGCTTTAGAGACTACCATTTTTCCACTGAAAAGATCTCCATCATAATCCGTTGAAATGATACCATATAAAGTTATGGTTTGGGATAAAACCCAAGTTTTCCTTTCTTAAACATTGGTATTCTATGCATAAGAAAGATGTTTGCAACCAAAATTGGATGAACATATCTTTGTACGTTATTTTGAATAATCGTTGAGTATTCCTCCATAACACCAAAGACAAAAATGTTTGTCGCTTAGAATGTCAAGTTTCTTTGAGAAAGGAATTTTCCATGAAAAGTTAAGTGGGTGGACAATAGAACTTTGATAAGGTTAAAAGAACCTTAGCTATATGTGCAAAGTTGCGCAGCACTGAAAAGTGTTCCGGAGGCAGCAACATTGCTCATGGCTCACGTGCCTCAAAGTTTGTGGTCACGGAGGTCTAAGTTCCTATTGAAACAAGTAGGTCGGGTAACCAATCAAATACCAAGATTTGAGAGTTAAATCATTATTCAAAAATAATGATCCGACTACATGGAAAGAAGCGATGATGGGCCCTGACTCCGTCAAATGGTTTGAAGCCATAAAATCCGTGATAGTTCCATATACGAGAGATCAAGCTTTGAACTTGAAAGACCCTCTGAAAAGGTGCAAGACCTTATAGTCGTATTTGGATCTATAAAGAAATATACATGGATATTTCACATCTCTGAAATTATCGACATGTCGGGAAAGAGTTCACGACAATGTTCAAAGAGTTGACTATGACAAGATCTTATCTTTCATTAAGCGATATTTAGTCTAGACGGATTAATGTAGCAACCACTACATATAATTTTGTTATGTGGTAGTTGAATAAACAAAACAAGTTCTTCTAATAGAATGGTTACCTAGACGTGTGCATGACATAGTCCAAAGGGTTTTGTTAATTCAAAGGATGCTAATAGCATATGCAAACTTCAATGGTTGAAGTAAGCATCGCGGAGTTGGAATCTTCACTATGATGAAACTGTTAAAAGAGTTTAATTTCATCGGAGACGATGAAGATGCTTTCATTTGCAAGAAATTAAGTGGGGGCGCTAAGACATGTTTCTAATACATTATGTGGAAGACATATTGTTGATTGGAAATGATGTATATTTTTATTGACATAGGTTAAGAATTTCATCTCGATGAAAAGCTTAGGCAGAACCCGAATATTTGGCATCAATATCTATATGGATAAATTGAGACGCTAATATGGTTGTGCCAGAAGTACATAGATGAGATATTGAATGAGTTCAATATAGAAACTACAAGAAAGGTTCTTGTTACACAGGAAGGATTGAATAAATATTCAAGTATTATTGATACTTGATATATAAAATCACAAAGAGTACTTTATCAATCATGCTGTGATGTGTACAAATCTAGATATATCCTATGCTCTAAATGTTATGAGCGTATACCAGAATGATTCATAAGATGATTATTGGACGATAGTAAAGATATTCTTATGATCTTTTAGAAGAACTAAGAATATATTATTTTGTAGAAGTGACAAATAGATGGTTAGTTCATTGTAAAAGTATTACATTGATACTAGTTTTGTCACAAAGTATAAATTAAGTTTATCTCTATCTAAACTAAGGGTGGCACAATATGATGGAAAATAAGTTCCATAATGGATTTGGATGAGTTCCAAAGTTAAGACATTGTGACAGATACTACAACAAAAGACTAAGTATATGACTGCTATAATAGCAACAAAAGGGGGCATTTGTGTCAAGTGGTTTGTTATCAAACTAGGTGTGGTTCACAGCGGGATAAAACTATAAAGATATATTGTATGACAATATTATCAACATGTTTTAACCCCAAGGAACTAAAGGTCTCATCAAAGGACTAAATTTATACAAAGCCATCTCATTAGAGAATGAGTGATGCGTAGAGACGCAAAGACATGCAATTACACATGGACCTGAAAGTGTCAGATCCGGAGATCATTTGACCACTAGCAATCGTATAAATACAACACCGGAAAGCCATAGGTGTTGAATGCACAAAGGTTTGAAACTAGATTATTGACTCTAGTGCAAGTGGGAGACTGTTGGAGATATGCCCAAGAGGCAATAATAAAGTGGTTATTATCATATCTTCATGCTTATGATAAATGTTTACATACCATGATATAATTGTATTAACAAGAAACATTAATACTTGTGTGATTTGTAAACATAAAAGAGTCCCTAGTAAAGCCTCTTGTTAAACTAGCTTGTTGGTTAATATATGATCATGGTTTCCTGATCATGAACATAGAGATGTTATTAACAACAGGGTCATATCATTAGGAGAATGATGTGATGGACATACTCCTATAGTCAAGTGTAGCACAAAGATCAAGTCATTTAATATAGTTCACTTGCTATAAGCTTTCTGACACATAGTAACCTAATTCCTTCGACCATGAGATCATGCTAATCACCATCACAGAAAGGATGCTTTGATGACATAAAACACCACACCGTAACTGGGTGGCTATAAAGGTGGCATTGAGTGTTTGGAAAGTATGTGTTGAGGCACATGGATCAAGATTGGGATTTGTCCATCCATATGACGGATAGATATACTCTTGGCCCTCTCGGTGGAATGTCATCTAATTAGCTTGCAAGCATGTGACTGGCTCACAAGGGATCACATATCACGGGAACGAGAAAAGAGTACTTATTGGTAACGAGGTTGAACTAGGTATGCAGAGATATCGACGATCAAACCTTGGATAAGTAAAGTATCGTGAGATAAAGGGTAATTGGTATCGTATGTAAATGGTTCATTTAATCATGAAGTAATCGTAGAAATATTTGGGAGCCATATGATTTTCCAAATTCCTCTGTTGGTTATTGATCGGAGAAGAGTCTCGATCATGTCTGCATAATTCACGAACCGTAGGGAGACACACTTAAGGATTTGATGTTGTTTAGTAGATATGGAATGTGAGTAAAGAGACCGAATGTTGTTTGGGGTCTCGGATGGGATCTGGGATATCACGAGGAGATCCGGAATGGTCCGGATAATACGATTCATATAAGGAAAGTCCAATTTCGGAGTTCGGGAATGATTCCGGTGTTTTCACCGGAATGTTCTAGAAGGGTCTAGAAGGTTCACCGATCCGGAAGGGGAAGGGTACATGGATGTGTCATGACAAAGTGTAATGGTTGCATCATGTCCTAGGTCACTTGGCTGGACACTTGGAAGAGAGAAATCAAACTCTAATTTGAAAGTCAAAAAGGCAGTTTGAAAAAGTCAAATCCCAACATGGTTTCCGAGTTAGGGAGGGTTTCTGAGTTAGGGAGGGTTTCCACCTGGGTTGGGAACACCCTTGGACGCCCCCACCTATATAAGGAGGGGTAGGGCGCACCCCAAGGTAGCCCCCCTTTCCCTAGGCGCCCAAGAAACCCTAGGTTGGCCGCCGCCCCCCTCTCTAGTTGCGACCAATCTAGATCTCCTCTAAACTGCTACCGACTAGCTAAACTCTAGTTGCTAGCTACCTCTAAACCTCGGCCCTCTAAACCCTATATCGCCGGGGATCGCTCTACTACACCATACTCGCTCCGGCTTAGGCGAAGCCCTGCGGATCTCCCCTCTACTTCCGACACCACGCAGTCGTGCTGCCAGAATCGCGATCCACTTCCTACCGATTCGGCAGACATTTGTCCTTTTTACCGGGATGGACGAAAAGGTTTGAGATGTCCCGGTTGGGAGATATTCCATGTAAGGTGGTCTATTATTTTATAAAAATGGGACGGTAGCATTCTGAAACAACATTTTGGTGGTTACTCCACAAAACGACCCGTTTTTTGCGCTTGGAAAATGGAAAATGGCTTTTCCGTGCGACAAAAAGGAAAACTTCCTTCTGCAACATTGTTCTCCATACAAATGTCCACATGCATGCATAATATGGGCACATCATCACAAATTATGGCATGATTTAGCACATAACATCGATTATTTGGACCGAAATCCATGAAACCTCGAACATGATAGGTCATTTTGTGAAGGTTTTTTCGAGACATGATCAATATACCAAGTCTGGTATTTTTCCTTGCAACTATGTCACATAATATGACACCACGTGAAGGATTTACATTGTTCGGACTTTTTTTGAATTTCTTATGCCCGTTTTGAATTTTTTGAATTTCTAACTATGGTCGAACCGGCGTGTATGAAGATAGGGGACGAGCATCGTTAGAACTTGCATTGGATCTCTGAAGAAACCACATATTGCGAGTCTAAAATTCATTTTTCAAAAAATCACGGGCATTAGATCATGTACATGTAGTACAAACCGGACCCACTTCCTACCGATTCGGCAGACATTTGTCCTTTTTACCCGGTATGGACGAAAAGGTTTGAGTTGTCCCGGTTGGGAGATATTCCATGTAAGGTCGTCTATTATTTTAGAAAAATGGTACGGTAGCATTCTGAAACAGCATTTTTGTGGTTATTTCACAAAACGACCCGTTTTTTGCGCTCGGAAAATGGAAAATGGCTTTTCCGTGCGACGAAAAGGAAAAATTCCTCCTGCAACATTGTTCTCTATACCAATTTCCACATGCATGCATAATATGGGCACAACATCACAAACTAAGCTGTGATTCAGCACATAACATCGGTCATTTGGATCGAAAGCCATGAAACCTCGAACATGATAGGTCATTTTGTGAAGGTTTTTTCGAGACATGATCAATATACCAAGTCTGATATTTTTTCTTGCAACTATGTCACATAATATGACACCACACGAAGGATTTACATTGTTCGGACTTTTTTTGAATTTCTTATGCCCATTTTGAATTTTTTGAATTTCTAACTATGGTCGAACCGGCGTGTATGAAGATAGGGGACGAGCATCGTTAGAATTTGCATTGGATCTCTAAAGAAACCACATATTGCGAGTCTAAAAATGATTTTTTTCAAAAAATCACGGGCGTTAGATCATATACCTGTAGTACAAATCGGACCCACTTCCTACTGATTCGGCAGACATTTGTCCTTTTTACCCAGGATGGACGAAAAGATTTGAGATGTCCCGGTTGGGAGATAGTCCATGTAAGGTGGTCTATTATTTTAGAAAAATGGGAGGTAGCATTCTGAAACAGCATTTTGGTGGTTAGTTCATAAAATGACCCTTTTTTTACGCTCGAAAAATGGAAAATGGCTTTTCCGTGCGACGAAAAGGAAAACTTCCTCCTACAACATTGTTCTCCATACCAATGTATACATGCATGCATAATATGGGCACAACATCACAAACTATGTCGTGATTCAACACATAACATCAGTCATTTGGACCGAAAGCCATGAAACCTCGAACATGATAGGTCATTTTGTGAAGGTTTTTTTCGAGACATGATCAATATACCAAGTCTGGTATTTTTCCTTGCAACTATGTCACATAATATGACACCACGCGGAGGATTTACATTGTTCGGACTTTTTTTGAATTTCTTATGCCCGTTTTGAATTTTTTGAATTTCTAACTATGGTCGAACCAGCGTGCATGAAGATAGGGGACGAGCATCGTTAGAACTTGCATTGGATCTCTGAAGTCTAAAAATGATTTTTTCAAAAAATCAAGGGTGTTAGATCATGTACCTATAGTACAAACCGGACCCACTTCCTACCGATTCGTCAGACATTTGTCCTTTTTACCCGGGATGGACGAAAAGTTTTGAGATGTCCCGGCTGGGGGATAGTCCATGTAAGATGGTCTAGTATTTTATAAAAATGGGACGGTAGCATTCGGAAACAGCATTACTTCACAAAACGACCCGTTTTTTGCGCTCGGAAAATGGAAAATGGCTTGATCATTTGGATCGAAAGCCATGAAACCTCGAACATGATAGGTTCATCTTTAGTCCCGGTTGGAGGGATTTCGGCAGGCTGGGCCAGGCAGCACTAATGATAGGGGTGAGTGTCGACATTATGTCGTGCGGCATGTACCTTGTCATGTATGGTGTCACCAAACGGGACTAAAGATGAACCTTTAGTCCCGGTTGGAGACACCAACCAGGACAAAACACGAGTTAGCACTAATAATAGGGGTGAGTGTCGACATTATGTCATGAGTGTCGACACTATGCCGAGCTGCTCGTACTATAAATAGGCATTCTTGTGAGTCCAGTCCTCCGGCCAGATTGAGGCATCTCCAATATGGTTTTTGAAAGCAGGGACACCACTACGACCAGTTTCAGGGAGATGCCGCCAGATCCCAGTCCTCTGGTATCTCCAAGAAACTGGTCATAGAGGCACTCCCTAATATGTGAAATTAGTTAGCTCCCAGGTGTATTAATCTAGTTAGAGAAGTTACAAGCTGGAAGATGGTGTGCGAGAGCAGGGACACCACTATGGCCAGTTTGAGGGAGATGCCGTCGGAGCTCAGTCTTCCGGCATCTCCAACAAACCGTTCATAGAGGCACTCCCTAATATGTGACCACGCGCGTTTGGAGATCATATCTTAATGGTAAGTATGAATCGGGACAACTTCTTCATAGTCCGGGAAAGTCGTTCTACGAATCGGGACTAAAGGCCCCCTTTAGTCCTAGTCCACTCACAAAATGGGACTAACACTCAAGACATTTATTAATATTAAAAACCGAGACTACAAAACCGGGACTAAAGGCCCCCCTATATATAGTCCCGATCAAGCCACAAACCGGGACTAACACTCAATACATTTATTAAACTTGGAAAATTGCAAACATCATAAAATATCCTTCACAAAATAAGCTATCATGTCTCATGGCATTTAGTTTCACAATATGCAGACGACCGGCCAGACATGAACTAGAGGTACACAATATGAGCATGAACTTCTTGGCGTATGTCCTTCCTTATGATCGCTTCAGACGTAACCATGGAGCATCTTCTTTACTTAACGGAATGCTTGGGTCAGTTTTCACTGTGAAGGGCAGAATTTCATCAAACTTATTATAATCTTCTGACATGTCTGTCTTGTCCTCGATTCCCATGATGTTTCTTTTCCCTGAAAGAACTATGTGAGGCTTTGGATCATCAGATGTATTCGTTTGCATATTTTTTTCTTTTTTTTCGGTCTGGAGGACATGTCCTTCACATAGAAAACCTGAGGCACATCATTGGCTAGGACGAATTGTTCATCTCTATAACCAAGATTGTTGAGATCCACTGTTGTCATTCCGTACAACTGGTCTATCTTTACCCCTTCCCCATTCAGGTTGATCCATTTGCAGCGAAACAAAGGGACCTTAAAAGAGACTCCATAGTCTAGTTCCCATATCTCCTCTATGTAACCATAGTATGTGTCCTTTTGCCCATTCTCGTCTATTGTATCAAAGCGGACACCACTGTTTTGGTTGGTGCTCTTTTTATCTTGGGCGATCGTGTATAATGTATTCCCATTTATTTCTTACCCTTGGAAATTCAATATAGTAGAAGATGGTGACACGGTCAACAAGTATAGCTGATCTCCAACAATGGTGTAATTCAAGAGATGTGTCCGCATCCAACCACCGAAAGACTTCATGTGTTCATCTGTAATCCATGATTCAGGCTTCCCCGGGTTTTTGGAGCGTACAATATTCTTGTGTTCCTCGATATATGGAGCTGCCAAGGTGGAATTATGTAGAAATGTGTAGTGTGCTTTAGTGAAAGAATTCCCGTCCCTACATATCATTGCTTTCTTTCCCAACGTGCCTTTTCCACTTAGTCTTCCCTCATGCCGCGAGTCAGAAACACCAATTGGCTTAAGATCAGGAATAAAGTCAACACAAAACTCAATGACCTCCTCTGTTCCATATCCCTTGGAGATGCTTCCTTCTGGTCTAGCACAGTTATGAACATATTGAAAGAACATTTCTTAATCCCTGGTGTTTTGTGTGTTAGATAACAATACCAAGGATCATTTAATGTGTGTTGAAGTGTTGCAGCTCTATTTGAGAATAAAGGGAAAAGAACTCTGCCTTTGGGGGCGGATAATCCGGCCCCACCAGGGGCGGATAATCCGCCCCTCCCTTTGCCCAAGCAGGTGCGAGCCCCAGAGAGGGGGTCGAGTTTTGGGCGGACTTTCCGGCTTGGCCGGATAATCCGCCCCTAAGGGGGGCCGGATTATCCGCCCCCAAGATCTTCACCAAGATTCACCAAGGCGCAATCCCCAGAGAGGGGGCGGAGTTTCCCCGGAGAATCAGCCCTTGGGGTGGAGTTTTCCCAGGGGGGCGGATAATCCGCCCCAAGTGGGGGGCGGATAATCCGTCCCCAAAGTTGTAAAACGGCCAGATCTGGGGAGGGGGTATTTAAGAAAGCCTTCCCCCTCCTGCCAGAACTCTTGATTCATCTCGAAAAAGACCAGATCATATCTGAAAGCTTCATCCAAGAGTGCTCCACCTAGATCCACCCAAAGGCCCCATCCCTTGGGGAATCGAAGGAGGAGAACTCGATCTTCATCATCAGCAATCAAGCGCTTCATCTCCTCTCTATTCATTTGAAGAACCCCCGATCTAGTATTTCTTGCAAATACCTAGATCCTTGTTTTTGTTTATATTGATAAACCTTGTTCTTGTGGCAGCTTGTTGTCATCTCGGGAGCCCCCAATTCGGTTGTGGGTGTGTGCCCTGATAGTGTTGTAAAAGGCACCGGTTCCCGCCTCGAAGGGATCCAATAGTGGAGAAGGTGGATCAGGCCTCTCGTGGCGAGATCCATCGAAGAATAGGGTGAGGCCTATTGTGGCGTGGTGGTCTTAGAACCGCCCACCCCTCCAACGCAGATGTACTTCCCTTAACAAGGAAGGAACTGCGGTAAAACAAATCCCTGTGTCTCCGCGTGCTCCACTACGGTTTCCTCGCTCCTCTTTTACATGCTTGGTAGTTAGGGTTACATATAGGGAAATTACCGTAGTTGCATATCTAGAGAATTTGCTTTGTGTCAAGCCTAAAATTGAAAAAGTATTTAAAAATTGGTTAGCACCTATTCACCCCCCCTCTAGGTGCCATACGATCCATTTCAATTGGTATCAGAGCCTCGGCTCTTATTTCGGGCTTAACCGCCTAAGAGAAGTATGGGTTCCAAGGTAGATGGGAGTGATGCTCCGGAGGTAGTCACCATGAACGATCTCAAGACGTTGGAAACAACCTTGGTGAGTTCAATGGAGGCTAAGATGGAAGAGATGCGTCAATTGATAATGCGTCTCTCCACATCCGTAGCATCACCTCCATCTAACTCGGAGGATACCACTCCGCAATCCAAGGAAACGGGTAAAACTGTTTCCAAAGATAACGAAGTGGTTGGTGATGATACTAGCAAGAGCTCCTCCTCGAAAAAGGATAGCGGTAAGGATGGATACAATGAGGTTTCTCATGTGTATTCCCCTGATTCGCCTATCCCTCACCCACATATACATAATAGGGGTGATCCACCCAAACTTTCAGCATCTACTTTCTCTCAATGGCAATTTTTGATGAAATCTCATGTGTGCAGTTCCTCCATAGAGTTGTGGAAGATCATCGAAAATGGTCTTCATGTTGGAAACCCTAACAATCTCACAAGAAGAGAAGTGGTCGATAGCCAACTCAATGCTACAGCTCTACACATGATACAGCTTGGTGTGGGTGACAAAGACATGCCACACATTCAGCATCTTAGCACAGCTAAAGAAGCTTGGGATGCCCTCACCGAGCTCTTCATCGGAAATGAAAGTATGAGAAGGAATAGATATGATGCCTTGAGCAATGAAGCTGAAGGATTTTAGATGCTGGATGGAGAAGACCACGAGGACATGTATAGGAGGCTCAAGGCAATAGCCACAACCTTCAGAAACCACGGTGCAGCTCATGTTGATGATGCTTGGATCAAGCGCAAGTATGTCAGTGCTCTTATGCCATTTGAGCCCACAGATTTGAAAAGTCTCCAAGGTAGGCATAACTATCACCTCATGTCATCCAATGAGGTAATGCAAGAAATGGCCGCCTTCAAAGTGGATGCCAAGAATGCTGAAGATGCTCGTGCTCGAGCTATGGGGATGCAAAAGGGGGTCAACATGGCCTTAAAGACTAGTGTGATTGATCATGATGAATATGCGGTAGAAGGTATGGACTGTCTCGAAGATATAAAAAGGATCCACGGACAATACTTGGCTCTTTATGCAAGAAACTTTTGGAAAGATCCAGCCAAGGCTAAAGCTGAACTAGATCGAAAGAGTGGAGCCTATGGAAGAAAACAAAATGGTCCCAAGCTGAGAACATGCTTTAATTGTGGTGACCGGCTACACTTCGTAGCTGAGTGTCCATATCAAAGTAGAGAGGATAATGGAGGAAGACTCATTTTCAAGGACAAATCAAAAGCTCCATGTAAGAAACAGTTTGTAAAGAAGAATGCTCCTTTCAAGAAGCAACCAAAGATTGTTCTAGTGGCTCAAGAAGAATATTCATCGGGGAGTGAAGATGAGGACGAGGACGATAGCTCTCAAGAGGTGGCTGCTATAGCCACCACATCTACATCAACATCTCTCTTCGACTCTCCGAACGAAAACATCATCAACAAGAATGCTACTTGCCTCATGGCACGAAGATCTGAGGTAACTTCTTCTAACTCTTCTTTTCCCAAGACTATGATAGACATGGATGATCCTACTAGTCTTAAGGTTAAAGAAGAGATTATTGCTTTGGATTATTTCTACACTAACGTGCAAGGTGAGCACAAAGTTCGTTTTGAAGCTCTCATGGATCAGCTGGCCCAAAACGAAGCACTCCTCGAAGAAAAGGGCAGAATTGAAAGGGAGGATGCAATGGAAATTGCATCCCTAAAAAATGCTCTTGAAGAAGAAGAAGAAGCTCGGGTCTCTCTTGAAGAGAGGCTCGAGTCTATGGAAGAGTCACATGAAGAAATTGTGACTAAACTTGTTAAGGAACGTGACAATGCTGTCACCAAAGCAAAGAAGTTAAAGAAGGAAAGGATTGACTTTGGGGCTGCTCATGATAGACTCTCCGAGGAATTGGAGAAACTTGACAATGCTCACAAGGCATTGAAAAACGAGTTCTCTATTCTCAATGAGTCACATGATCAGCTTCAAAGTCGATTGGCCAGATATGATACTCCTAGCTCGTCCAACTCAACATATAGTAACAAGAAAAATGCTAGTGTGGAAAAAGAAGTGATCAAGGACATCACTACAAAGGACAAAGGTGTGCTTGATGAAGTCCTTGGCAAGCAAAGGTCAAATCATGGTAAAGAGGGACTTGGGTATGTCACCAAGTCCAAGAAGAAGAAAACCAAGAAGAACAAGACCAAGAATGTGCAATTAAAGACAAGCACTGTTGAGAAGGTTGTCACAAAAGACAAGACTAATAATATTGGTTTTGCAGGGTCTCATAATCCGAATTATGAACTCTTTTGTGATGACTATGGCGATGTTTATGCTTATTATGTTGGTCCTTTTGATGAATATATTGCTTGGTATATTTGGGTCCCAAAGACCCTTGTTACTAACATGAAAGGACCCATTGAAAAATGGGTACCTAAAACCAAGAAGTAATTTTCTTGCAGGGCTATGCTTCTGGTGGGTCGAAATGGGTGCTGGATAGTGGCTGCACTAGTCATATGACCGGAAGCAAGGAGATCATCACGGAGATGCGTCCAAATCATGATAATATCATAGTCTCCTATGGTGATAAGTCAAAATCTCAGGTATTGGGTCTTGGCAAGGTTGTGGTTGCCCACGATATCTCTCTCGTGGACGTCATGCTTGTTGAGACCCTCGGTTACAACCTTCTTTCTGTTCGTGCCCTTGGCAAGATGGGTTTTGCTGTTTTTATCGATGATGATTTGGTGGTACTCTTGTGGAGCAAGTCTCTAAAGGTCGCTTTCGTTGGATACGTCGAAAATGACCTATATGTGGTGGACTTCTCGGGGAAAACCACTTCGGGTCCGATGTGTCTATTCGGAAAGGCCGACGTGGGCTGGCTATGGCATCGCCGTTTAGCCCATGTCAACATGAGAACTTTGCAAAGTCTCCAGAAGGGTGGCCACATCCTTGGACTAAAAGACAATGTCTCTTTTGCCAAAGATCGTGTTTGCAGGGCTTGTGTAGAAGGAAAAATGCATGACTCTCCCCACAAGAGGAAGACTATTGTGTCATCAAAGAGAATCTTGGAATTACTTCATGTGGATTTATTTGGTCCTCCTTCTCATGCAAGTCTTGGTGGAAAGAAATATTGCTTGGTCATTGTCGACGATTACTCAAGATATACATGGGTCTATTTCTTCAAGCTGAAAAGTGAGACTCAACAAACTGTCATCGACTTTGCCAATGAAGTTCAACGCCAACACAATGTTCCTATCTTGGCAATTAGAAGTGACAACGACTCCGAATTCAAGAACTACACTTTAAATGAGTTTCTTAGCGAAGAGGGGATTAGACATCAATATTCCGCTGCGTACACCCCTCAACAAAATGGTGTAGCCAAGAGGAAGAACCGGACTTTGATGGATATGGCAAGATCTATGCTAGCTGAATTCAAGTCTCCTTATAATTTTTGGGCTGAAGCCATATCCACTGCTTGTCACTCATCTAACCGGCTCTACCTTCGAAAGATTTTGTACAAGACTCCTTATGAAATACTTACCGATAACAAGCCCAACATCTCATACTTCAGAGTATTCGGGTGTAAGTGTTTCTTTCTTATTAAAGGTGTCCCTTTGTCAAAATTTGATTCCAAGGCTTTAGAAGGTATTTTTGTTGGTTACGGTGCCGAATCCCACACTTATAGAGTCTACAACAAGCTCACTAGGATTGTTGTAGAATCTTGTAGTGTGGAGTTCGATGAAAATAACGGCTCCTTTGTAGGGCAAGTTGATGTTTGTGATGCAGATGTTGAAATACCCCAAGATGCCATAAGAAGAATGGGCGTGGGATTTTTCCGCCCCATTGAGGAACCCCTTGTGGCGGATCGGGAAGGACAATGCTCCACACATGTGGAGCCCTCATCTACACAAGATCAACAAGCTCCTACTGTTGGAGACAATCCTGCACCAACACCACAATCTGCGGAAGATCATCTGTCCCCTGAACAAGTTGGTAGTCCTAGGCCGGACTTTCCGCCCCCTCCAAGGGGCGGACAATCCGCCCCTGGCACTCCAACTCATTCCAGAGGATCCGAAGGAGAAGTCAGCACCTCTGAATCTCCCAGGCCAGATTCTCTGGCCCCCGAGGGCGGATTATCCGGCCCTGGGTCTCCAACTCTCATCAGGCATTCTCAGGAAGATGGCTCGGGTTCTTCACCTCCCAGGCCGGATAGTCCGGCCCCTCCAAGGGGCGGATTATCCAGGCCTGAAGAAAATGTTCAGCAACAATCTTCTAGCAGTAACGGTGACCAAGATCAAGTGCAAGGCAGTAACCAAGACAAGGATACACATATTGAATCAACTCCTTCTAGAAATAATAAGGACATTGAGGCTCGTCGCAAGGCTCGTGCTGATCGGAACCTTGAACTAAGAGGTCACACTCTTGACAAGGTTGTTGGTGATCTACGACGAAGGGTATCCACTAGAAGAGAACTTGCAACCTTCTGTGATCATCAAGCTCACATTTCCATGGTTGAACCGAAGAAGGTTTTTGATGCTCTTGAAGACCCCGATTGGGTTGTTGCAATGCATGAAGAATTAAATAACTTCGAATGCAACAAAGTTTGGAAGCTCGTAGAAAAACCAAAGGATTGCCGCAATGTTATCGACACCAAGTGGATCTTCAAGAACAAACAGGATGAAAATGACATTTTTGTGAGGAATAAAGCACGACTCGTGGCTCAAGGATTCTCTCAAGTGGAAGGAATTGATTTTGGCGAGACTTACGCTCATGTGGCTCGTCTTGAGTCCATCCGTATCCTTCTTGCATATGCAGCCCATCATAATTTTAAATTACAACAAATGGATGTTAAGAGCGCTTTCCTTAATGGTCCTCTACATGAGTTAGTATACGTCAAGCAGCCCCCGGGGTTTGAGGACCCCAAATTTCCGAACCATGTCTACAAACTCGATAAGGCGCTCTATGGCCTTAAACAAGCCCCACGTGCGTGGTATGAGCACCTTAAAGAGCTTTTGCTAGACCGTGGATTCGAAGTTGGGCAAATCGATCCCACTCTTTTTACTAAGAAGGTTAATGGGGAGCTTTTTGTATGCCAACTTTATGTAGATGACATTATTTTTGGCTCTACTAACCAAGCTTTTAACGATGAATTTTCGAAGCTTATGACTGACAGGTTTGAGATGTCCATGATGGGTGAGCTTAGGTTCTTTCTTGGATTTGAGATCAAACAACTTAGAGAGGGAACCTTTATTAATCAAGCTAAGTACATCCAAGACATGCTCAAAAGGTTCAAGATGACGGATCTCAATGGCGTTGCTACCCCAATGCAAACAAAGTGTCATCTTGAGCTCAATCCCAAGGGTAAAGACGTGGATCAAAAGGTATACCGATCCATGATCGGCTCTCTCCTTTACCTTTGCGCATCTAGGCCCGATATCGTGTTAAGTGTAGGAGTGTGTGCAAGGTACCAAGCTGCTCCTAAAGAAAGCCACTTAGTGGCAGTCAAGCGAATCTTCCGATATTTGGTTCATTCCACAAATTTTGGGTTATGGTATCCCAAGGGTTCAAGTTTCTCTCTATGTGGTTACACTGATTCAGATTGGGCTGGTGACAAAGATGATAGGAAATCAACCTCTGGTGCATGCCAATTCTTGGGCAGGTCTCTAGTGTGTTGGTCATCAAAGAAACAGAATTGTATTTCACTCTCAGCCGCCGAAGCTGAATATGTTGTTGCTGCAAGTGCTTGTACTCAATTGTTATGGATGAGGCAAACTTTAAAGGAATATGGTGTCAATTGTGACAAAGTGCCTCTTTTATGCGACAATGAAAGTGCTATCGAAATTGCTTACAATCCTGTGCAGCATACAAGAAAAAAACATATAGAGATTCACAACCACTTTATTCGGGATCATGTTGCTCGTGGAGATATTGCTCTATCCTTTGTGAGCACGAAGAACCAACTTGCTGATATTTTCACAAAGCCTGTTGATGAAGCAAGATTTTGTTATTTGAGGAATGAGCTAAATATCATAGATTCAAGGAGCTTGGCTTGACTACCCTTGCACACTCACTTGCTCTTATTCATGTATTTGGTTTAGATGCGGGCATAGACATAGGGGGAGTGTGGTCCTAATTGATTGGGCCAACCCTCCCCCCATAATGTCGAAAGCAAGTAAAATCATTTCCCTTAATATCACTTTGCGATATGTGGGTCATCGATGAGCATTGGTTTTGAACTCAAGATACATCTTCGCGGTGTCATGCCATGCGCTCCAACATGGTGGCTTCGGCCACCGCCCTCTTCCTTGAGAAGAGTTGGTTTTTCATGGGTCCCGTTGGATTTTCTTTCATATCTCTTGTTCTTATGGAAAACACACTCACATTTGGCTTTTGATTGATTTGATTCTTGCAAATTTGGGTGTGTAGTACCATCTCAGTTTGATGCTCTCAACCCAAGCCTTTCTATACCTCCTTGAACCATCTATTCTTTCACACAAGTCCTCTAAAACACCATCGAGAGGTTTGCTAGGTTGCTCTGGCCTTATTCTGCATTTACATAATTTCTGGGGGGGGGGGGGGGCGGATTATCCGCCCCGGGCGAAATCAGCCCCTTATAGGCTGGATCGGGGAGGGCAGGCTCAAACAGAGCAGCCGGTCCTCCCCCAACCCTCCTCTGCCCCCCAGCCGCCGCCGGAGCATCCGCCTCTCCCGGAGTCGATTCGACCACTGGATTCTCCGGGCTCTCCCCGGATCTTCTTCACCTCGCCTCCGGGTATCTTCTCCTCCGCGATTTTCCTCCAATGAGTGAGGGTAACTCCCTCATCTCTCTCCTTTTGTATGGGATGTATTTTATTTGGTGGAAATCTCGTTGTAGAAGGTTCTTGGTGTTGTTTCTTACATGCTAGAATCAGTAGACTTGCAACCCTAGTACCCGATCTGCTTTGCCATGGTAGATCTGAGCCAATCCAGAAGTTTTCTGCGGGGGGCGGATTATCCGCCCCTGCCAGGGCCGGATAATCCGGCCTGGAGAGCAAAATCTGGTCTGTTTTGGTTCTGCTTCTGCAAATGCACTTCATTGGGTATGGGGTTGCATTGCTACTCTTTCTTCGTGTTTTTCTCCTGGACTTGTGTATATACTTATCTCCATGCTATCCCTCTAATGCTTTTCACAGGTGGTTCCAAGCCTACCAAGACCTTCGCCCGTCGTCCCCGTCCCTGTTATCTCAAGCCCATTGCAGACGGGAAATTCATTGACGAGACCGAGGTCAGCAGAGCAGCAAGAGAGGCTGAACGGATGGCAGAGTCAAGTAAGAAAACTAAGAGGACCGCATCTCGCAAGGGCAAACAGTCTCGGCCCAATTACAAGGCTATGGACAGTCTTCAGTACGCCACCATTCGTCAGACTGATTATTATGATGAGGCTGACAGCGATGGTCCCCCCGAGGACGAAATGTTTTGGAATGCTCACTTTCGGGCTATTCATGATGATGTTTATGCTACTCTCAAGATTCGGCCCATGCGTCCCATCAATTTGACTAAGGCTAAATCCAAGACAAGGCTCATTGAGGCACTAGATGTGACCAACAAGATGGGGCTGCACCACCTCATGACTATCCAATACAACTATGGTTCCTCTGTGGTGCGGCAGTTCTTCTCAACTCTGGTGATTTGCGGTGATAAGCGCCGCACTATGAAGTGGATGACAGGGACAACCATGATTCAGTCGGACTTTTGCACCTTTGGGCAGGTTCTTGGTTATGCTTTCCATGGCCACGGCACTCCTTCCGGCCACCGTATCATTTCTCCTCTGAAGCCCTCCAAGGATACTGCACTTGCTCCTTGCCTTTCCTCTGATGAAGTCGCTGGTACTTTCGCTGGTCTCTCTCCCTTGTATGCAGCCCTTGTTGGCATTTTTAGGGACTGCATCGCTCCTAGTGGTGGCAACAATAACAGGATCCGTGGCCACCTGGTTCCACTTCTTGCGTTTGCTTACGAGTGTGCCACTAACTCTGGATCAGCCACAGGTTACAAACTGGATGTCATGGACTATATTTATCATGAGATGATGGATGCTGTCGGAGCTCAGTCTTCCGGCATCTCCAACAAACTGTTCATAGAGGCACTCCCTAATATGTGACCACGCGCGTTTGGAGATCAGATCTTAATGGTAAGTATGAATCGGGACAACTTCTTCATAGTCCGGGAAAGTCGTTCTACGAATCGGGACTAAAGGCCCCCTTTAGTCCCAGTCCACTCACAAAATGGGACTAACACTCAAGACATTTATTAATATTAAAAACCTAGACTACAAAACCGAGACTAAAGGCCCCCATATATATTGTCCCGATCAAGCCACAAACCGGGACTAACACTCAATACATTTATTAAACTTGGAAAATTGCAAACATCATAAAATATCCTTCACAAAATAAGCTATCATGTCTCATGGCATTTAGTTTCACAATATGCAGCCGACCGGCCAGACATGAACTAGAGGTACACAATATGAGCATGAACTTCTTGGCGTATGTCCTTCCTTATGATCGCTTCAGACGTAACCATGGAGCATCTTCTTTACTTAACGGAATGCTTGGGTCAGTTTTCACTGTGAAGGGCAGAATTTCATCAAACTTATTATAATCTTCTGACATGTCTGTCTTGTCCTCGATTCCCATGATGTTTCTTTTCCCTAAAAGAACTATGTGATGCTTTGGATCATCAGATGTATTCGTTTGCATATTTTTTCTTTTTATCGGTCTGGAGGACATGTCCTTCACATAGAAAACCTGAGGCACATCATTGGCTAGGACGAATTGTTCATCTCTATAACCAAGATTGTTGAGATCCACTGTTGTCATTCCGTACAACTGGTCTATATTTACCCCTTCCCCATTCAGGTTGACCCATTTGCAGCGAAACAAAGGGACCTTAAAAGAGACTCCATAGTCTAGTTCCCATATCTCCTCTATGTAACCATAGTATGTGTCCTTTTGCCCATTCTCGTCTATTGTATCAAAGCGGACACCACTGTTTTGGTTGGTGCTCTTTTTATCTTGGGCGATCGTGTATAATGTATTCCCATTTATTTCTTACCCTTGGAAATTCAATATAGTAGAAGATGGTGACGCGGTCAACAAGTATAGCTGATCTCCAATAGTGGTGTAAGTCAAGAGATGTGTCCGCATCCAACCACCGAAAGACTTCATGTGTTCATCTGTAATCCATGATTTAGGCTTCCCCGGGTTTTTGGAGCGTACAATATTCTTGTGTTCCTCGATATATGGAGCTGCCAAGGTGGAATTATGTAGAAATGTGTAGTGTGCTTTAGTGAAAGAATTCCCGTCCCTACATATCATTGCTTTCTTTCCCAACGTGCCTTTTCCACTTAGTCTTCCCTCATGCCGCGAGTCAGAAACACCAATTGGCTTAAGATCAGGAATAAAGTCAACACAAAACTCAATGACCTCCTCTGTTCCATATCCCTTGGAGATGCTTCCTTCTGGTCTAGCACAGTTATGAACATATTGAAAGAACATTTCTTAATCCCTGGTGTTTTGTGTGTTAGATAACAATACCAAGGATCATTTAATGTGTGTTGAAGTGTTGCAGCTCTATTTGAGAATAAAGGGAAAAGAACTCTGCCTTTGGGGGCGGATAATCCGGCCCCACCAGGGGCGGATAATCCGCCCCTCCCTTTGCCCAAGCAGGTGCGAGCCCCAGAAGGGGGGCGGAATTTTGGCCAGATTTTCCGGCTTGGCCGGATAATCCACCCCTCAGGGGGGCAGATTATCCGCCCACCAAGATCTTCACCAAGCTTCACCAAGGCGCAAGCCCCAGAGAGGGGGCGGAGTTTCCCCCGGAGAATCCGCCCTTGGGGCGGAGTTTTCCTAGGGGGGCGGATAATCCGCCCCAAGTGGGGGGCGGATAATCCGCCCCCAAAGTTGTGCAACGGCCAGATCTGGGGAGGGGGTATTTTAGCCAGCCTTTCCCCTCCTGCCAGAACTCTTGATTCATCTCGAAAAAGACCAGATCATATCTGAAAGCTTCATCCAAGAGTGCTCCACCTAGATCCACCCAAAGGCCCCATCCCTTGGGGAATCGGAGGAGGAGAACTCGATCTTCATCATCAGCAATCAAGCGCTTCATCTCCTCTCTATTCATTTGGAGAACCCCCGATCTAGTATTTCTTGCAAATACCTAGATCCTTGTTTTTGTTTATATTGATAAACCTTGTTCTTGTGGCAGCTTGTTGTCATCTCGGGAGCCCCCAATTCGGTTGTGGGTGTGTGCCCTGATAGTGTTGTAAAAGGCACCGGTTCCCGCCTCGAAGGGATCCAATAGTGGAGAAGGTGGATCAGGCCCCACCAGGGGCGGATAATCCACCCCTCCCTTTGCCCAAGCAGGCGCAAGCCCCAGAAGGGGGCGGAATTTTGGCCGGATTTTCCGGCCCCGCCGGATAATCCGCCCCTCAGGGGGCCGGATAATCCGCCCCCCCTGCTCATCGCCAAGGCGCAAGCCCCAGAGAGGGGGTCGAGTTTTGGGCGGACTTTCCGGCTTGGCCGGATAATCCGCCCCTAAGGGGGGCCGGATTATCCGCCCCCAAGATCTTCACCAAGATTCACCAAGGCGCAATCCCCAGAGAGGGGGCGGAGTTTCCCCGGAGAATCAGCCCTTGGGGTGGAGTTTTCCCAGGGGGGCGGATAATCCGCCCCAAGTGGGGGGCGAATAATCCGTCCCCAAAGTTGTAAAACGGCCAGATCTGGGGAGGGGGTATTTAAGAAAGCCTTCCCCCTCCTGCCAGAACTCTTGATTCATCTCGAAAAAGACCAGATCATATCTGAAAACTTCATCCAAGAGTGCTCCACCTAGATCCACCCAAAGGCCCCATCCCTTGGGGAATCGAAGGAGGAGAACTCGATCTTCATCATCAGCAATCAAGCGCTTCATCTCCTCTCTATTCATTTGGAGAACCCCCTATCTAGTATTTCTTGCAAATACCTAGATCCTTGTTTTTGTTTATATTGATAAACCTTGTTCTTGTGGCAGCTTGTTGTCATCTCGGGAGCCCCCAATTCGGTTGTGGGTGTGTGCCCTGATAGTGTTGTAAAAGGCACCGGTTCCCGCCTCGAAGGGATCCAATAGTGGAGAAGGTGGATCAGGCCTCTCGTGGCGAGATCCATCAGAGAATAGGGTGAGCCCTATTGTGGCGTGGTGGTCTTAGAACCGCCCACCCCTCCAACGCAGATGTACTTCCCTTAACAAGGAAGGAACTGCGGTAAAACAAATCCCTGTGTCTCCGCGTGCTCCACTACGGTTTCCTCGCTCCTCTTTTACGTGCTTAGTAGTTAGGGTTACATATAGGGAAATTCTCGTAGTTGCATATCTAGAGAATTTACTTTGTGTCAAGCCTAAAATTGAAAAAGTATTTAAAAATTGGTTAGCACCTATTCACCCCCCCCCCTCTAGGTGCCCATACGATCCACATATTTCTTTAAGACTCCCATGAACCTCTCAAAGGGGAACATATTGTGTAGAAATACAGGACCGAGAATGGCAATCTCTTCCACTAGGTGAACCAGGAGATGCGTCATAATATTGAAGAAGGATGGTGGGAACACCAACTCAAAACTAACAAGACATTGTACCACATCCTTTTGTAACCTTGCCAGAATATCTGGATTGATTACCTTATGAGATATTGCATTGACGAATGCACACAGCTTCATAATGGGTACTCGAACATTTTCCAGTAGAAGCCCCCTCAATGCAATCGGAAGCAGCCGCGTCATAATCACGTGACAGTCATGAGACTTCATGTTTTGGAACTTTTTCTCTGACATATTTATTATCCCCTTTATATTAGATGAGAAGCCAGACGGCACCTTGATACTGTAAAGGACTTCAAAAAATATTTCCTTCTATGCTTTGGTAAGAGCATAGCTGCCAGACCTACGTGACGCCCTTTATCCGTCTTGTTCTGTGTATCCATGTTCTTTGGGTCTTTCATAATTTGTTGGCCCTCCCGTGCTTCTGGTGTATCTTTTGTCTTCTCATACACGCCTAGGAATCCTAGCAGGTTCACGCAAAGATTCTTCGTCACGTGCATCACGTCGATTGAAGAGCGGACACGTAGGACTTTCCAATATGGCAACTCCCAAAATATAGATTTCTTCTTCCACATGGGTGTGTGTCCTGTAGCGACGTCGTTCAGAACTGATTGACCGCCGGGACCCTTTCCAAAGATTACTTCTATTTCCTTGACCATACCAAATACATCATCACCAGCAGGGAGTTCAGGCTTCTTCCGGTGATCTGCCTCACCTTTGAAATGCTTGTCTTTCTTTCTTACGGGATGATTGGTCGGAAGAAATCGTCGATTCGCCAGGTACACAACCTTCTTGCATTTTTGCAAATATGTACCTTCGGTCTTATCTAAACAGTGCGTGCATGCCTTATATCCCTTGTTTGTATGTCCTGAAAGGTTACTAAGAGTAGGCCAATTATTGATGGTTACGAAAAGTAATCCTCGTAGGTCAAATGGATCCTATTTGTTCTCATCCAACGCATGTACACCTGGTTTGCCCCACAGTTGTAAGAGTTCTTCAACTAATGGCCTAAGGTAAACATCAATGTCGTTGCCCAGTTGCTTCGGGCCTTGGATGAGCAATGACATCATAATGAACTTACGCTTCATGCACAACCAAGGAGGAAGGTTATAGATACATAGAGTCACGGGCCAAGTGCTGTGACTGCAGCTCTGCTCCCTAAAAGGATTCATGCCATCCGTACTTAGACCAAATCATAAGTTCCTTGCGTCACCTGCAAAGTCCGGGAAGTCTCTCTCGATTTTTCTCCACTGTGACCCATCAGCAGGGTGTCTCAACTTCCCGTCTTTCTTACGGTCTTCTTTGTACCATCGCAAGAACCTGGCATGCTCTTTGTTT
Organism: Avena atlantica; assembly: GCA_910589765.1. Taxonomy (NCBI): domain Eukaryota; kingdom Viridiplantae; phylum Streptophyta; class Magnoliopsida; order Poales; family Poaceae; genus Avena; species Avena atlantica. Next base: position 414,101,477 of record OU342739.1, on the reverse strand, counting down.
CTAAACATGCGTTTCAACCTTGGTATTATAGGAGCATACCACATAACCTTAGCAGGAACCCTCTTCCAGAGAGGCTCTCCCTCAACATCACCAGGGTCATCTCGTCTGATCTTATACCGCAATGCATTGCATACCGGGCATTTATCTAAATTCTCATACTCCTTACCACGGTAGAGGATGCAGTCATTAATGCATGCATGTATCTTCTGCACATCTAATCCTAGAGGACAGAGAGTCTTCTTTGCTTCGTACGTACTCTCGGGAAGCTCGTTATGTTTTGGAAACTTCTGCTTCATTATTTTCAGCATCATTTCAAATGAGGAGTTAGTTAGACCATACTTTTCCTTCCATCGCAGCAATTCCAGTGTAGTACCGAGCTTTGTGTTGCCATCTTTGCAGTTTGGGTACAACAATTTCTTGTGATCTTCTAACATGCCCTCTAACTTCAACTTCTCCTTTTCTGTTTTACAGTCTCGCTTTGTATCAGAAATGACCCTACCAAGTTCATCAGCGGGCTCATATGATGCTCGTTATTCACCTCCTTCCTCTTCATTGCCTTCCATTGCAGTATCACTGTATTCAGGAAACATATGATGATAGTTGTTATCATCATCTTCTTTACTATCTTCCATCATAACCCCTCTTTTCCCATGCTTGGTCCAGCAATTATAGTTGGGCATAAAACCTTTCATAACCAGGTGGACGCGAATGATTTTCGAGGAAGAGTACTCCTTGTTGTTCTGACATTGAACACATGGACAACGTATAAAACCATTCTCTTTGTTTGTTGTAGCCACATCGATAAATTTATCCACGCCTTTAATGTATCCGGGTACACGCCGGTCACCGTACATCCATTCCCGACCGTTCATCTGCATCATATAATTAAGTTTGTCAAAACGTGATATCATAAATTGTAAAATGACCAATTCACATCGACACATGCATTGTATCAATGACAGAGAAAAGATAAGATTGCTAACCTCGATCGAGGGAAATAAAGAGCAGAAAGCTCAAGTGCGTCTCGGACACCTTCCATATTTTTGTTCCATGAGAAATTGAACGGGATCATTCACTCAAACATTTCATCAAACACCTTGAATGCATGCATAGGAAAAAAAATAAACTAGCACACCTCTCACACCTTCCACCAAGAAAAAACAGAGAGGAGGCAGAGGACTGGGGCGTCGTATTTATAAAGGGCGGGATCATACGTCCCGGTTTGTAACACAAACCGGGACTAAAGGTGTGTTCTAGGCCACTTGGCTGACGCCTAACCTTTAGTCCCGGTTCACAAACCGGGACGCATGCACCCCTACCAACTGGGACGCATGCCTCCGGCCACCATGCATGCTCGAATCGGGACGCGTGCCAGCATTAGTCCCAGTTCGTGGCGCAACAGGGACTAATGCTGTTAGGGGGCATGAATGGATAGCTTGTTTTCTACTAGTGGCACCCCTTCACGCCACATCATGGTGTCGCCCCCGTGCACGCGCGCCGTCGCCAGTCACCGATCTTGGCCCGTGTTTAGATCTGGTGAACCAGGGGGAAGAGTGGCCCCGCCGCCACCGACGCCGAGCAGCTTTGCCGCCGACGCATCCCGGCGGAAGCAAGGAGGGAGGAGAAGGAGGAGGCGGCGCAAGGGATTCCTATCTGAGGTGTCTCAATAAATACCCGGAACTTACCTGAAACTATTCTACTATTCTGGTGTGTCCAGATACCAGAACTATTCCGGTGTGTCTAGATACCATTTCGGGCATCTCTCTCAGCTACCTACCATGTAGGTAACAAGCCCAACTTGATCATTAGATCTTAAGTGTGTGATCCATTCACGCTTGATAGTAAGCATACATTCTACCAGCTAAGCCTAAGCGTCCATGATAGTTCCTTCACTACGCACTACGCGAAGATCTCATCGAGTGAACCTATTTATTATAGGTATACTAATCCTTGGCTTCAGGATATCTGTGTGACAAATCTGAGATGAGATATTGGTATTAAATTATTGATTTTCTTGTTATGATTTCTCTTTTTAACTTTGTATTCATATTTCGATAGCATTGAGTAGACCCGGAAAATTTCTCTCCATAGCAGAGGAGAGAGAGGTATTGAGTTTGTACATCCACTCTCCATCAGACCAGTTTGAGTTAGGCTCCTTAAATGTTGGATTTGGAAGTTGGTAAAGACCCACCCCATGTTTAAGACATTGGCTTCAGCCAACACTGATCTATTAAGGACCGGATGAGCCCAAGATTCTTGTAGCCAAGACTAAATAATTAACGATCGCATGAGCCTAAGCTTCCTGTAGTTACTAAGCTCTTCCATGAGGAGTTACTAAACCTAGCCTCCCGAGTCGTGTGTCTTGCGACTCCGAAGGCACCCGTCGTCACCACAGAGGTCCCTCCCCCACGGCCCCGTTCACCCCGCCGCCGTCGAAGGAGGCCGTCCGACGGCTGACGGCAGCGGCGGGGCGTCTATTACTGTTTGCCCTTTTCCTCTAGCTTTTTTTCTTCTCCAACCCGTCTTGACATTTTCCAATCTGGCCAGCTGCTTTGCTGATCTTGCCACGCACGTGAACAACGTTCTGATTTTGTGAATGGAGAAGATCGAGCTAACTGGCCACCTCCAAGGTCGTGGGTTGATGGCTGGCATTATGCATCCGGTTTCCCAGCATATGTGAGACCAAGATCTTCGCATCTGGCAGGGCGCTGAGGACATATTGATGCCGTTGGTGCTACAGTTCAGGACCGTCATGATTCGCCCTAGGTCTAGGCTCTTGGCGCGACATCCTTTGTTTTTGTCGTGGTCGTCAAACGGCGCAGCGGCGAAGGGCAAAAGCAATGGAATCGAGTCATGCGGCGGCGACTCAAGCGGCCGGCTGGCCGTAGCATGTACGCGCGCGCATCGGCTGGATAATACGCATCATCTATGCACCAGCAACATGCACGCATCGGCTATGCTGAACCGTTGAAGAGTTGTTGGCCACAGTCTATTGGCCCGGACGTCCGATCTACATGCAGCAGCAGATTACAAGTATTTGCAGTTTAATGGGGGCGATCCTTCGGGGCTTTTCGCGTCTGGAAGATGGTCTGCTTGATGTCGGCTCTCCTTTTCTGGCTGGTGACGAGTGCCGGAAGGCTTCGCCGGCGATCTCCTTTGCGTACAAGTTGCATGTAGATTGATGGATCAAGTGGTATTCGGTTGTGTATTCATGTTTCAAAGGAACGACACGAAGTTGCGCTGACTGTTGCCAACATGGGACATGTCGGTCTTCGATTTCCATGGAGGACAGTGGCAGAGAATGTTAGTCGGCTGAGATATGAGGCTAGTGATGGTGGGCTATGTATTGGTAGTGGTGAGGACCTTGTTTATTGATTCTTGATTTGTAGCAGCGACAGTGAAATGCGGGGGCGGCAGCACAGTAAGAGTATATGGTCTTTATCGGCCGAGATATGAGGCTAGTAATGGTGGGCTATTTCTTAGTAGTGATGAGGATCTTGCTTATTGATTCTTGACTTGTAGCAGCGTGAAATGCGGGGGCGGCAGCACAGTAAGTGTTTTGATCACCATAACGGTATCTTTTATTTTTATTTTGTATCTTTTATTTTTATTTTTTGTTCTTTTGTTTTTTTTATTTTGTATCTTTTATTTTTATTTTTTGTTCTTTTGTTTTTTTACAATAGGTGTACGCATATGTAATGTCTTGTTGTAGAGACTGAATGTAATTGGTATCTTTAGTGATATTAATATATATTCTTTTCAAAACAAAAAAAAACTAAGCTCTTCCATACGAAGAAAAAAAAATCCTTCACTTTGACACCATCAATTGGCCGTGCCTGCCCGTGAACTTGCATTGCATCCGGCGAGTTCACCAAGTGCAAATCTGTCAAATGAAATTCTCTTTTTCTCTAAGATTGCTAGCTAGGAAGGTCGAATTAATGGAAAAACGACGAACATACAACATAACATAACATTAAGAGCGTACGCACGGTTTTTATTCTCATCATGGCGCGCGTGCATCGATCGAGATGCAGCAGCTAGCAGAGCAAGGTGGTAATAAAAATTACTACTGTAGTACAAACATAGTAGTAGATATAGACCCACGTATGCAGGAGCTAGAGCTAGCTGACGGCGGTAGGCCGGCCTGGCAACTAGCTAGTAGCAAGCTTAATAAGGTGGTGACAATGCATAACAACTAGCACTGCCTCATGCACTTGCACTGGCGTAAGACGCCGTCGCAGTTGCCTCCGCCCCAGCCCTCGGCCATGCAGGTCTGCGCGCAGTTGTGGTCCGACATGCAGGCCCCCTTGAACCCCGCGCTCCGCCGCCGGCACACCTTCGCCTCCGCACCCGGCACCGCCGCTTCCTCTGCAACACATCCATCTATTTTCATTTCTTACGTCAGTAAATCATGCATACGATCGATCTATGATGATCTGAGAAGAGAGACCGAGTAATACGTACGTGCGATGAGGAGGAGGAGCATGACCAACACCACCTGCGTCGCCACCTTCTTCGTCCACATGCCTAGCTAGTACTTTACCCGATCGAGCTCTCGATAGATCGGTAGGCGCAAGTTAACCGTATATGCACGTACGTACGGCGGCTTCGTGTTGGTGGAGTCGAGTGGGACGCGGTGTGTTGATCTCAGTGACGCCTCGCCTTTATACACAGGAACCAGCAGGGTCGAGGGCGGTTGACTGATCGGGGACTACCGTCGATGCGTGGATGCACACGCGCCGAAAGACCGGGCCACCTAGCGTTGCCGCACCTCCACGTGGCGGCAGCGCCAAGTACGTGTGACCAGGACGATGCTCTCTCTTGGCCGGATCGGTTGCATGCATGCCAGGTTACGAACGAGAGGTAGGTCCGAGCGAGGTACAGTATATGTCGGAAAGTAGCAGAGTGCTTACATGCGGGACGCCGACTGTGCCGTCTTTTTTTCAACGGAAAAAGGGACAAAGGGTGCAGACGGACGCATCCTTGTATATCACAGTTTAAAAATATTGTACATCGTGAATTACAAAGCCTAGAGGTTGAATCGAGTTGATTGCAGTAATCACGAGACATGCAAGTGTGTTATGGGTTGAATTTCTACAAGAATAGATAGGCTCAGATCGACGTGATCTTCTTGCCTGACGTGCATAGTTGTGAGCGACACCATTGATCTTCGAGATATGGAAGGTGGAAGCTAGGGCTGGGCGTTCGGTTTGACCGAAGCGGTCCGCGGTGAACTAGAAATTCCGGTGTTCTGTTATTGAGTACCGATCGGTCTTCCTAAATATCACTAACCGAAGGTTCGGTCCCCTAAGAAATTCGGTTCGGATTCAGTTTCAACCGAACAGACCGATCAATCCAGAGGATGGCTCGGGGAAGGAATGGTTCCAGGGGGTGGAGACAGACCCAGGTGATGCCACAATCATGGCTTGCGCATGGTGGCCGAGAGCGGTATGTCGAGAGGAGGATAAGGCAGAATCGGAGGAGGAGCTCTAGATCGAGATTGGAGGAGAGTGGTGGAGGTGATTTAGATCAAAATAAGGAGAAGCCGAAGAGAGGAAAGGCGACGACGCCCACATGGCTGGAAGCCTGGAACCAAGACGACGCAGGGCGGTAGCGGTAGGGGAATGATGACCCACAAGTATAGGGGATCGCAACAGTCTTCACGGGTAGTATTACCTAATTTATTGATTCGACACAAGGGGAGCCAAAGAATACTTGCAAGCCTTAACAACTGAGTTGTCAATTCAGCTGCACCTGAAAATAGTTCTTGCTCACAGAAGTTTATCAGTAGCAACAGTTTGTAGTAGCAACAACAAAGCAACAGCAGCAGTAACAGTAACAGTGAAGTAGTAGCAATAGTAACAGTAACGATAACAGTAGGATTCGAGTGCGGTAGACATAGGGATGGATGGACGGGCATTGCATGGACGAGTCTAAACATGTAACTTCAAGATCTAGAGCATTGCAGATAAATAATAACAAGCATCCAAGTACTAAACAATCCTAGACATGTGCTCCAAATATAGTCATACGTACTCGCAATAAGAACTTGCACAACATCTTATGTCTAGCCAGCCCGTGACAGCGGGGCCTTTAGGGAACTACTGGCAATTAAGGTGCTCCTTTTAATAGAGCACCGGAGCAAAGCATTAACACTCCGTGATCATATGTGATCCTCACACCATAGCCATCCCCGCCGGTTGTCCCAATTATTGTCAGTTTGGGGCCTTTGGATCCGGATAATGATATGTGTACACAACTTGCAGGTAAGATCACAAATAATACTAACATAATGATTTAATAATAAGTTCAGATCTGAGAGCATGGCACTCGGGCCCTAGTGACAAGCATTAAGCACAACACGTTGCAACAAAGTCAAATGGCACTAATAGAGATACTTGGCACTATGCCCTAACAGATCATATTCGATTACATGATAGAACTCATCCAATCCCTACCATCCCCAAGCCTACAGCGGGGGATTACTCACTCATGGATGAGGGAAACATAGGTGGTTGATGGAGATACGTTGGTGATGACGATGGTGTTGATCCTCTCCAAATTCCCCGTCCTGGCAGGGTGCCAGAATAGAGTTTCTGGATCTGAATCTTGGTTTCTGGTGGCGGCGGTGGAGCGGAACTCTTTCTAAAAAACTATCGAACCCCCCTCGGTTTCTAGGTCGAAAGGTAACTTATAGGCGCAGAGGGAGGCCGAGGAGCTGCCTGGGATGGTCGCACCCCCTCCAGGCGCAGGGTCAGGTGGGTCCGCGCCTGGGGTGGATCTGGGGCCCCCAGGCCTCCCCTCTGTCTCCCCTTCTGGCTCCGTGGATCTTCTGGTGAGAAATAGTTTTTGGCATATTTTCCAGGATTTTTCCTGATAGTTGATTTTCTGCACAAAAACAAGACAGGAAGGTAATTCTGCTGAAAACAACGTTAGTCCGTGTTAGCTGTATCCAAATCACACAAGTTTAAATTAGAAACAATAGCAAAGTATTCGAAAAAGTAGATACTTTTTGGACGTATCAGGAGATGCGCACGTCTTCAAAGTCCAAAGGTTGAAGACGTAGACAACAACCACGCAAGACTGCAATTATTTTGGACACCATCATGCGTAATGTGTGGGTCATTCCATTGAATCGGTTGGTCTACTAGTAGGCTCTTGGTGGGCTTTATTAAATGGCCTCTTTTCCAACTTTTTTTCTTTTTTAAGACTCTTTTCCAACTAGTTCGGTACTTCGGGCTGTTCGGTTAACTAGAGGTCCTGATCGAAATGACAAAATAAATTTCGGTTTCTACAAACAGGAAACCATCTGGGAACCGAATTTTCGGTCCTTGGTTTGTTCAGGTTCGATCTTGGTCTTTTTAGATCCGGTTTTCGGTTCTCGGTTTTTTTGCCCACCCCTAGTGGAAGCTACTAAAGGGTGTGATAGATTCTGGAATTCTATAACTTGCCTTCTTATCTCCCAAATCATGTTGTGGTCTGCTACTCCAGGTGCTACTGTCGTCTTTGCAAAGCTTAAATTGTCAATGAAGAAAGTTGGCTTTGTGAGCTTCATTGCAGCAGCAAAGTGCGCAGCCAGGACCATGGCATGAGCTTCAACATGTAATGGGGTGGACACCTCTTTTTTAAGGCCATGATGAAGACATCATTTCTTTGACCATTCTAAAAAGATTCAGCATAATAAATACCCACACCAGCAATGGATAGAGGAGTCCCATCTTGTTTCCTCTAGGCAGCATCAACATAGAGCTTTGGTCCTGCAAAATAAAAATCAGTGGGAATAGATATTCTAGGATTGTTCTTCGGAACTCCCTTGGATTAAATCAGTTGCTCAGCCTCCAGGTCATTGAGAAGGGAAAAAGTATTCATTGACACCTGTTGAGGAGATGTCTTTTTCCTGCAAAAGAGCTGATCGTTTCTTGCTTTCCAGAGGCACCAAAGAAAGGTAAACAGAAAGTTGAGATTTATGGTTGGGTGATTCTGGTTAAGCAGAGTCGTAATGATCTGGAAGTATCTGTTAAATTATTAACCAGGTTTTTAGACTTTATGAAGCAGGGAGGCAAGAGCCAAGCAGCCTTAGCAAAAGGACAGAGAAAGAAAAGGTGGACATCAGTTTCAGGAACATCACATCTGCAATAAACCTTTTCAATATGCGAGGAGAACTCTGAGGCCCTGTCTTCGTAGTTAGTGCATGTCTTAGCAACCTCCAAGCAAAAGTCTTTACTCTGAGAATCATTCTTTTGCATTTCCAAACTTCCTTCAGAATTTTTTTTGTTGATTCCTGCACTTGTTCTGGCTTTGGAGTACCTGTGTCAAATAACAAAGACAAGCAAGCTTTGTATGTGGATTGAGCATTACATTTCCCATTTGGAGTAGGTTTCCAGCAAGGAATATCATCCTCATCAGAGGGAGTGATTAGAGTGATTTTAATGGCTTGGGCAGTGCCATTGTTGAAAAGAGTTTCTATCAAAGAATTGTCGCTCTTTGTACCAAGAGACCAAAGTTGGTTAACCTTAGCTGGGTAAATAAAGCCTTGTTGCTAAATGATGAGTTATCATAGATGTTTTCCCACCCTATAAACCATGAGTACTCCAGATAGAGGAATTTCCATTACAATTTTGGTAATAGGAGTTAGCAGTGAGAAGATGCCTTACCTTTAAAACAGAAGACCGTGCCGTCGGACCACAGATCGATCGATGTCTACCTCCTGTTTCCAACACAGTCTGGTCGAGACGATGATTCATATCAATCAATGGAGCTGGCTTGACTGGGAACTGTTTCGCGTCCATGCGCTTGTCATGTGATGCGATCTGCCTAGGCGAAAAGTTTTTAGTCCACTTTAGTGCATCAACACACGTTGCCACGTTTTTTTACCCAACAAGCATCCTCGTCGACTTCATTTAAAGAAAACGCCAGCGTTTTACCAGAATTTAACGACAAAAAAACCGAAAAGCAAAGAAGAACTTCGAAAACAGCCTCTCGGAGAAACAGGCAGACATTCTATGTGCAGAAAACCAAGCAAAATCCTAGCAAGCAACTGCAAAGATAACCAACATCACATGTTGAAACAACACAACATCATAGTAGCAGCACCACTTAAGAGCCTTGTGTAGATCCTTCATTATTTTTCGTTATCATCCAATCTGATTGTACTGTCTAAGGATAGTAATGCAGAACATATATAATCGTATCGTCCAATCTTCCTCTTAACGTAGCTTTAAAATTTTCACAAAAGTTTCCACGATTAGACTAAATTCAGTAGCTGACCATGTTATCCATCCTTCTTAAACTGCTTTCATACAAGGTAAAAACATTCTAAATAACGTAGAAATATTGCATAAAACAATCCATGAACTACACTTGCAGGTAAGATCACAAACAATACTATCATAATGATTCAATAATAAGTTCACATCTGAGATCATGGCACTCGGGCCCTAGTGACAAGCATTAAGCACAACAAGTTGCAACAAAGTCAAATAGAACTAATAGAGATACTAGGCACTATGCCCTAACAGATCATATTCGATTACATGATAGAACTCATCCAATCCCTACCATCCCCAAGTCTACAGCGGGGGATTCCTCACTCATGGATGAGGGAAACATCAGTGGTTGATGGAGATACGTTGGTGATGACGATGATGATGATCCTCTCTAAATTCCCCGTCCCAGCAGGGTGCCAGAACGGAGTTTCTGGATCCGAATCTTGGTTTCTGGTGGTGGCGGCGGAGTGGAACTCTTTCTGGAGAACTATCAAACCCCCCTCGATTTTTAGGTTGAAAGGCAACTTATAGGCGTAGAGGGAGGTCGAGGAGCTGCCTAGGGTGGCTGCACCCCCTCCAGGCGCGGGGGTCAGGTGGGCCCACGCCTGGGGTGGGTCTGGGCCCCCAGGCCTCCCCTTTGTCTCCCCTTCTGGCTCCGTGGATCTTTTCTGGGAGAAATAGTTTTGGCATATTTTCTGGGATTTTTCCTGATAGTTGATTTTTTGCACAAAAACAAGACACCAAGGTAATTCTGCTAAAAACAGCGTCAGTCTGTGTTAGTTGTATCCAAATCACACAAGTTTAGAGAAGAAACAATAGCAAAGTGTTCGACAAAGTAGATACGTTTTGGGCGTATCAACTCCCGCAAGCTTAGCTTATTGCTTGTCCTCAAGCAATTCAGTTGAAAACTGAGTGCGATAAAAGAACTTTCATGAACACTTTGCTTCATATGATGTATATATTCTCATCACAGGAGTAGATTCTTAGACAATTCATAATAAGAAGTATGCAACTAAGTCTACTCAATAGTCATTGCAAGCTATGAAGAGAACCCAACTCAATAATAATAAGTAGCATGAAACATAAACATAAGCAACATTGCAATGCTCATAATAAGGTATGATAGAGTGGTATCTCGCTTGCCTTTATTTGAAGAGCACAATATGAATGCCAAGGCACCTCTGAAGTTCAAGTGAAGACTAGAGGTAAAGATACCAGAGATACAAGGATCAAATTCATGACATAATTAACCAAGTTTTGGAACAAACACAAGAATGACAACTATACTCTCAAGAAGGTGCTCATAGAATAAGTGGTGACTTAACAAAGTTGTGAAAACGGTTTTGTGAAGGTTTTGAAAGACTTCCTAATGTTGAAAGGAAGGTGCTCGTTAGCTTTGATCTCTCATTGCCCCTATCATAGGCATCTTCATGTGGTTAAGGTGAAAGTGAGGTCCACTCTAAATCATATGCTTGACAGACCATAGGCTGAAAATCCCAAGTCCCTTGAGTACGAGGGTCGCTCCGCATGCTACTCAACTTTGTTCACCTGAAAGTTCTTGTCATTGTAAATACATGCATATCATCGAGAACCTCCAACGGGGTACCCAGCATATGTTACAGGAGCTTTCCCATAACCAAAATGACAAGGCAAGCAGACAATGAGCATATCAACAATATTTTTATTTACCATATGCATAGCTTTTTATCGAGGATGCTTCCTAGATGATCATTATAGTGATGCTGCAAGTTTCCACCATGATTAGCCATGGCTTAGGCTAGCGGCCCATGCGTTTCTCTAACACAATGTATAAACTCCATGAACTCACAAACTCCCCTTTTATTTCACATCGTCGACATCCGTAAACAAAAGAGCAAAGTATCAACTGGATGAGATATCCAACAAGTGTTGAAAGCGTTCCCCATGACAGCACAGTTCTGCTGACTCCCAGCATATAATAAGCAAGAATATAACTTTTATAGACTAGTCACAATGGTTCAAGATTATTAATCGTAAGGAATAAAGTGTGCCATGAAGTTCATGAGAGCTTTACTAACTAACTTTCTCAAAACAGACAAACATTTTATTTTGGAAGAAAACACGGCATATATAAAATATGCACTGAAGTAGCAAATGATGCTAATAGGTAGGTATGGTGGACACGGCTGGCAATATTGGTTTTGAGGAGTTGGAAGCACAGGTAGAGAACATACTCAGTGCAAGTGAAGGCTAGCAATAGAGAGGGAGCGACAAACGAGAGAGCAATAACTGTCATAATCATGCTTGCAACAAAACATGACTAATTATGGCATGAAGATGATACAAGAACTCTGAGGCAAAATAAATCATCGAGGCTTACTGACTATTGATTAGTCATATGCATGCGTGAGCATGTGCCAAGTCGATTCATATGAACAGTCGAGGAGGTCATCACAATGTCATACCAAAATATGAATAAAACAATGCAGGCAAACATTCATATGATATGCTACAAACTATTAGCAAGTTGGAGCTAATCATAGACAAGATAGAACTACTAAGCATCCATAATGACATACACCTTACACAAACAGGCTAAGCATGCTCACAATGATGAGTATATGTACAAAAATGAAACAAATAGAGTTCGTTACCAGCCTCTTACCACACCTCGAGTTGTCTTAATCTTCATTATTGCCCTTCACTTGTGTGACTTGAATATTAACATGAAACCAAAATCCACTATGGACGGTTGAACCCTGCAAAGAACTCACAAAACCAAAAAAGAACAACAAATATTTTTGGTGTTTTCGAATTTTTTAGAAACAAGCAAACAAAGAAAAACCAAACAAAAACAAAGCAAACCAAACAAAGCAAAATCTTTTTGGATTTTTATTTTAAGGCAAACCAAAGCAAAGAAAACAAACCAAGAGAAACAACGAAAATATGTTTGGTATTTTTGTGTTTTTGAGAAAGAAGCAACAAGAACCAAAAAGAAAGTGAAATGATGAATATACAAAGAACCGGCCAAACATGATATATAAATGAGTGTGACGTCGGTATACCTCCCCCCCCCCCAAGCTTAGGCTTTTGTCCTAAGTGGGTCTCAATAGCGCAGATAGTACCCCCATGCTGGTGGGTCATCATAGGAATGGTCATAGTCAGGCACTTGCGATGAAGAAGAAGACGCTCCCCAATTAAATGAGGGCTGCTGGTATGAAGACTCTCCCAAGTTGGAGGGCTGAACAGAATTGTCTTTGGCATCCTCTTCAACATTCTCCTCTTGCTGGGAGAGTTCCCCCACATAAGAGTCAACCTCCTCCTCCGTAAGTGACCATCCTTGCCTGTTATCAAAGTTAAACAAAGGAGGTGCAGGCAAATAAACTATTTTCTTAGTCCTACCCTTTTTCCGGCCTTGCTGGGCAAAAGATAATTCATAAGGTAAACTTCTCATATTAGCCCCCAAGGAAACAAAACCATGCTGAATCATGGATTCAATATCAAGCCTCACTATGGGGAACTGAAAATCTGAATAATGAGGCTCTAAACCATGGAAAGCTAGCAACCTAGAAGCAATGAGACCTCCACAAATTCCACCCTTCTCATGGTTGGTGGTGAGACGGTGAGCTATCAGCGCACCCAAACTATAAGACCTATTCCTATTCAGAGCAGCTGCAATAAAATCTAGATCAAAAGAAGACAACTTTTTAGCAATCTTCCTAGCAAGAACACACAGTAATGAAATAGGCAAAGTATCTAATAGCTAGAAGCTGGACGTTCCAAATTTTACCACTTTCCTTTGAGAAGTCGAAACCTTGGCAAATCTCAGCATATAAATCCACAAGTGCCTTGGGCCTCTCCTTGATCTTCTCGCAAGATCCCCACTGAGGTACTCTAATTGCTGCACAGAAATCAGCAGAAGGCAGGTCGACGGGTATATTATATATTTTGTAATGGACCATGGGATTAGAAGTTGACCAAGTGAACCGGAAGTCCTGCACAAAAGCCATGGTTATCTTAACATATTGGGATGGTTCACCTTCAATAAAGTGTTCCAACCCTGCATTTGTAAACATAGTTTGGAAATCTTGGAGGATCCCCGCAGCTCTCATAAATTCATGGCATGGATATATGGAGGGAAAAACTGCCTCCTCACGATGAACCTTCATTGGCTCATGCACCATCAAGTCATATTGATTTAGTGGATAAGCTGTAACACCCCAGTATTAGCTAATTACTATTTAGGGTTTGTTTGTGCACTCATGAGCATCATCCATTAATTTGTGCATTGAAGAAACAAAGCAAAAACCCTAAACCCTATTTCTACCTCTTTGAACTCAATTCAAATGGTTTTGGGAATTTTGAAAACTACCAAAATGTTTGGAAACCCAAATGGTTATAAGGGTCTCCATAGTATTTTAAATGTTTGGAAAAGTTTTTGTATTCTGAAAATAATCAAAACAGATTACAATTGAAAAATACAAACAGAAAAAGAGAAACTAAAAAGAAAAGATTTCTGTAAATAAAAAAAACACTCCTAACTCTCCCTGGGCCGAGCCCATTTCTTCTCCCTCTCCTCACCGCAGCTCCCACAACCCAGCTAGGCCCACCCGCGGCCCAGCCAGGGCCCGTACCCCTTCGCCCAGCTGCATCGTCGTCTTCTTCGCCGACCAAGCTGCTCGGTGGCGCTGCCTCCGTCGTCCGCCGCCGCTGCGATGCGCGCCACGCGCTGAGATGCTCGCCACCGCTTGGAGGGCCTACAAGTACCCTGTCACCGCCGAGGAGCCCTAGCCGTGCCCAGTTCTCCTCTTCCTCCCTCCCTCTTTCTTCCATTTCCAGCGGAGCCCGAACCCTAGCTCCGACGATCCCGACGCTCCTGGCCTCCCCTCGCCAAACCGACCATCTCCGAAGCTCCGCCTCATCGAGATGACCTTCCCCGCCAATGGAATCGAGGAGGGGAGCTCCCAGTCGTCGCCCACGACTCCGTCTTCCTCGACTCCGACCGTGCTCGCCGGCGTCGATCCGCTCAACCTCAACCTCCCGCGCTCTCTCCGACCAACCTCACGCGCTCAGGGTGAGCAAGCGAACCTCCTGGATGCCTCCTTCCTTCCCCTCGCGCTGTAGTTCATGTCTGCGCCATTAGCTCCCGTTCGACGCCGTCAACCGTCGTGGTACCACCTGCTCCTGTGACCAACAGAGGGCGGCGCCGCCAATTTTGAGTCCACCTGGATGCGCTGATTCCAGCACGCCAAGTCCCGCAACCCCGCTTGCTCTCCTCCGCTTCCTACCATCGCCGTCTGACGTGTCTCCGGCGAGCCCAACGTGGCGTCTAGGTGGCATCCGCGTGGTCCTGGTCCCACCAGTCAGCCTCTAGGGCTAGCTCCTGCTCTGGTGACAGATGACCTTGTTCCCCCTTTTGCTTGCGTGGCTGCTGAGGTGGCTCCGGGCCCCTCTGTCAGCCACTGTGGCTAGTTTTTGCTGTGGTGCAAAAGGTTTAAACATTTGATTTAATAATTTCAGAATTTGAATAAAACTTGTAAATTCAATAACTTATTGTTTATAAGTCAGAAAAATATGAATAATATATCAAAATGTTCAGAAAAATGAAACCTAGCTATCTAAGATGTAATCATGCATTGTTCAACAACTTAAATAACAAGTTTAATTAGAACACCTAGTAACCCTAATAGGTGATTCCGGAGTTTTTCCAAATTAGGGTTTTCACCCCTCAGAACCCCGATTAAGTTGTCGAGCATGCCTTATGGTTACATTTCAAAGCAAATTAACTTGTCATATCATCATCCTTGCTTGAGCATTGCATCGATGCCATTGTTGATTGTTTCCCTTTCTTTCTGGTGTTTGGGTTCTTTACGGTAGAATACGATATCGAGATCGAGATCGAAGCCCGAGGTCAACACCGTCGAAGATCTAAGATCGAAGAACAATACTTGACCAACTCCAATCAAGTCAAGTGCAAGGCTCCCGAAGATCTATTCATCTGCTATCAACAGGCAAAGGCAAGCATAACCCCACCATGATATAATCCTATGATTTCGAAAGCATTTCAATTCTGCCATGATGCATACAATTCTACTATGGTCTTTTATCGATAGATAGAGTATCCTATCTACTGCATACTTCCTTTGAGCTTATATTACCTGATCCACTGCTCCTAGCATAACTAGGTTTGGCTTGTGCGTACTGCTAGAGCTATTATATGTGTCAGCTTAGCCATGCATAGCTGTCAGTTCTGGTCCATCCAGATGATGTATCAGATGCAGAGAATCTAGTATGACAAGAGAACGTGATGCGATGAGATCAATGGTATGAGATTAAACATGCTAAGGCTTGTATGGGAGGCCACGGTGGGATGTGGTTTTTCTAGTCCCATGCTCGCCACCACTAGGACCTGAGTTCTTGCCTTTGGAACCGAGACGAGCGTACATCCACATGGGGCTTGGGAAACCCTCGCCTGATTAACTTGCCTAGTAGATTCCATGAGTCACATAGTTCGGGTGTTCCATTTGACATATGCATAGAAAACCTTTTGAAAGATTTGCCGGGTGCAGGTGCATTCATAACAGGTAGGTAAGCGTGGCCGAGGTTGCTTGGGGTAGATGGTGCCCCTGGTAAACCAACCTCGCCTCACATATTTAAGTACCGGCTTCGGGATTTGACCCGTTACGACGGAACCATACTTATTGCGTGACTCATGGTCTTGGCGAAAGCAAGGTAAAGGTCGTGGCCAACCACCCTCTATCGGCCTTCCAAGGAAGAGGGCTAATGATCTGGCATTAAGAGTCGGTTGGTACGTGTGGGTAAAGTTGTACACCCCTGCAGGGTTAAATCTTTTTGAAAAGCCGTGTTCACGGTTATGAACGCTTGGTGACCAGATTCTAAGATCATAGAGAACTTGAACCTAATTATAAAACTTGGCAGATCAATGTGTGCTTAAGGATGCTTTCTCATGGGTACGAGGGGGTGATCCTAGTTGGTAGATGATGATGATTTGGTGGATATCAAAAGATGATGATCAATATCTTGGAGATGTCGCTCTCTTATCCCCTTTTAAAATACTCTGACTAGACGAGCTTCTTCTCCCTCTTGTTTTATAAACAAAAGTGGCCTTATGCAAAACAACTCCACCTGCCATAAGTCTTGCGGAGTACACCATGTACTCACCCTTGCTTTGTTGATACTTTTGGCAGAGTAAGTGTTCCCTAAAGATCAGTTTGGTACTACATCGACATCGACGAGTAGCTTGGGGTTCCCGGTCGGCAGCCTGGAATCTATGGGCTGGGACGTCATCGTTATGCTTCAGGCCTCTTAGGACATTTGTTAACTTTGCTATACTTAATAGCATAATTTGCCTTCCGTTGTTTGATGTTTGTGGTCAGTGACCTCTGCTTGTAATAATTTGGTTCTCTGCTCAGTTATGAGCTTGCTGTAATAAATTTTGTGTCGTAGGGTCACTGCTGTGTTACTGATTCTTCACTGGATATTCTCGAGCTCAAGGTTAAGCTTATTTCAGACGGAGGTATGGGATTTGTTTATCCCTGGTCCCGGGGGTGTCACATAAGCACTCATCTTCTTTGCTAAAATTTTTAGACAACCATCAAACCAAGTGATTTCTAAGTTGATAGATGATGAACAACTACTAAAAGAACTTGCTAGAGGACTACACATGCATCAAAACAAAGTTTCTAAGCATAGAACAAGCATGCAAGCTCAAACAACTTGTCACCTATAGCAGCAAAATACTCAAGATACAATCTACCAATCACAAATCTAATTGGAAGTGGAGGAGGCACATACCAAGGAGCAAACCCTCCAAAAATCTGCACTTGAGATGGGCTGAACAAGGAGATCGAAAATCGCGAGCAAGAACAGCAAGAACTCGAGCTTGAGCAAGTTTTCCGGTGTTTTTCGGGAGAGAGAAAGAAGATGGCTTTGAGGAGGCAGCCTGGAGGGGCCTAGGTGGGCCAGACCCCCACTAGGCGCCACTAGTGGTGGGCTAGCGCCTACCACAGGTGTGGTGGCCTGGGGTGCCCCCTGGGTCACCTCTGGTGCCTCTCTGCCCCTTTTTCGAGGAAAAATTTATTATAAATTTTCTGGGATTTTTCGGGAAACTTAATTTTTGGCCAATTTTCAGGGTATGAAAAATGATTTTCTCGCAGAAACAGTTTTTTCAGAAGAAGCAAAAGCAAACCAAAAGCCAAACTACAGGATCTCTAAGAAACTCAAACAAGCAAACAACTAGCAAAACTAAAGCTAAAGCAAAGACCAGGAAGGAGAAAAGTAAAAGAAAGCAAGTATAATCATAGTGAAAACATTATTTTGTTCATTAAAATCCTTTTGTTAACAAGGTTGATCAAGTCTTGTTACCAAAACAATCTTATATGAAACAAAAATTTGCATTCCACAAGGTGATTATGTTACCTCATACTTGATAGCAATGGTCTCAATCATGATAGTTTCAAAAATTTCTTGTGGAATGGGACAATATATTTCTCCAACCTTGATGCTCTCAATATTTTCAATGGAATTCAGGCAATAGCTTCTAACAACCTTCTTGGGGAAATAGACAGTGTGCTCTTTGTCATTAATATTGAAGGTTACTTTTCCTTGATTGCAATTGATGACAGCAGGTGCAGTATTAAGAAAAGGTCTCCCAAGAATAATAGACACATTATCATCTTCAGGCATTTCAAGCACAACAAAATTAGTTAAAACCATGCAAATATGAGCAACTTGAATAGGAACATCCTCACATATACCAACAGGAATAGTAGTTGACTTATCAGCCATTTTCAAAGATATATCAGTTGGTATCAACTTCTCTAGCCGGAGTCTCTTGTAGAGAGAAAGGGGCATAACACTAACTCCAGCTTCCAAATCACATAAAGTAGTTCTAACATAATTATTATTAATGGAGCAAGGAATAGTTGGTATACCTGGATCACCAAGTTTCTTTGGAACCTTACCATTGAAGGAGTAATTAGCAAGCAAAGTACAAATCTCCTCATTAGGAATCTTCCTTTTATTAGAGACAATATCCTTCATATACTTTGAATAAGGAGGCAATTTAATAGCATCAGTCATAGTAATTTGCAAAAATAAAGGCTTCATCCACTCACAAAACTTGTTGTAGTATTCTTCCTCCTTTGACTTGTGTTTCTTACCTGGAAAAGGCATAGGTTTCTGCACCCAAGGTTCTCTCTCTTTACCATGTTTATTAGCAATAAAATCCTCCTTTGTGTACCTAGTGTTCTTAGTGTGCTTCTCAGGTTCTTCCTCACCTTCCTCCTTATCAGGAGACTCATTATTATTACCACTCTCAGCTTCAACATAAAAACAGATATACTATTAGGATCTACAGCAGGTTCAAGTGGCTCCTCAACTACTTTATGTTTCTTTTTCTTCCTCTTACGAGGACTACCATTATCTTCACCTTGTTGGGAATCCTACTCTATTCTTTTAGGGTGTCCTTCAGGATATAAAGGATCTTGAGTAGCTACACCACTCCTACTTCTAATTCCATAAGCATGTTTATTTCCCGAGGCATTAACTAGCATATACTTTTGTACCTTAGCAAGTTGATCAAGTTGAGTTCGAACCATTTGAAAGTGTTTACAAAGAATTTTAATATGATTGGAAGTTCTTTCCACAATATATTTCAACTCATGGATAACTCTAGAGTTTTCCAATGAATGATTCTGAACTTGTTTATTAAAATTACCTTGTTTAACAATAAATGTGTCAAATTCCTCTAAGCATTGATCAGGAGGCTTATCATAAGGAATATCACCTTCATTAAATTGGAGAGAGTGTACCTCAATAGTAGATGAGTGGGGAATTGGCTTACATAATTCTTCTATAGGAGGTAGATTCTTCACATCTTCAGCTCTAATACCTTTCTCCTTTAGACACTTCTTAGCTTCCTTCATCGCTTCATCATTTAATGCAATAACTCCCCTCTTCTTTGTTGTTGGTGCTGGAATTGGTTCAGGAACAACTGGTTCAAGAGTGATAGGCTCAGGTGTATTTAGCTCAGTTGAAGTCTAATCATCGTAACTCTTGCTTATCTTGGTCATTAATTCTTCAGCATCTGTAGGAGTCCTTTTCGTAAAAACACAATCAGCAAAGCTATCTAGGTATGTCCTAGAATCATCAGTTAGTCCATTATAATAAATATCAAGAAGCTCATTCTTAGGCAATGGACATCCAGGATGTGCATGAATCAAGGCACAGAACCTTGTCCATGACTCAGGCAATTTCTATTCTTCTCCCTGTTTAAAATAAAAAAGTCTCTGCAAAGCAGCATGTCTAGCACTACGAGGAAAATATTTATGGAAGAAAAAAGCAATCAAGCAATCAGGGCTATCAATGGAACCAGGAGGTAATCTATTAATCTAAGCCCTAACTTCTCCTTTTAGTGAAAAAGGGAAGATCTTAGTAACAAAGTACTTGCGCATCTTAAAATCATTAGAGAACAAAGTACTCATAGTAGAAAGCTCATTCATATGAGCCACAACACTCTCATTTTCAGTCCCACAAAAAGGTTCTTTCTCAATAATATCTAAATAAGATAAATCAAGAGAGAAATCATAATCTTCATCTTTAATATCTATGGGAGAAGTGGCAAAATTAGGATCAGAGGACAACTTAGGCATAATAGTACGTCTAGCAAGGAGACTCTTCATAGCACTAGTACCATGTGTATTTTGGCACTCTTCAACAAATTCATCAGTGAACTCAATGTAAACATCATTAATATCATAACTTTCACTAGCCCCAGGTGAGCTAACGGGTATAACAGTGGCTTCACTAGGAGTTTCGGTATTTCCTAGACTAGCCATAGTAGCATCTAGAAAAGCACCTAGTGAACCACTCGCATCAAACACAGTAGAAGTAACATCATGAGCATCAAAAGCAGTTTCAGATTCAGCAGTAGTAGCAGTGTGTGTAGCATGAGTATGTGGTGGTGGTGTGACAAGCTTACTTATAACAGACGGTGAATCAAGAGAAACAGAGGTATTTAGGACTGTACCTCTTCTTGTAGTGGATGGTAAAATAGGAAACTTTCCATCACGAGACTTCCCCATGATGAAAGGAGTAGCAGTGAACAATAATAGATCCAAGTGAACTTACAAATAAAGCTATGCTCCCCGGCATCAGCGCCAGAAAATAGTCTTGATGACCCACAAGTGTAGGGGATCGCAATAGTCTTCACGGGTAGTATTACCCAATTTATTGATTCGACACAAGGGGAGCCAAATAATACTTGCAAGCCTTAACAACTGAGTTGTCAATTTAGCTTCACCTGGAAATAGTTCTTGCTCACAGAAGTTTATCAGTAGCAATAGTTTGTAGTAGCAACAACAAAGCAACAACAGCAGTAACAGCAACAGTGAAACAGTAGCAATAGTAACAGTAACGGTAACGGTAACAGTAGGATTCGAGTGCGGTAGGCATAGGGATTGATGGACGGGCGTTGCATGGACGAGTCTAAGCATGTAACTTCAAGATCCAGGGCATTGCAGATAAATAATAACAAGCATCCAAGTACTAAACAATCATAGGCATGTGCTCCAAATATAGTCATACGTGCTCGCAATGAGAACTTGCACAACATCTTCTGTCCAGCCAGCCCGGGCCTCTAGGGAACTACTGGCAATTAAGGTTCTCCTTTTAATAGAGCACAAGAGCAAAGCATTAACACTCCATGAACACACGTGATCCTCACACCACAGCCATCCCCTCCGATTTTCCCAATTATTGTCACTTTGGGGCCTTTGGATCCAGACAATGATATTTGTACACAACTTGCAGGTAAGATCACAAACAATACTATCATAATGATTCAATAATAAGTTCAGATCTGAGATCATGGCACTCGGGCCCTAGTGACAAGCATTAAGCACAACAAGTTGCAACAAAGTCAAATAGAACTAATAGAGATACTAGGCACTATGCCCTAACAGATCATATTCGATTACATGATAGAACTCATCCAATCCCTACCATCCCCAAGCCTACAGCGGGGGATTACTCACTCATGGATGAGGGAAACATAGGTGGTTGATGGAGATACGTTGGTGATGACGATGGTGTTGATCCTCTCCAAATTCCCCGTCCTGGCAGGGTGCCAGAATAGAGTTTCTGGATCTGAATCTTGGTTTCTGGCGGCGGCGGTGGAGCGGAACTCTTTCTAAAAAACTATCGAACCCCCCTCGGTTTCTAGGTCTAAAGGTAACTTATAGGCGCAGAGGGAGGCCGAGGAGCTGCCTGGGGTGGTCGCACCCCCTCCAGGCGCAGGGTCAGGTGGGTCCGCGCCTGGGGTGGATCTGGGCCCCTCAGGCCTCCCCTCTGTCTCCCCTTCTGGCTCCGTGGATCTTCTGGTGAGAAATAGTTTTTGGCATATTTTTCAGGATTTTTCCTAATAGTTGATTTTCTGCACAAAAACAAGACAGGAAGGTAATTCTGCTGAAAACAACGTCAGTCCTTGTTAGCTGTATCCAAATCACACAAGTTTAAATTAGAAACAATAGCAAAGTATTCGAAAAAGTAGATACGTTTTGGACGTATCAGGGAGATGCGCACGGCTTCAAATTCCAAAGGTTGAAGACGTAGACAACAACCACGCAAGACTGCAATTATTTTGGACACCATCATGCGTAATGTGTGGGTCATTCCATTGAATCGGTTGGTCTACTAGTAGTCTCTTGGTGGGCTTTATTAAATGGCCTCTTTTCCAACTTTTTTTCTTTTTTAAGACTCTTTTCCAACTAGTTCGGTACTTCGGGCTGTTCGGTTAACTAGAGGTCCTGATCGAAATGACAAAATAAATTTCGGTTTCTACAAACAGGAAACCATCTGGGAACCGAATTTTCGGTCCTTGGTTTGTTCAGGTTCGATCTTGGTCTTTTCAGATCCGGTTTTCGGTTCTCGGTTTTTTTGCCCACCCCTAGTGGAAGCTACTAAAGGGTGTGATAGATTCTGGAATTCTATAACTTGCCTTCTTATCTCCCAAATCATGTTGTGGTCTGCTACTCCAGGTGCTACTGTCGTCTTTGCAAAGATTAAATTGTCAATGAAGAAAGTTGGCTTTGTGAGCTTCATTGCAGCAGCAAAGTGCGCAGCCAGGACCATGGCATGAGCTTCAACATGTAATGGGGTGGACACCTCTTTTTTTAAGTCCATGATGAAGACATCATTTCTTTGACCATTCTAAAAAGATTCAGCATAATAAATACCCACACCAGCAATGGATAGAGGAGTCCCATCTTGTTTCCTCTAGGCAGCATCAACATAGAGCTTTGGTCCTGCAAAATAAAAATCAGTGGGAATAGATATTCTAGGATTGTTCTTCGGAACTCCCTTGGATTAAATCAGTTGCTCAGCCTCCAGGTCATTGAGAAGGGAAAAAGTATTCATTGACACCTGTTGAGGAGATGTCTTTTTCCTGCAAAAGAGCTGATCGTTTCTTGCTTTCCAGAGGCACCAAAGAAAGGTAAACAGAAAGTTGAGATTTATGGTTGGGTGATTCTGGTTAAGCAGAGTCGTAATGATCTGGAAGTATCTGTTAAATTATTAACCAGGTTTTTAGACTTTATGAAGCAGGGAGGCAAGAGCCAAGCAGCCTTAGCAAAAGGACAGAGAAAGAAAAGGTGGACATCAGTTTCAGGAACATCACATCTGCAATAAACCTTTTCAATATGCGAGGAGAACTCTGAGGCCCTGTCTTCGTAGTTAGTGCATGTCTTAGCAACCTCCAAGCAAAAGTCTTTACTCTGAGAATCATTCTTTTGCATTTCCAAACTTCCTTCAGAATTTTTTTTGTTGATTCCTGCACTTGTTCTGGCTTTGGAGTACCTGTGTCAAATAACCAAGACAAGCAAGCTTTGTATGTGGATTGAGCATTACATTTCCCATTTGGAGTAGGTTTCCAGCAAGGAATATCATCCTCATCAGAGGGAGTGATTAGAGTGATTTTAATGGCTTGGGCAGTGCCATTGTTGAAAAGAGTTTCTATCAAAGAATTGTCGCTCTTTGTACCAAGAGACCAAAGTTGGTTAAGCTTAGCTGGGTAAATAAAGCCTTGTTGCTAAATGATGAGTTATCATAGATGTTTTCCCACCCTATAAACCATGAGTACTCCAGATAGAGGAATTTCCATTACAATTTTAATAGGAGTTAGCAGTGAGAACATGCCTTACCTTTAAAACAGAAGACCGTGCCGTCGGACCACAGATCGATCGATGTCTACCTCCCGTTTCCAACACAGTCTGGTCGAGACGACGATTCATATCAATCAATGGAGCTGGCTCGACTGGGAACTGTTTCGCGTCCATGCGCTTGTCATGTGATGCGATCTGCCTAGGCGAAAAGTTTTTAGTCCACTTTAGTGCATCAACACACGTTGCCACGTTTTTTTACCCAACAAGCATCCTCGTCGACTTCATTTAAAGAAACCGCCAGCGTTTTACCAGAATTTAACGACAAAAAAACCGAAAAGCAAAGAAGAACTTCGAAAACAGCCTCTCGGAGAAACAGGCCGACATTCTATGTGCAGAAAACCAAGCAAAATCCTAGCAAGCAACTGCAAAGATAACCAACATCACATGTTGAAACAACACAACATCATAGTAGCAGCACCACTTAAGAGCCTTGTGTAGATCCTTCATTATTTTTTGTTATCATCCAATCTGATTGTACTGTCTAAGGATAGTAATGCAGAACATATATAATCGTATCGTCCAATCTTCCTCTTAACGTAGCTTTAAAATTTTCACAAAAGTTTCCACGATTAGACTAAATTCAGTAGCTGATCATGTTATCCATCCTTCTTAAACTGCTTTCATACAAGGTAAAAACATTCTAAATAACGTAGAAATCTTGCATAAAACAATCCATGAACTACACTTAAAAAAACTAAATGGTGTACTGACAAATTTAATTGGTCTTTCCTTCAGCAAACACTCTGCATGGAAGGTTTTTCGGAGGAGTAGTCGTGCTCTTATACAGTCCTTTGTGTCGGTTGATAGTGTTACCATTAAAATAAATGGTGACACTAGCAATTACTTTCAGACCAAGAAGAAACTAAGACAGGGGGACCCACTATCGCATATACTATTTAATATAGTGGCTGATATGTTGGCTATCCTTATTGAGAGAGCCAAGTTTGATGGCCAGATTGAAGGACTAGTTCCCCACAATATTGATGGCAGACTCTCTATTCTGTAATACGCCGACGATACAATCTTATTTATGGAACACGATCATGAGAAAGCTAAGATTCTGGAATTAATATTATCATCATTTGAGCAACTTTATGGATAAAAATAAACTTTCATAAGAGTGATCTGTATTGTTTTGGTGAGACTCAAAACGAGGCCCACCTATATGCTAAACTTCTCGGCTGTGGCCAGTTCTGATCAACTATCTGGGAATACTGATTCACTATTAGCATCTCATAATTAGTGAGTAGAAACTCTTTGAGTAAAGGCTCCAAAAACGTCTTAATAGTTGAAAAGAAAAATTACTATCCTTTAAAGGAAGACTTGTACTCATAAATTCAGTACTAACCAACATGATACTGTATATGATCTTGTTTTTTCAGTTGCCAAAAGGTATCTTGAATAAAGTGAATTATTTCTAATCAAGATTCTTTTGGTAGTGGGATAGTAAAAAAAAGAGATATCGACTGGCCAGATGGAATGTGGTTTTCTGACCGAAATAATATGGTGTACTTGGCATACGTGATTTGCAAGTCAAGAATACCATGCTTCTGGATAAATGGCTATACAAACTACTGACTGGAGATGGTGCATGGCAAACCATTTTATAGAATAAATATGTGGGCTCCAAAGTTGTTCTTACGTAGGTTGGAAACCCGGTGACTCATATTTTTTGGCGAGACTAATAACGTCCAAAAAAACATTTCATTCATTTTGGTGCTTTTAATATTAAAAATAGATCACGGATTATATTATGGAAAGATAAGTGGATTAGCTAGCTCAGCACCCAGTCCATCTTCTAACTTTGATATCAATTATTAACATCCACTTAGGTAGCCCAACATTGAGCTCATCTTCTGAACATTTATAGGCTTGCGTCCATTTCTGATATCAATTGTTAGCATCTATTTAGATAGCCCAATATTCAGCTCACCTTCTGAAGGTTTGTAGGCCCATGGCCAACTTTCAGTATCAGCCCACGTTCTAAACAAACGCCTATATTCTAAATATTTAACGTTTATATACATTTATGGCTAACGTTCAACGGCACCCAAAAGTTTATACTGGTGGGATAAAAGAATCTCTTTTTATAAGAGTATGTCCTCCTCCCGTAGAGGTGAAACTGAATCTGAATATTCTCCACAGGTCAACAATATTCTCTCTTTAAAAAACCCGTTAGCTCATTTTATCTGAAACATTTCATCTTAAAAATCTAGACGGTTGAGAGAAATAAATCTCTTACTACTTATAATCTATAGGTATGGCATTCTCAGGAGATGATACTTACTTATGAGAGCAAGTATTATAAGAGCAAGTATAATAAGCTTATGTAAATAAATTATAAGATTTTAAATAATATATTTGAGATGATGTAAAAGAAGTGGAGAGAATATTACTCCCTTCTTCACGGTTTGCAGGGCGCTCTATAAAAGTCCCACGGACCTAGGCGTGAACGTATTGGCTAAAAAGTAGGCCTATTAGTGAACGGTTAAGGCGCATGCATTGGTGGGAGACTGTTGCATGGATAGAAAGTTAAAAAGATGCCACATTAATTAACAATTAATTCTTGCGCCTAGGAACATTGTAGTTTTGAAAAAACCCAAATGGCGTCTTGCAAACCGTGAAGGAGGTAGTAGTTTTGCAAAAACCCAAATTTAATTAGACGTCCTGCAAAACATGAAGGAGGTAGTAGTGGACTTTCATACAAGAGCTACAACACGTGTTTCTAGGCACTTTGTATGAATGTAAGATGAACTTTAACCAAATAAAATAGTAGTACATGTTATAGCTAACTATGTATATATTAGCTATTAGGTTGGCTATAGATGTCATGAAGATGGCTTATAGCCGGCAGCCGGCTTTATTATTAAACTTGCTCTAATCTATAAACAGTGGCGGATCTACTAGGTATGCCCGGTATGCCGTGGCATATCCCGCTTCCTTATGGCTAACTGATCTATCGTTTTTAAATCTAGCTAACTGATCGATCGTTTCTATCTAGCTAGCTGATTGAATCGGTTCTTTTCATGTACGCGTGTAGGACATGCATGTTACGCCTGCGCGCGCACTAAATCCTCACCGCCCGTCAACACGAAGGTGCATGTAGTTTACCGAACCACGTTAGACACCTCGATTATTAGTTATGCCAGTTAATTATACATACCCGATCATAATTTGCCATCTATTATCCACAAGTTAGTACTCGCTTACTAGGATTCATGTAGATTTAGACTAGATGCATGTAAATTTAGACAAATCTGAGTCTATTGTTTTAGATCAGAGGGGTTATATAACTTGTAGCATCCTTTGATTCTTTGTATTTGGATATATACACCTCACGTATATTCTGTATCCTTATAAAATAGAGCTACTTTTACCATATGCCGACATGCTTTTGGTTAGTCAAGAAATCCCAGTAAATCAAGAGAGTTGAGTAAAATACTAAAAAAACTAAAAGTCTGGTGTTTCAAATGCTTATCGAATTGCAACTGCGGCGGGGAAGAGCAAACTCAGTGGCATGATTGAAGAAATTGTAAAAAAATATTTTACAAAACATGCATGATAATTTTAATGTAGCATACCCTAAGATAAAATCCTAGATCGACATGGTATTATCAGGAGATGGTGATTAAACCGAGCAGCCTCGAGTGGTTAAACCAAAGGTGGGCTCCACGGCACCACCCATAGCGCGTGCACCTATCCGCCAACCAAAGGTGGGCTCCACGGCACCACCCATAGCGCGTGCACCTATCCGCCGGTCTCCTCCTCTCTGCTTGTATCGAAATTTCATCAATTGTCTATTAATAACAACCTCCAAGCTCAAACAAAATTCTCGGTTAGCTGAAACCGTTTATTCTTAACAGATCGGAACTTATTATGCCCATTCAACGGAACATATAACATGCACACCTTTATTCTCTCATCTTAGCTCACGCATCGGTCGAGATGCGGCAGCTAGCTGTGTTGGTAACATTTAGAAAACATATATACTGTAGACAGATAGGCGTAGACACACGCGGGTACAGGAGCAGC
This sequence comes from Avena atlantica, assembly GCA_910589765.1. Taxonomy (NCBI): domain Eukaryota; kingdom Viridiplantae; phylum Streptophyta; class Magnoliopsida; order Poales; family Poaceae; genus Avena; species Avena atlantica. Next base: position 414,073,960 of record OU342739.1, on the reverse strand, counting down.
TTAGCTAGCCAGCTGACGGCCGGCGGCGGTAGGCCGGCCGGCCGGGCAGATTGCTAGCGATGCATGACTAGCTAGCACTGCTTCATGCACTTGCACTTGCGGAAGGGCCCGTCGCAGTTGCCTCCGCCCCAGCCCTCGGCCATGCACACCTGCGCGCAGTTGTGGTCCGACATGCACACCCCCTTGAACCCCGCGCTCCGCCGCCGGCAGATCTTCGCCTCCGCCCCCGGCACCGCCGCTTCCTCTGCACACGTCCATTTTTTTTTTCTCACGTCAGGATACGTGCAATGCACTTAGCTAATACTAAGTTCAATTGATGAATTTGATTTGAGGGATCGGAGGAAATACGTACGCGCGATGAGGAGGAGGAGCATGACCAACACCACCTGAGTCGCAACCTTCTTCGTCCACATGGCTACTGCGCTACGATGATTGGTCGGTACTTTGGAGAGAAGAGTTGACAGTATATACTACCAGTGAAGCTTGTGACTTGTGAGTGAGGTGAAACAGATCGATCAGTTGGCAGCTTTATATACAGGACCAGTCGGTAGCTCTAGAAACTCCATGCGTCGGAGAGAGCTAGGAAACGTGGAACGCCCCCTGACGAGGCACATACACGTGGAGACTGCAACGCATGCAGACGCACGCACGTATGTGCGAGACGACGGTCGCTTTTGGCTGCATCGTTGCATGCGTGCCAGATTGCCAGCAGGTTACGACACCTAGCTAGGTCTTTTTTATTGATCGCGGTGGTATTCGGCACGTACCTAGGTAGGTCCGACGTATCGGAAGGTTGTCACGGCTCGATCGTCGGTCGATCGGCAGCGCTCTTGCATGCACGACAGCGCCGACCCTGCCGTGTGTCCATCGGTGGTCACCACGCCGCTGGGCTAGATGTGCATGCATTGCTTTTTCACTTGCCACTAGCCAAGCTCAGAGTCACCCCCTGGCGCTATAGGAGCTGAACGATACAGCACCGGGGCGGACGCGTGGAGGTGATTGCGCATGCACAACTCCACGTGTATTTTTACATTTGCATGGCATCGTGCTCCGATCCTCCTGCCCCAGCTTCCTATAAGTAGGAGAGGAGAGAGCCTGTCTCCGTCGCAACAAGAAGTGCACGGCCTGAATCAGCAGCTATATATATAGCTTAGTTTGTTCCACTCCACTACTTATGCCCTAAGATAAGAAGAAGGAAAATGGAGTTCAAGGCCAAGGCAACGGTCTGCGCAGCTCTGCTGATGCTCCTTTTGCTTTCTTCATGTAAGCCGGAGAGAAACACTCTTTCTCTAAGACTGACTTTGCTGCATATATATATGTAGCTAACTCGTGAAAATTGTTTCGTTTGTCAGACGACAGCAGCAGCATGGTGGAGGCGCGGGTGTGCACGGGGAAGAGCCAGCACCACTCCTTCCCGTGCATCTCGGACAGGATCTGCAGCCGCACCTGCACCAAGGAGCAAGGCGGCGGCTGGACCGCCGGCTACTGCCACCTCAGGTTCTGCACCTGCCAGAAGCAGTGCTAGACGGACGCAAGACCCTCTGCCCCAGCGGGCAGCCCATCCATGGATCATGACGTCGTTTATCGTCCAAGTCGAACGGAAGCATGTCACCTCTATATGTACCCTAATCACCCCAGTCACAAGAGAAAATGTAGTGTAATAAAGCGTGACGCGCACTCACGCGTCACCTGTGTACTCTTTCGTAGCATAATGCAAAGCTTTGATTTCAGTGACAACCATATCTTCATTCTTCTGCTGGACTAGCTAGCTAGCTAGCTTTCGTCCGAGATCATCATTACCCTCAGCATGCGTTTTATTGCGAAAAAGCTCGGCAAGTTTCCCACTCACGACAATGGTTCCCCGATTAAGTAACGGCGAGACACGAGATAGCTGGTTTCAGTGCCGGAAGTGGCGGACGGCGGTGAAGACGAGGGAGACGCCGTACTTGTCGCAGCAGTCAATGGCGTCCTTGTCCCTCATGCTGCCGCCGGGCTCCGCGATCACGCCGATGCCATTCTCGCACGCCTCCTCCACAGCGTCCTTCCAGGCTGCAGTGTACAGTTCCACATCGGTCAATTTACTTCACTTTACCCACGAATCCATCCGTTTTAAAATATAAGATGTTTTAGCTTTGTGAAGAAAATGAATCTAAAATTTTAGTGACTGAACCTACATAGTAAAACAAGTCTAAATATATTTAATTCACAAAGCTAAAACATCTTATATTTTAAAACGGAGGGAGTACAATATATTTTGAAACGGAGGGAGTACAAATTGTAAGCTCGGATCAATGGGGGTTTTGTTGTCTTGTTCTCACCGAACGGGAAGAAAGCGTCGCTGGCCAGAGCGGCGCCCTTGGCCTCTTCCCCTGCTTTCCTGAAGGCGAGCCGCAGGCTGTCCACCCGGTTTGGTTGCCCGCTCCCCATGCCCAGCATGCAGTTATTCTGCACTCACACAGCACCATCAAGTCAATTCACTCGGCTAAATTCCATCAACACGTTTGTCACTAGTTTTTGAGTAATCTGTTTGCACTGCCTAATTTGACACAACACCGGTCAACAAGAAACAGGGCCAGAATTTCTTTGGTAGATAACACCACAGGTGCTTTCGCAACAGAGCTGTAATTTGTCTCTAGCTTTCCCTTTCTGTAAGGGCAGTGGAGAAAGACACTAACCTTGGCGATCACAATGGCGTTGCTCTTCACGTGCTTCACGCAGAGCCACGCGAACTTGGCATCCGAGAGCTCGCTGTCTGTCGGAGCCTTCTGAGAAACCGTCGTGAAGGCGATGTCTTCCGGGGCTAGATCATCCGACTCCTGAGCTAGCCAACCGCCGCCAACCTGCCTCAGCGACAGCATCCCTTTCCCGCTTCTCTTCGCCTCGAGAATCCTCAGCGTCTTCGATTTCCCCTTGAGGACCTGGAGGCCCTTCTCCGTGTATCCTGGCGCAACCACAATCTCGTAGAACATCCTCGTCTCGCCATCCGTTGGACTCCTAAATTCGCGGATTTCCTTAGCGAGGTCCTACATAAGGGGATACTCTCAATGATGAGCGTGCAGGAATGCGCCATGGACAGAAATAAGTACAAAATTGTTAGAAGCTGCAGAACATGATATCCGAGCCTACTGGATACCTCATCAATTGTGGTGTTGAATGCAACGATCCCGCCAAATGCACTAACGGGATCTCCTTTTACGGCCAACCTGTATGCCTCAAGAATATCCTGCCGGGATGCAACGCCGCACGGATTGGTGTGTTTAACCACAACGCACGTAGGATTCGCAAACTCCGACACACAGTTCCATGCAGCATCAGCATCCAAGTAGTTGTTATACGACATCTCCTGCAAAGAGGAAACATGCCACTTGTGAACCCCTCAAGAAATATAGTGTACTTTTGGGCAGCATGAGATCACAAAGAGCAATAATTTCCACTAACAAGTATGTGCACTGGATAAGGCAAATACTCAACTAGTGGCACCAACTTAAAAGGGACTGCTCTTTGTGTAAATATGTGTACCCCTTTGTAGAAGCAAGGTAAATGATCTCCTCACCTTTCCATGGTGCTGAACTGCTGTTGCAATACCACCGGCATTGAATACAGAAAGACTCTTGTCACCATAAAAAGCCGCCTTTTGATGAGGATTTTCACCATATCGAAGTGTAGACTTCAGCGAGAGGGGGACAGTAAAACTTGGGGGAAATATATCTCCTACATACAGAAGACCATGAAAATGTTATATCTGACAAATTATCAGACAAGATCATCAGAAAACTACCAGATCATTTACCAAAAGAAGAGCCATACCTTTGCTAGATTGCTTCCATAACCACTCTGAGACAGCTGAGTCGTAAGAAGCGACATGCTGGAAAGCTTTCCAAGCCAGCATCTTGCGGAACTGCTGGTCATCTTGCTTTCCTTGCAGATATTCCAATAGAGCAGGGTAATCTTCATGATCGACAACCACAAGAACATCCTTATGATTCTGTAAGGTTTAACACAGATATCAAAATTAAGAAGTACATTAGATCCTACTGAACTACTACATAAATCCCACAAATTTAGATGAATAAATATATACAGTACTTTTAATAAACAGCAGGCACAATATATGTCAAGGTGAAGTGATGTTGTGAACGTAGCATGCAAGACTGCAACATGCATCTGAGCTTACAACTACAAATGAGCAAATCAGTCACCTTCGCTGCAGCTCGGATCATGGTAGGACCACCAATATCAATATTTTCAATCCCATCCTCAAAAGAAATTGGACCAGAGGTGACCTTATTATAGAATGGATACAAATTCACCACAACCACATCAAATGTCCCTGTGCCCAAAAAATGTCCTAGTTAGCTCACAATACAAGTCAGAATTGTTATCTCATAGCATGCCACTTGGAATAATTGTGCAACGGTCAATTAGGAAAAGATGACGCATAAGAACAAATAAACACACCAATGCCATGCTCATTCAATGCTTTAAGATGATGCTCCTGGTCTCTTCGGGCAAGAATACCACCATGTATACTGGGGTGCAATGTTTTTACTCTCCCATCAAGCTGCAATCACCAAAATAGAAGAGTGAATGGAGATGGAAAAAAATTATACTCAATATACTGCTCGATATCCTTAAATGACTAGTCTGAGGAAAAGCACAAGGTTGGCTGAAATGGATCGCAACAGCAAAAATGAATTGGCATTGTTATCATCTGTCAATTATTCAACAACTAATGTGAGGATTCAGGACGTATCAAAGAGAAGAGATTTGAAAATACAGAGTTCTTATTATATCTGATTCTGTGACAATGCACCTTTGTTGCATGAATGGACGATATATTTACCAGCAGTGGCAACTATACTATGTTAAAACATTTCATGAAATTCAATTTTGCAACACTTCCAGTAAACTCGATTCAGGAACTGCTTTATTGACTATGATAAACAATGGTTGGAAGAAAAATCATTTCAACAGATGCTGCAGCAGCTGAACAAAAAAATAAAATATACCATCTCAGGAAAATGTGTGATGTGTTCAACTTTTGTAACATTCACTCCTGCTGCTTCGAGACTTGACGCTGTACCACCAGTGGAGATAATAGAGAACCTACAGGACCAAAATCTTCATAAGATACTTCATAACTAGAATGGAGAAAAAACCAACATTAGTAAATCTAAGATGGATAATGCTTCTTCCTATAGAGAATTAAGATTCATAAATATAACAGCAAGTCAGCTCTGAGACGAACTGTCAATTTATAAAAATATGCAGCTACGCATGTACAAGTTAATCTGTGATAGTGATGCATGGAAAAGCTATAGAACACAGCAAGACTTGACACATCCTGACAATAACTTGAAACAGGAAGGCAGATGTCATTTATATAATTGAAGAGGGGAAGGGGGTCCCATAAGACGAAAGGATTACCCCAAGCTCTGAAGACCTCTTCCAAGATTGGCCAAGTCTGTTTTATCTGACAATGATATCAGTGCTTGCTTGACTCCTGTTGATGTTGGAAGATATCATTAGTTCATTGCTTCAGACATGTCATGAACAAGATAAAGTTAAATAAAGAGACCATACAACTCCTGAGACCTGTGCTACCTATTCAAAAAGATTACTCCATTATCTCATAGTAATAACAAATTTAAACATGTGCATCGGACTTCTGTATTTCCAAACAGAACCAAACAACCAATACAAAACGTTTTCAAGAAGACAACATATTAACTGGCGAGTGCAGTACAATGTGCTATTACTTTAGTTTGCATATAAAACCGTTAAAAGTCAAACCACATGCTCGCGGTGTCATGAAATCCCTACCCAAATTAGTACTCCCTCCGTCCTAAAATAGATGTCTTAGATTTGTCAAAATTTGGATGAACCATTATAATAAATAGTGTGTAGATTCATCCAATTTTTGACAAATCTGAGACATCTATTTTGGGACGGAGAGAGTACATAACAATTCAACCACACTTACAAAGGAAAAGCTGTATGGTCTAGTGACTTTTATGGAGCAAAATACATGTCAGTCTAATTGTCCATTGCTCTTAGACTTGGCTAGGGAAGGAAGTCACTCAGAAACAAAGAAGGCACTCACAGATTGCATAACAAACAAGCATCACCAACCACTTCTAAAATACTGTGAACAAGTTGCCTAATGTGATGTCGCTCATAGCTGCTACTTATCCTTTCCTGACACATCCACATCAGGGTTTTGAAAGGGCTTAAGTGATTTCAAACACATCACTGATAGAACTTAATGGAAAATCAACTCAATCCTACATCATCGTAGCAAAATCCACTTGGAAGTTGTACCACTAAACAGTTCGAGGAATCCTACAGCGACATTACAAAATAGAAAAGGTCCCAACACGAAACCAAACAAAGTGTAGAGACACCCACCGCTGGAGGGTGCCGCCGACGCGCCAGCCTCCGCTGCGGCCATGGCCGGACCCGGACCGCGCTCCGTGACCGAAGACGACGACGACGACAGGGAGATGCGGCGGCTCTGCGAGCAAAGAGACCAAACCAAACGGACTAAGCTCAGCAGGGCAGCGGAACAACAAGTGAAGCTTGGATGGAAACAGGGACTGTGAGCAGCCGAGGGAGTACCGCCGGGTGGTGGGGAGCGCGGATGAGGTGGCGGCTGTGAGGAGACGCGCGGACGCCGGCGACGAGCTTGGCGGCGGCGGCTGGGGAGCAGGGGGAGGCGAGATAAAGTGGCATTCTCGTTATTCCTGTACTTTATGCTTCGGTCGGAAGGGCAAGATTTTTTGAAGATATAAAGGTGAGGTGTTGCGGCGCTCGTTTGGACTTTTGGCTTGTGGTGGCTAGACTAGACCGCTCGATGTCCAAACGGACGATTCTGACCTCTTCGCAAAAGTTTAGCACAAAATGAACCCGTTTTCATTTTTTATCAGAATCTGACCACTTTTGCTACCGTCAAATGTGGCGACAGTAGGCTTCATAGGGTACCCCACGGTCATTGGCGGTATCGAACCTGATCCACGCCCGTGTCGACGGACTTGACCAGTGCTGACGTGGAGATACCGCCGGCGACCGTGGCGGTAGGGTTCGTGATGTACCGTAGATCTCGAGGCGGTAGCAAACCATGTAACTAAATCGGTCCGTCTCATCTGAACGCGCCCCACCTAACACATCTCCACTTCCTCCTCTCTTACGATGAACACGGTTGCGGTGGTGGCGGCTCGGCTCTCTCTCCCTAGCCGAAATCCCTCCATTTCTCCCCTCTTAAATCAATGGAAGTTTAGTGGATCTCAACCCAACATCATCCAAGAGGTAAATCTCCCCCACCCCTTTCAATTCCGTCATGCAATCTATCCGATTTTGGCAAGATTTTTGAAACCCTAGTTCATGCTCTTAACATCTCATCCATTAAAATCTTGCAATGTAGTGACTATTTGACTTTATTTTTTTATTTGTGTTGACTAGTTAACATGTATGTTTGGTTTATTTGTGTGGTAGAATATATAATTATGTCTACACTATGTGTGTATGTATGTGTGGATGAATATGTGTTGGTTACAAAATAATTGTACATTGATGTATAGATTTATGCATAGTAACCGATTTATATCTACTAAAATTTAATTAAAAGCATTTATGTGAAGATTATATGCATGATATGCTCATGGCATAGTTGAAGCCATGAATATGCTACTATGTTGTCATATGATTTATTTCCAGCATGCCCTTGTTTTCACAATGTAGGATGGAACATTACTACCCCGGGCTTGAGTTGGCGTATTGAGAATAAGGAGGAGTTAAGCCCTAGACATTAAGCACTGAAGAAAATTCAGTTAAATTTATTAATCTGTGAATTTTGACAAACATCTTAGACACACCTACACTAGTTGACCACTAGCAACACATAACACCTAAATTAACTGAATACTAACACTTCTTACTGAAGAAAGTTTCAACCGCACAAGTTTAATAAGTGAAAACCTAGCATACATGAATTTCCTTAGTATTAGAACCACTACTAGTAATCCAGAACATGTCACAACCTACTAGAACAACCTAGAAGCTACCAGAAACCCTAGAACACCATTACTGAGACATTATAGAAGATAAACCCCTAGAAATTTCCATGAGGACTAGCAGTAGAAACCCTAGGGGAAGAAGATGTAGAGAGTGGGAGGAAATTTACCTTCGAAAGTGGGAGCCTAGCTCACCACTGACCGAGGAGAGGAGGAAGACAAACACCACGACGATGGCGGCACCGAGAGTTCCCTAGAGGGGCACCTCACCATAGGCAAATCCACGCTAGCGGATAGGATGCGTGCGTGATGCAGAACGCCCACCAGGAGGCGCCATGGGAGCACTAGAGCATGATGGAGATGCCGACTATCGAAACCCTAGTTCAGGTTAGGGTAGGGCACCACCAATAGAAATCTCGAGGGGAAATCTAGTAGGATAGCATGGTATAGTGGGAGGAGGCTAGTATTTAGGCATGAGCATAAAGGTGGAGATGGACAGATATGGCTAGAATCGACGGGGCGACGCTGGCGGCAACACAGGTGACGAGGTTTAATCTCGTCAATGCCCATTGTTATGGACTTGGGTTTTGGAGAAGATGGGGATGCTGGAGATCACGGAATGGTTAGCAAACAAGCAATACGGGACACGAGGTTTACCCAGGTTCAGGCCCCCGGAGGGAAAACCCTACTCCTGCTTGTCTGCTCTTGATTACGGCGGAACCGAAGGTTACAGGGGTGCGCAGATGCAATCTGGCATGGAGGTGTCTATGCAAAAGTATGGAGTCGAGAGATCTAGGTCGTGCCCTCCTGGCCTTTATATAGACTTAGGCAGGTCCCGGGCATAGACCTAGTCAGTTACAGGTTCTAGGGTTTTACCCCTTTGAATTTCCTATCTACTCTAGTCTTTCTCTCCAAGGATCCGAAGGCGTCATGGGCCTTGGCCACCCGAAAGTCTTCATGGGTCGGCGTATATTTGTCGTGGGCCTTCCTTGGGCTGGACCAGGTATGCTGAGATCATGTACCCGCGGGGTATAACCATGTCAGTAGCCCCCGAGTGATCAGTCGAATCGTAGATTCGGATGAGGACTCTTCAATCATTCGGGTGCGACTATGTATTTCAATAGTTCATGTGTAGGGATTGTTGATGCGTGTGCCTGACTCACCCGGCGGATCAGGGTCAGTTAACTGTCCTAGGACGAAACAACACGATCTTCTTCAGGCTCGAGTCCCTCAACTCGAACCTGGAACATATGCTGGTGTAATTCGACTCAGGCCGCGGGGGACTTACAGGAGTGGAATTCTAGTGAATTTAATTGATGTACCCAACGCGTCCGTCGGGATTTTTCATCGCGCCTGTTGGCACGGGTTTTTACTAGCAGAGCGCAGTCGTGTGCGTTGCTAGGCCATCAGATGATATATGTAGGTCTTATCTTTGTGTCGCAGACACAGCATCCGAATGTTTATCACGACAAAGGTGTTTCGGGTGGCCAAGGAGAACGTTGCTCACTTAACGTTTAGTTGGGGCAGAGTTACCAAAAAGTTTTTGCATGCTGATCCGAAGTATCGCAGTCGAAGAATTCATAGGGTGCGCGACCAGCGCTCCCTATGGGAGTAGCCCCCCGAGTGTCTGTTTGAGTCGTAAACTCGAGCAGAAACTTTAATTCAGACGTTGTTCAGTGTTAAGTCCGTAGGACACAAAAAAAAATCGGATGCTTAAATCCATCCTCCCTATGGGAGTAGCCCCCGAGTCCATAGTGGAGTCGTAGACTCGACGTAGGACTCGAAGAAATAGTGCACTTCTATTCATCTTTCGGGTGCGCGGCCAGCGCTCCTGATAGGTGTAGCCCCCGAGTAATTAGTCGAATCGTAGATTCGAGTGAGTACTCTTAATTTTGAAGCCGAAAAAATTGCAGCTGTTGCTAGTATAGCTTTTGATGACGTCAGTGCTAACGATCGATGACCTCAAGCGTCTGCTGCGCTAGAGATGAATTGACTGGACGAACGTGGGTCCCATTTTCTGACCTTGAATTGACCGGTCACGCGCGGCGTGGAGATAATTACGGCGTCGCCTCGATTTCCGCGCTTAGTGGACGGCGTCTTAGTGACGGTTCGTTGCGATGCTGACACGTGTATGGACAGATCCTGCCGTTGGCGTTAGGTCTTCTCGATGGACGGTTACCGTGCATCGTCTTTGTCTTTATAATCATTGGGGAAAACTTTAGTTTGTTTTCATCGCAGCCATTCTCGTTTTCACTGCTTCCTTGTGCTCTGAGAGTTCTTGCTGCGCGCTGGAATATCCCTTCACATTTCCTTCTTCCATCCTGCGCTCTTGCCGCCGGCACCGTCGTACCGCAATGGGGAAGACGAAGAAGTCTTCATCTGCGGTTGGTACCAGCGCCGCTGGAGGGAAAAAGAGCGCCGCCGCTACCCGTGTCACCGACGGTGGTTGGCGGCGATCGGAGACGCGGGAGAGTGATCTCCGCAAGCTTCGCGAGCGGGGCCTGATCCCGCATGATAGGGAGGCCTTCAAACTCCCAGGCAATGAGGTAATCCCCTGTCCTCCCGCTGGGTATCGGGTTATGTTCCTTGCCTTCGTTATTCGCGAATTTTCCTTCCCAGTCCACGACTTCCTTCGTGGACTGCTTTTTCTGTACGGTGTCCAATTGCACCATCTTTCCCCCAATTATCTTCTTCACATTGCTTGTTTTATCACTTTCTGCGAGTGCTGGCTCGGTATCGAGCCGCACTTTGGCCTCTTCCGGAAACTCTATTCTGTGAAGAAGCAATCTGGTTCGGATGGTGTATATCCCATTGGGCGATGCATCATCTCCCTCAAACCCAATCTGCTTTTCTTTTCTTTTTCCATGTCCGAATCTGTCCAGTACTGGCGGAGGTGATGGTTTTATATCCGCGACTCCGTAGTGCCTGGGCAGGATTTTGGTCTTGTTCCTTTCGACCCCTCCCAAATGATCGAGCTGAAAAGGTCCTGGAAAAACCAGATCTTGGATGGCGAGGTGGCAGAGATAGAGGCTCTCTATCGTCGAGTGGAGGATCTCTAGTTAATTCCGGACAAGGAAGTGAACGGTGTGGATATCATCCGCACTTTTCTCGAGCGTCGGGTGCAGCCACTCTAGGCTAGGGCGCACCCGATGTTCCTTTATGCTGGCCGCCGTGATCCGACGAGGGTTTCGGCTGAGAAATTCTCTCAGGGAGACCTCGACAGGGCCCTTCGTTCGCTGCTAAAGTTCAAAGCTGGAGAGGATATCCCGGGGAAGTCGCTGACTCCTCCGTTTTCTTCTTCGCTTCCTGTTCCATAGGTGTAGATCCGTGCGCGTAGCGCTATTTTTGACCGCATTGTATTTGTGTTTGTTTGCTAACAAATTTTTCTTCTCTTGTGCAGAGCTTCAAAGTGCCAGGTATGTCGCCTCCATTACCCGAAGTATATCCGGATGCTCCAGATAATGATGTGGTGGATTCCATGTCCGAGCTGCCATCGGCGCGGTCTCCGGCTGAAGAGGCCAACGAGTCGAGCGAGGACCACACTCGCAAACGATCACGGAGCTCCATCGAGTCTTCGGATGCCTCGACTCCTCCGACTCCTAGGAACCCTCTGTGTCTTGAGCGTCACAATGATGGGCATGGAGGCTCTTCCTCTCCTATTCCTGCTCTTCCCGTGCGGGCTGTGGCGCCGCACCCACCAGCGAAGCGGAAGAAGGAAGAAAAGAAGGAAGAGAATAAGGAAGAGAAGAAAGAGGAGAAGAGAGTCCGAAGGACCCCTCCTGTCTTCAACCTGAGTGAGCTTGACTCGTAAGTTTCTTCTGCACTTCGTTTTCCTTTTCTTTTTCTTTGTACTTGTGCTAATTTGTCCTTGTGCAGGCACTCATCCAATGACTCCTCCAGCGATGGTGCTCGGGAGATGACGGGGGAGTCGAAAGTTGCGTCTCCTCCTCCTCAGACGGTGGCTACCTCTGAGGGCGCTGCTCCGAACCCTCCTCTGCAGGAGGTTCAGGTGGTTGCGCCTCAGAATTTTGCTAGCGGACCTTCGACGTCGCCATCAGATCATGTGAGTAGTTCTGTCTCCTGCCACGGGGGGAGCCCCCGAGCATCTGCAAAAGAGTTTTCTTGTTTTGTTCTTCCTTCGAGTCTCGGGGGAGCCCCCGAGCGTTTTCGTGTGTGTATTTTGCTTCTGTTCTTTTCTGTTGGGCGTAGCCCCCGAGTCCTTTTCCTGACTAGTAGGTCTTCTTCCTGCAGCCTTTTGTGCAGGATGCCAAGCGACTGGTGCAGGAGCACCTGGTGCTGGAGGCCAGCCTCAAATAGCTTCAAGGTACTGTTATGCCTTGATGTTTGCTTCGTCGTGTACTCGTGTCCTGTTATCTGACGCTTGTATTTTGTGAATGCAGAGGAGCACAACACCTCCCTTTGTGAGATTGATGCTCTGAAAAAGAGCCTCGGTCAAGCTGAGAAGAAGGCCGAGGCCGCCGTTGGTGCGAAGGATCGCCTCGAGCTGGAGCTTGACACTACGGCCGAGGCTAAGGAGCGCCTGCATCGGGAGGCCACGGATCGCGAGGATCAGCTTGCCACTGCTGTGACTGCGCGTGAAAGGGAGGTGGCTGGCAAGCTCATGGTGGCTGCCAAAGCTGTTTCGGGTGAGTATCTTCACGTGCGTCTTTTTTGGTTTTCTTGTCTTTCTTCTGCGGTGATTTCGCTCATTTCTTCTCTTTATTGTCTCAGATGCCGCGGGCATCGAGTTTGACCGCGGTGCTCTGGAGCACGGGAGTGCTCTGGATGATGCTACTGCAGCGGTCGAAGATCGCTGCAGCACCGTCGTCAACTCACTCGCCAAGGCCAAGGAGGTCATTGGACGCTTCTACAAGGAGCTTGTCCCCAAGGGTGCGGTCCTTGATGATGTTGACGCTCTGGCGGAGGCATTGTCAGCCAAAGCACCTACGGCGTACAAGCGCAAGCAGAAGGGCATCAGCGCATCCGTCGGGCTGGCAATGGCTTTGGCGGCTGGAGCGGAGCTGGATCTTCCCCAGATCACCTCCCGAATGCCGACGACTTCGGATGGATACGAGGTAGCTTCCGCTACCTATTCTGCTCGTTGTAAGCGATATGGGACAAAGGTGATTGATCTGCTGGCCGAGTACGCGCTACGGCAGCAAGGGGAAGCCAATGCGAGGCAATCCGGCTCCGAGGCTACTCAGGGTGTCGCATCTTAGGCGCTGTAGTTGTAGGATAGTTGTAGTCTCTTTTGTTGTAATTATGTTGATGAACAAATCCTTGTGCCACGTAGTGGCCTTTGATGCACTTAATGAATTTGTTGAGTTGTGTGCTTCTTTGTCTGAGTGTTCATGTCTTTGCCTTTCTGCTGATCTAGGGTCCTTCGGGTGCTGATCCCGTTGACACCTCGCCTGCCGCGCGGCTGCGGCCCTCCTTGGATGATTCATCACAACTTGCTTTTCTTCGAGACCGTGCTCGTAGTCTCGAGAAGGAGTTGCTTGGGGTGCGTGGCCATGCCGACGTTTGGAAGTCCAAGGCGGATTGCGGTGCGGCCAGAGAGGAGTACTTGATGGCGGAATTGCTTCGACTATCTGAGCAGCTTCAATGTAAGTTTTTTTGAGCTGCTGCTCATTTCTTCGGATACGCCTGCTGGCCTTGCATCTTACTTTGGTGCGAGTATCGCAGGTGCTAACCTTGCTCCGAGGGAGGAGAAGGAGCGTGTTGCTGTTCGGGTCAATTGCTTGAATCAACAGGACATGGAAGCCGGCGGGTTCTTCTAGATGGATCGTGACCGTGCCATGGTTCTGGCAACGGTGCAGGATCGCGTTCACCAAGTATCGCGGGTGCTTCGTCAAGTGCAGACTTCACTCGTGTCGGTGCTGCATGTGATGTTTCCACTGGATGCTGCACCAACAACCCTGTCTGGTCTTTTGTCGAAATTTCGGAACGTGAATCGTGTCCAGGAATTGGTGAGGCAGCAGCTCTTCGCAGGGGTGAAGGCTGCGCTGTCCCTTGTTAGGCTACACCGTCCTGATGTAGATCTGTCTGTTGTAGCGGCTGGGCCACCCCCCTCGACCATATGGTGGTGTGTGGGATATGCGTCCGCATTACGCGGCTGTGAGGCAGTATGCCGAAGAGATCGTAGATCTATTTGAGCAGCGCGCTCAGGTTTTTCTTCAGAATAGGTAGTACCTGTAAAAGAGATAGATGTAAAATTTGTATATTTTTAACTGGGAATGTTGTGCCCTTTGTTATAAAGGTTTGGTTGTTGTTTGAGCACGCAGTGCTTTGTTTGCGTACATGTCCTTTTCGTTAGCCTGACGTGGTCAGCTACTCAGGTGTACACGTGTTATCCTCAGTGGATGAAATCGTGAGGTGGGGGGAACCCCCGAGTGCGTTTGTAGCATGAAGTAAAGGTGCGAATAGCGAAACGAAATTTTGGGGCGAGACACTTAGCTTTATTTATATCGTAATGGAGGAAGTACATTGTTCGGCTGAGTAGCCTTGGCTGAAAAGCCTTATTGAAAGTAAAGGGGTAGGTAGCTAGGGGTAGAATTGTCGCAGATGTGCAACGTTCCATGGGTTGGAGTATGCGACTCCAGACTCCACGTGCTTGAGGCGATAGGCGCCACCCGGGATGACTTCGGTGACGATGTAGGGTCCTTCCCATGGTGACTCGAATTTCTTCGGTCGCTCTTGCTTGAGTCACAAGACGAGGTCTCCTTCGACGAAGGACCTTAGACGCAACCGTAGGCTGTGGTAGTTGCGGAGACTCTGCTGGTACACCGCTGATCGAGCCACTGCTATGTCTCGTGCCTCATCGAGTGTGTCAACGGCATCTTCGAGTGCAGCCGTGGATTCGGCTTCGCTATAAGCAACGACCCGGGGGGCCTGGTGGCGTACTTCGGCTGGTAGCATGGCTTCGGCTCCGTGCACCATGAAGAACGGCGTGTAGCCGGTGGAGCTGTTTGGCGTGGTGCGCAAGCTCCATAGGACGGATGGTAGCTCTTTCTTCCAGGCTCCGGCTTTTCGCTCGAGTGGGCTCATGAGGCGCTTCTTGATGCCAGCGCCGATTAGGCCGTTGGCCTTTTCCACCTGCCCGTTCGTTTGCGGGTGTGCCACCGAGACATATGTGATGTTGATTCCGAGGCCTTCGCAGAAGTCTTGGAATTCTTTGGAGATGAAGTTCGATCCATTGTCAGTGATGATGTTATGCGGTACGCCGAACCTGTAGACAATGGATTCAAAGAACTTGACGGCGGTCTTGCCCTTTTGGTTAGTGACTGGCATGGCCTCGATCCACTTGGTGAATTTGTCGACTGCGACCAGGAGGTAGACGTGCCCCGCTTTCGAGGATTTTGGCAGTTTGCCGATCATGTCGAGACCCCATTGAGCAAAGGGCCAGGCTATAGGTATGGGCCTGAGCTCTGACTCGGGTGCGTGTGGTTTGTCGGCGAACCTTTGGCACCCCTTGCATCTTCGTACGATGTCCTTTGCATCGCTCATGTCCGTTGGCCAGTAGAATCCAGCTCGTAGAGCTTTGGCGACAAGGGAGCGGCTGCCTGCGTGATGGCCACAGATGCCCTCGTGGATGTCTTGGAGGATGGTTTTCCCGTCACTGATGGTGACGCACCTTTGTAGTACACCCGTAATACTGCGCTTGTATTGCTCGCCATTGATGATGGTGAAAGCTTTTGACCGGCGAGATATGCGCCGGGCATCCGTCGGGCTGTCAGGCAGTTCTCCGTTTATCAAGAACTGGAGGTATGGCCGCGTCCAGGTTTCTTTGACTGCCATGACCTACATCAGGTTGACCATAGCGACCTCTGTGTCCAGTTTCTCGGGTCCTTCATGACCTTCGGGTAGCGTAGCCCCGAGTGTTCTGCTTCTTCGGGTGATCCCTTGGGGAATTTCCTCTTGATGGATGGTACGCAGATATGTTCGAGGAACACACCTGGTGGTACCTTTGCGCAGGTGGAGACGATGTTGGCGAGTCTGTCGGCCTCCTCGTTGCTTTCTCTTCCAACGTGCCGAAGCTCGCAACCGTCGAATTCTCCTTCGAGTGCGTTATAGAGCGCGCGGTACGCGATCATGTTTTCGGCGTGTGCGTCGCACTCATTCATCGTTTGTTGGACGACAAGGTTGGAGTCACCGTAGATGACCAGGCGCATTGCGCCGAAGATCTTTGCCATCCTAATGCCATGGATGAGGGCTTCATATTCAGCCTCGTTGTTGGAGGCTCGGAATTTCATCCGAAGGACGTACTTCATCTTGTCGCCCTGCGGGGAGGTCAGTATGACCCCGGCTCCTGCTCCAGCTTCACGCTTGGAGCCGTCGAAGTGCATCGTCCATGACTGCGATATGTCTGGGGTGTCTAGCAGCTGCAACTCCATCCAGTGTACAAGGAAGTCCGGGAGGACCTGAGACTTGATTGCGAGTCGCTTCTCGTAGACGATGTCTAGGGGTGACAGCTCGATACCCCACAGGGCCACGAGTCCTGTGGCCTCTGGGTTATTCAGGATGCTGTTCAGGGGTGCCTCATTGACGACCATCACCTGGTGCTCCTGGAAGTAATGGCTCAACCAACGAGCCGTCATGAACACGCCGTAGGCGAGTTTTTGGTAGTGAGGGTACCTTTGTTTTGTTGGCGTTAATACCTCGCTGAGGTAGTAAATTGGGCGTTGGACCCCATGGGTCTTGCCTTCTTCGGGTCGTTTGACCACTAGCACGGTGCTGACCACCTGGTGTGTGGCTGCTATGTACAACAGCCGAGGCTCGCGCTCCTTTGGCGTGAACAAAACGGGCGAGGTGGAGAGCAGTCGCTTGAGACTTTCGAATGCATCATCGGCTTCGGGCGTCCACTCGAATTTATCTGCCTTGTGTAGCAGCTGGTAGAATGGCAGGGCCTTCTCGCCCATGCGGCTGATGAACCTGCTCAATGCCTCTATTCGCCCTGCGAGCTGCTGGACACCCTTGAGATTCTTTGGCTTCTCCATCGCCATGATGGCCCGGATTTTCTTCGGATTCGCCTTGACCCCTCGCTGGGAGATGAAGTAGCCAAGGAGATGTCCTGATGGGACGCCGAAGGCGCACTTTTCGGGGTTGAGTTTGATCTTGTAGCGGTCGAGATTATCGAACGTCTCGCGGAGATCGTCGATGAGCGTTGTCGCCTCCCTGGTTTTGATGACTATGTCGTCGACATAGACTTGGACGTTGCGAACGATCTAGTCCTTCAGACATGCCTGCATGCATCGCTGGTACGTGGCACCTGCGTTCTTTAGCCCGAAGGGCATTGTGTTGTAGCAGAACACTCCGAACGGTGTAATGAACGCTGTTTTCTCTTGATCTTCGACCTTGAGTCGAATCTGGTTGTAGCCTGAGTAGGCGTCAAGGAAGGAGAGTTTCTCGCATCCTGCAGTCGAATCGATGATCTGGTCGATCCGAGGAAGAGGTAAGTGGTCCTTTGGGAAGTGCTTGTTCAGCGACGTGAAGTCCACGCACATCCGCAGGATATCCGTATCCTTCTTGGGAACCATCACTGTATTTGCGAGCCACTCGCTTTCTTTGATCTCCCTGATGAAGTCTGTAGCGAGTAGCCTGTTGATTTCCATCCCGATGGCTTCGGCCCGTGGTTCGGGTAGTCTCCGGATGGACTGCTTGACGGGCTTGGTGTCTGGAAAGACGTTGAGTGTGTGCTCGGAGAATTCCCTGGGAACTCCTGGCATGTCCGCAGGACACCAGGCGAAGATTTACGAGCGCTCATGGAGGAATTCGACGAGCGCGCTTTCCTATGCGGGGCTGAGGTCGTTGGCGATCAGCGCCGTATTGGAGGCGTCCGTCGAATGGACCTGCACCTTCTTTGTGTTGACGGTGGAGTCGAAGGACATGTCAGGTGCGTTTTGTCGTGCGACTAGGGGTGCCCCATTGTCCGTCACCTCGCGGAGCCTTACGAGCTCCTCCTGCATGCCGAATGATTGGGAGATTCTGTTGAAGTCGAAGGACATGTCAGGTGTGTTTTGTTGTGCAATTTGACGGATGACAGGTGGTCGCTGAGCCATGCCTTTGCGTCTTGTGTGCCGTCGAACTTCGGAGTATCCGAAGGAAGCTTGAAATTTCGCGGCATCTTTGTCCGTCGAACAGATATGCTGCAGCATCGGGCTCCACATAGTTCTCCTTCGTCTTTGTCCATCTCGAATTCAGACGAGCATGCGCGCTTGACTCGCGCTTTGTCGATTTTGCGCTGTGTGAGCGCGTCCCTGGCGTCGTAATCGCGGTTGCGATGGCGCGAACTCTTGTTCCTTCGAGGAAGGTCATGGTCCTCAGATGACGGGGTGGGGCTACGGTCGAACCTGACCGGAGCTTTTTTCTTCGGCTCCGTAGGAGCTTCCTGGTGGAGTGCGGCTCCGACGAGTCTGAGTCTGGTAAGTGCGGACTTGTGCATATCTCTTTTTGGGTACCCCTCCGGAGGAGGGTGCGACGCTAGGTACGCGGTGGCTGCCATGATCGCAGCCTGTGGCGTTTTCGTGATGACGTTGTCGTCGGCGTCCATCTCCATGAAGGATGCGTGGAGGGTTCAGGTCACCTCACGGCGCTCCTTAGGATCCATGTTCTCCATCCGAGAGCGGTGCTTGTTGCCTTGGTTGCCGTTCGTGTTGGAGCCGATGCCCATGGCGGAGAGCTCATCTCATCGCGCACTGGACTGTGAGGCTGCTTGCTTGCGTTTGTCAAGCACCTCCTGCATCTTGACCTGCTTCTTGTGCTCCTCGATCAGGAGCAGATGGTAGGCCATCAGCAGATCCCGTGAGGAGTCTGCAGGCGCACTACTAGGAAAACGGCTATAGGTAATCAGCACATCCGTGGCTCACATGGTTGAAGTGCCCCACGGCTAAAACAGGCGTGGCTCACCTGTGGGCAGTGCCCTACTAATAACTAGAACATCCGTGGCGCACATGACCATAGTGCGCCATAGATATGTGTGGGCCAGGGCCCTGTTGGCCACACGCCAAACTTCTGTAGCGCACTACAGCCATGTGCGCCACGGTTGTTAGGGTCATCTGTGGCGCACGTGTGCATGGTGCGCTACAACTGAGCGCATGCCCACCTCTGCTCTGAAACGGCCACCAACTTCTGTGGCGCACTCGGCCTAGTGCGCCACAGGGAGTAGGATCATCCGTGGCGCACATGGCATGGTGCGCCACAGATGTTTGTACTCCCTGTGGCGCACTAGGGCCGTGTGCGCCACGGATGTGTCGATTTCTTTAGGGCAGCACTTTATGTGCACATGTGTGACCACATCCACCACCCCACACTTCACTTTCCCCTTCTTCTTCCTCCTTAGATCTAGTCGGGATCTTCTCCTTCCCACCTCAATTTCTCCACACATTCACCATTTTTAGCATGTAAAACTTGCTTTGGATGTTACATAAGTAATAGAGGAGGTCTCCGGTCTCTCATCTATCCGTCTCCGGTCGACGCGCGCACCTCTCCTTTCCATCTTTCTCGCGATCGGTCTCTCATCTCGGTAAGTTGTCCATGTAAGGATGTGTTCATGTGTATATGGATGATGCATGTGCTCATATGTATGTAGATGATCGATGCTCATGATGTGTGTATGTGTGGAGAGGATCGATGGTCATATGTGTGTGTATATGGAGAGTATCGATGATGCTCATGCATGTTTGTATGGAGAGGATAATGATATGTTCATGTGTGTATGGATCGGTCTCTCTCTCTCTTGTGTTTGTATGTGAACAAGTTGCCATTTGTTTTGCCAAAATGTTGATTCATTTCCATTTTGGCAAGACTTTGGCATTTCGCAAAGGTCCTAATTTTAGGATAGGTCATGCCGAAATTTTCTATCGACCATTGCATGCATGCATTCATTATGTGGTTCTAATAGACTTCAAAATTGTACCGTGTACATCGTGCAGGCAAAAATGGTCCGCATAATGAGCGAAGGCATTGTGGCTAGATTTTTGAAATGTGCGACGGCCGACATGATACGAAATAACAAGACAGATATAAGATGTCCGTGCAGAAGATGCAAACTCAACTGGGTGATCGACCCAGATTCCGGGAATCTGCAGGCGCACCTGCTCCGCCATGGTTTCATGGATGGATACACTCGTTGGATAAGCGATGGCGTAGATGATGGATACGGTGATCATCATCACGGCGAGAACGGGCGAGATGATGAAGAGGCTCCTGGAGATGGTGAAGGTACGGAAGCAGACCGGGATGATGATGATCTAGATGCCGGAGGAGCAGATGACGATGGAACAACGTCAGGCTGGGTGCGGGACCCTTATGTGCAAGAGCTGCTTCTCAAGCAGACGAGTAATGCCAGGGCTGCCGCTAGAGAGAAAGCCAAGCTTGCGCAACTTGAGAAAGACGCGGTTACTCCATTGTATGAAGGATGCAGGCCCGATGATACCCGGTTGAATGTAACGCTCAAGGCTATGGAGATGAAGGCAAAGCACAAATTGAGCGACGCAAGCTTCGACGATATGATGGCATTCTGGCACGATCGTCTCCCGGAGGGGAACACATGTCCAACTAGTATCGAGGATGCCAAGAAAATCGTCTGTCCTCTCGATCTACCGCACGTTAGATATCACGTATGCATCAACGATTGCATCATTTATCGGGGCGAGGACGCGGAGAAAACCACATGTCCGGTGTGCGGCGTGAGTCGATACAAGAAAGGGAAGAAAGCACCTCGAAAAGTGGTATGGTACTTTCCTATCACCCCTCGTCTGCAGCGCTATTTCGCGGACCCTAAGGAAGCGAAGCTCATGCGATGGCATGCGGAAAGGAAGAAGCCAGGAGATGATGATGACCCCGAAAAGGATGAGCTGCTGACGCACCCTTCAGATGCTAGCCAGTGGAAAGCATTGGACCTCGAATTCCCAGAATTCGGTGGAGATTCGAGGAACATCAGGCTTGGTGCGAGCACCGATGGACTCAATCCGTTCGGTAGCCAGAGCAGCACGCACAGCACTTGGCCTGTGTTTGTATGGATGTACAACCTCCCTCCATGGTTGTGCATGAAGAAGAAGTACATACAAATGAGTATGCTAATTCAAGGGCCGAAACAACCTGGTACCGACATCAATCTGTATCTCGGGCTGTTGAAAGAGGAGCTAGCCACGTTATGGGAATCTGGAGCCAATACTTACGACGCCGTCGCACAAGATTATTTCACTATGAGAGCCGCGTTGGTCACTACGGTGCAAGACTATCCAGGTTGCGGGTATATCTCGGGGCAGGTTATCCAAGGATTCCACGCATGCGTTAGGTGCATGGATAACACAAGCTATCTCCAACTAGAGAAAGATCCAGGGTCATCGAAAACCGTGTTCATGGCGCACCGGAGGTGGCTCGGCAAGAATGATCCATGGAGAAAACGTGGAGACCTGTTCGATGGCAAATCAGAGACCCGAGGAATCCCAGAGCGTAGGAGCAGCGAAGAAGTGGAAGAGTTGCTGAAAAACTGGAAAGATTGTCCTAAGCCTGGAAAGAAGCGAAAGAGGCAGCAACAAGACAAGCCGCTGATGAAGGTATGGAAAACAAGGTCTGTTTTCTGGGAGTTGCCATACTGGAAGTTTCTCCGCACGCCTCATAGCCTCGACATCATGCATATCACGAAAAACGTGTGCGAGAGTCTGGTCGCCACCATAATCAACATGCCAGATAGGACGAAAGATGGTCCGAAAGCAAGGCACGACCTGATATGCTTGGGTATCCGGAAGGAGCTTCACGGAGGACGCACTAGTCCTGATGATCAGGAAGATGACGATGATCATGAGTCGGAGACGACACAAGGTCGTCGGAAGGGTAAAAAGTTCAAGAAGAACGAATATTACTGCCCTCCTTCTTGCTTCACTCTAAGCCAGGATGAGATCAAACAGTTTTTCAAGTGCCTTCTAGGAGTCAAATTTCCTTACGGCTACGCGGGCAAGATAAGCAGATACCTAGACGAGGCGAAGCAGAGGTTCAGTGGCATGAAGTCTCACGACTGTGCCGTGCTAATGACGCAGGTACTTCCGGTCGCACTAAGAGGGATAATGGACGAGCACGTCCGTGAAACGTTATTTGGCTTATGCAAGTTTTTCGACGTCATCTCTAGGAAGTCGATTGGCTTGAATCAGCTCGGAAGGCTACAGGAGGAGATCGTGGTGATACTATGTGAGCTTGAGGTCTACTTCCCACCCGCATTCTTCGACATTATGGTGCATCTGCTGGTCCATGTCGTGGAGGACATCGTACAACTCGGGCCGATGTTTCTCCGCAGCATGATGGCGTTCGAAAGGATGAACGGACACATCAAAGGATACGTTCGCAACAGGTCCCGTCCAGATGGAAGCATAGCCAAGGGCTTTCTGGCCGAAGAGTGCATCTCTTTCTGCACGAATTATCTAGACATCGAGAACCCTGTCGGTCTTCCCGTCAACAGACACCTTGGCAAGCTCGACGGATCTGGTCACCGAGAGGGTCGTCGCATACTGCATGCAGACTTCGATTTTCGACGCGCAGACTTTGATCGAGCAAACCTCGTCGCGCTACAGCATTTAGAACTGGTCGATCCTTGGGTACAGAAGCACAAAAGGTTAATCGAGAAGAAGTACAGTGACCGGGGCATACAGAGGACGCAGGGAGAAATAATCAAAGAGCACAACTCAGATTTCACGCGTTGGTTTAGGCAGACGCTCCTTGATAATCCCCCGCGCTCGCATTCTTCTGACACGGAAAAGATCATATTCACCTTGTCGCAGGGACCGATGCAAAACCTGGTGACCTATCAGGCGTATGATATCAACGGCTACACATTCTACACGGAGGAAAAGGACAACAAGTGTGATTATCAGAACTCAGGCGTAACGTCGGAATTCTACACCGATGACAACGTGAAGGACAGATTCTACGGAAGAATCGAGGAGATCTGGGAGCTCGACTACTGTGGAGAAAAGGTGCCGATGTTCCGTGTCAGATGGGCAAAGAACGTCGAAAGAGAAGACCGGTATTTCACAACCATGGTTATACCCGAAGCAGCCAAATCCAAGGCCGCCGGTGCAAACGTGGCCGCGAAAAATGAACCGTGGGTACTGGCTACCAAAGTGGACCAATGTTTTTTCATTACCGACCCGACAAAGCCTAGCCGTGTTGTCGTGAGGAGAGGAAAAAGGAACATCATCGGAATGGATGGAGTCGCCAATGAGCAAGACTTCGACCAGTACGGCGATCCAAAGATTGAAGATGACGACGACTACGATGCAGCAACATACATCACAAGAAGAAAAAGGACAACCCTACCCAAAAAAGGTAGCCCGTTCGAAAGAAGAAACATTAAAGTGCCGGGGCTAAATTATTCAACCGCGACAAAGAAGGGAAAAAAGATTGTAAAACGCTAGCTCAAAAAATATTGTAAACGCGTGGTCGAAAAAGATTGTAATATTCATGGACAAATTATTATGAAATTTAGTTATACTTTAAATCATATTTTTGGGCATTTTTGGAATATTATTACTTTTGGGTATTTTTGGAATATTTAAAAGTATTTTAAAATCAAAATAAAACTTCTATGGCATATATCACCACTTTTGGGCATTTTTGGAATATTTAAAAGTATTTTAAAAACAAAACAAAATTTGTATGGCATGTATCACCACTTTTGGAACATTTTAAAGTATTTTTTGGAACATTTTAAAGTATTTTTAAAGTAAAAATAAAAAAGTGGAGCACCAGGATTCGAACCTGGGTGCTCATCGTTTAGAATAGAGCTAAGGGCAGAACCAGTGGGGTAAGTGAGTACTAGTGTTAACTAGTGGGACGACCAAGTACTTATCTGATTGTCCAACCCACACACGCGTAGCGCACCCTGGCTAAGTGCGCTACGGTTATCCGTAGCGCACTTAGCCAGGGTGCGCTACGCGTGTGTGGGTTGGACTAGTCAACTGCGCATCCCCATCCCCATCCCCATCCCCGCATCAGACACATCGTCCATCCCCCCATCCCCATCCCCGCATCGAGGCGCCGCCGCCGCCACGCCAGGAGGAGGCCGCTGCCGCCACGCCAGGAGGAGGCCGCCGCCGCCACGCCAGGAGGAGGCCGCCACGCCACGCCAAGAGGAGGAGGAGGCCGCCACGCCACGCCAGGAGGAGGAGGCCGCCACGCAACGCCAGGAGGAGGAGGCCGCCGCCGCCACGCCAGGAGGAGGCCGCCACGCCACGCATCCGCCAGCCCTCGTCGTCGTCATCTCCCCCTCTCTCCTCGAGCAATCTCAGAGGTGAGCTCTGCCCCTCCCCTCTATCCTTCTCCCCCTCTCTCTCCTCAGAGGGTTAGGGTTAGACAAAAATGTGCTCCTAGTTTCAGTACAAGTTTCAGAATATAAGTTTCAGTACAAGCCATGGTGTTGAACTGAAGATAACTCCTAGTTTCAGTACAAGTTCCAGTACAAGTTTCAGTATTTGCCATGGAAAATTTCTTGCATGTTTACTTACTCCTAGTTTCAGTACAAGTTTCAGAATATAAGTTTCAGTACAAGCCATGGTGTTGAACTGAAGATAACTCCATGTTTACTTACTGATCTATATATCCACCAGCAGCATCAGCTTATAAGTTTCAGTACAAATAGACAAGTTTCAGAATTGAAGTCTAGTGTGCCTAGGCATTATGGCTAATTAAAAAAATCAGAATTGAATGTATTCACACTTCTGAAAAGATATTGGGTTGATATAGTGCTCTCAAAAGCTGAAGATAGAGAAGCTACCGGTTTGCATGGAGTAGTATGGTTGAGTTCAATTCTGAACTCTTGGCATTAAACATGTAGTTCTATTGCTAACCAACAACAGTCAGATATATAGGAGTACCAAAAACCTGATTCAACACGGTGTACTAGCAGTCGCAAGCAGAGTACTATGAATAACAATGTCATACCTTGAGAAATTATAATCATATCAAACTTGCATCCCTGCCCCTCCCCTCTATCCTTCTCCCCCTCTCTCTCCCCCTTATTTTGTTCAGTCCTAGTGTTAACTAGAAATGTTCAGTCCTGAACCTGTGTAACCTGAAGCAAGATTCAGGTTAGGTTTAGGTTAGGTTCAGGTTCAGGTTAGGTTCAGAGTTAGGTTAGGTTCAGGTTAGGTTTAGGTTAGGTTCAGGTTAGGTTCAGGTTCAGGTTAGGTTCAGGTTAGGTTTAGGTTAGGTTCAGGTTCAGGTTAGGTTCAGATTCAGGTTAGGTTTAGGTTAGGTTCAGGTTCAGGTTAGGTTCAGAGTAGCAAGATTCAGGTTAGGTTTAGGTTAGGTTCAGAGTAGATGAAAATGCAATAGTAGAACAAAGATATGCAGTAGTAAAACTTGTGTTTTTTAATGCATGTCTCCTATGTTTTAGTAGAAATGTTCAGTCCTGAACCTGTGTAACCTGAATGTTTCAGTACTAGTTGTTGTTCTGCAAGTCATTCTGTGTTTCAGTACTAGTTGTAGCTTGAGCTAGTTGTTGTTCTGCAAGTCAAAAACCTGTGTAACATTGCACTCACTAACTATGAACCTGTGTAACCTGAAGGTTTCATGAAACCAAGTTCCCTTTTTTTACTGTTGCATATATCATGGGTTTATATTTTTAGCTATGGTCTTGGGCTTATTGTAGCACAGATTGTGGGCTTATATTTTTAGATATGGTCTTGGGCTTATTGTAGCACAGATTGTGGGCATCCATTGTGGTTAGAACAATGACATTGCTTCATTGGAATCATAGCACCTTGAAATTGTGCTTGTGCTTGTATATGAAGCACTTTATTATGTGTGTATGCAGGTTCTTGTATGAAACGAGTCCCGATTTTTGCCGGAATGTTGATTAACTTCCGTTTTGGCAGAAATCGGGCACTCCTAGTTTAAGAAAATTAGAAAAGGTCATGCCGGATTTTTCCGTGCATTTAACCAATTATTTGTTTTTTATTAGTGCAAAGATGTGTGACAACAACGAGGCTGGATGTTCTAAGCGCATCAGCGCTGAAGGAGAACTCAGACCTCCGAATAAACAATTGACATTCTGGGAGGCGGCCCAGCGTCTAGAAGACGATGAAGAATACCATCCTTCGGAGAGCGAGGATGATGAGATGGAAGACGCGGAGGAAGAAGCCGAAGGAACGGCGGACGATGAAACCACTGATGGCGGCGAGGGCACAGGGAGTGGTAGCAACCCTCCTAAGAAGAAGAAGCTGAAGGACCGGCGCCCGAACACGGTCGGCACGGTCAGGGAGGAAATTACCGAAGTGAGCCCATCAGGGGTTCCTTTGGAGCCCGCCCTTGTCGTCAAAGGGTACGGTGGGCAAGTGGCGGCGATCACCCGGACAACCATCTCGATCAACACCGAGAATCTCCGGCATAAATATAATGGCCACTTGCGCACACTCCTCTTCGAGAAGCTGCACGCCAGATACATGTTCCCCGCTAAGTATCAGAACACAAATTATCATGGGAACGAAGTAAACAAATCCGCCCTCACAAAGATGAGCACCGCCCTGGCCAGCTGGAGAGCCCGGATAAAGAAGAAGATCTATAAAGAAGGCAAAAGTCTCGAGGAGATCCAGAAGATTGACCCGCAGATCACCGAAGATCAGTTCCGGGAGTTCAAGGAGAGGTGTGAATCCGAAAGAGCCCTGGCCAATAGTAATCGGGGAAAGGTGCTGCAGGCGATGAATATAGGTCATCACCATCTCGGATCTGGTGGATACAGAACCGCGGAGGCCAAATGGAATAAGGAGGACGAAGAGTATAGATCCAAGGGGATAGAAAACCCCTTTGCTAAATTCGAACCCGGGCAGGTTCGAAACTTCATCAGGGCCCGTTACCATGTGGACCCAAAAACCAAACAACTCACCGCGGATCCTGCGGTGAAGGAATTCGAGGAAATTATGGTAAGTATAATCTAATTACCGGTGATCAACACGATTGCAATCTAATCGATGATCTAAATGATTCACTGTTACTTCTTCTGCAGGAGGAGGAAATTGTTGCTAGTCATGAATCCCAGGGTTCCTCATCCCAGGGGTCGACGGCGGCCACCCGGTGGGATAACCCTTTTAACAGGGCGATGAACCGGGCCAAGAAAATAGAGCCGGTTACGAAGAAGCCGTCGTCGGCTGGCCGTCTGGCCGGCCTCGGGGGTAAGAATTGGGTGGATCATTTTGGTCCACCGCCGAGGACGCATGTGGCGCCGTCGGGAAGGAGCGAGGAGGAAAACAGAGAGGTTCAAGAACTTAAGGCACAAGTGGCGCGGATCCCGCAGATCGTCCAAGACAACCTGGCAATCACCCTTACGTCCTTCCTGCCTACCTTGGTGGAGTCAATAGCGAACTGGAGTGCGGGTGGTCGAGTAGGGCCGTGCCCGATTCCAAGCATGGTCAGCAGCCACTCGAACAACGCGGCGCCGACGAATCAGGCGAACTACGTGTTCGTGACTCCGCCCGCTAGCACCGCGGCGCCGCAAGTGTTGGTGACTCCCCCTGCCATCACCGCGGCGCCGGAGTACATGTTGGTGCCCCCCCTGCCATCGTTGCGGCGGCACCGGAGCTCCAAGCACCCGTCGGTAGGGAGAATACACCGGCGGCCAGCACCGCGCCATCAAGCAGCCCTTCCGTCTCTTGCACGCCCGTCGCCGTATGCGGTGCGTCGACATTAGCCGATCTCGACGCCATCACGGTAAACAAATTGCTTTAATTACCGCCTTTCATGCCATCTATATATTACTCTTGTGGCATCTCGCTCTGACGACGCCGTACATGTTTTCCGCAGACGGATGTTCCTTGCACTCTCTTATGCTACGTGAACAACGAGCTGAGGGATGTTGCCAAGGGTACCATCGTTCAACCCTTGCAGCGCACGTTCCACTCAAAGCCGATGCCAGATAGCGTGCACAGGGTTAAAATTAGTCGGGTGCTAAGGGGCTGCGACGACCTGGAACCTCCCATTCAACCCCCAGGAGCGGATGAAGAAGAGTCGTCTGTCCTCAGAAGTTGCTTCGGCTTGTTCATGCTATGGCCAAAGAGCATGATCCGTTTGGGGACGGCGGGGGCCATCACGCCACAGACAACAGCACCGCCTGTCGTGCCAGCGACAAGCGGTGGCAAGGCCCCCTTACCGCCCTCGCCGTCACCTCCACGCGGTGGGTCGGATGATCATGTTGATGATATGCACATGGCGCAGGATCCGGCGGCCGAGGACTTCGAAGACTGGAATGATCACTTCTTCAGCACTCAGTTTGGCAACGAAGAAGACCTAGCTGGTGGCCCCACAGAGAAAGCCACTATCACCAAGCGTCTGTTTGGTTCTCAGGAGACGCCTCCAGCTTGCGCCTTTACAGAGCCAGCTGATACAACCAACCGGCCCTTTATTCTAAGCCCTGACACACTACATAGGGCGTCCGGTGCTCAGATTGCGGTGCCTGCCCGCTCTCCAAAAGGAAAAAAGGGCAGGAAAAGAAAATCTAGCAGCTCGAGCCAGCCGGTGGCGTCAACAACTGCGAATCCGATCAGGTTTCGGGACGGGCCACCAAGACCCGAGGGTATTATGTGGAGGATTCATGTGGCGGGTGAGCCCATGCTACCTAAGAATTTGCGGAAGCTCGCCAGTTCGGAACTGCAGAGTGTGCATGACGGCGTGCTGACGATAGAGAGACGCCTTCTATCGGAGAAAGATCCCTCGCACCCGGTATTCGTGGTTAAGGTGCCACCAGGCTTGGGCTTCGTCGACACTGCCCCCGCGGATCTGTTCTTCCTGCGGTTCGAGGACATCTTCAATATGTTCCACCTATACCCGCTGCACTATACCATGGTCCGTCTCTTTTCTCTCAGCCTGGCCACGCAGATCATTAGAGAGAACACACCGGGCATCGCTATAGTGGACCCCTACTACATGCGTGACGGCTGCTTGGGTTCCCCCGCCGAACGACGTATCGTGGCCTCGTACCTAAAAAGAATCCTCGTGGCGAACAAGACAAAGGAATACATTCTCGTGCCTTACTTTCCCGAGTAAGTCGTTATTCAGTCGCCACCGTCGATTGGCTTTATTAGATCATCATCATTCTTTTTTCAACACATTCCATTTGAATTTTTTGCGCAGAGATGAACACTGCACGCTCATCTCCTTATCGCCGAAGCATTCCCACGCCACGTATTTCGACTCGGGGAGTCTAGAAAAGAAGAAAAACTACGACAAGATCAAGGAAGTTCTGGATGATGCTCTCACTGGCTTTGCCTCGACGGAAGGCACCAGCTTCGTGCGTAAGAAGGTCAAGTTCGGCAGGCACGTCTTCAACCACGTAACAGAGTTCCCCTGCGTGAAGCAGCCGGAAAACAGTAAGAAGGAAGCCTACTACGCACTCCATCACATGAGGGCGTTCCTACTTGACCAGCAGAATTCTACGCTGCCAGATCATCTCAAACAGTGGGCCGAAGCAAAGGCCAAGATCAATGATTCGGATTTTAGACAAGAGATGTATCGCATCCAGCAGCAGTTTGGGGCAATCATCTTTCGTGATGTCATGACTTCGGGGGGATCTTCTACGGAGGAAATATCCCGAATAACCGTGACATAGAAGATCGCCTAGAGATGCAGGGTGACTATAGGAAGTTCATGACGAGGCAGGGCGTCCTCCCGTTCCCTAAGCCGAGCCAGAAGGCTTGATGTTGTTGGCCTAGTTGTAGTTGCAAACTATAGATGACCTTTGTGTGTGTGTGGACGACAAGTGTACTTATCTTATTAGGTTTATGAATCACCGCTTACTTATTTTGCTTATTATTATTATATATCAATCAATGCTTGGTTTTTTTGCTTACTCTTTGGTTTTTTTTCTTACTCTTTGGTTCTCGGACGACAAGTGTGAGTTATTTTTGTCTTTTTCGAGAATATGCCGATGATTGAAACGTCGTGGCACAATATATATGTGAATGTGCTATGACGGGATTGTTAGCCTTGTGATATGCACAAGTCCAGGAATTGTGCATCCTACTTGGCTAGCAGTCCCGTCATAAGCAATTCCTGTGTCCAACGACCTAGCTAGTTATATATGAGGCATGTTTTTCGAGTTATTTTTGTCTTTTTCGAGAATATGCCGATGATTGAAATGTCGTGGCACAATATATATGTGAATGTGCTATGACGGGATTGTCAGCCTTGTGATATGCACAAGTCCAGGAATTGTGCATCCTACTTGGCTGACAGTCCCGTCATAAGCAATTCCTGTGTCCAACGACCTAGCTAGTTATATATGAGGCATGCTTTTCGAGTTATTTTTGTCTTTTTCGAGAATATGCCGATGATTGAAATGTCGTGGCACAATATATATGTGAATGTGCTATGACGGGATTGTCAGCCTTGTGATATGCACAAGTCCAGGAATTGTGCATCCTACTTGGCTGACAGTCCCGTCATAAGCAATTCCTGTGTCCAACGACCTAGCTAGTTATATATGAGGCATGCTTTTCGAGTTATTTTTGTCTTTTTCGAGAATATGCCGATGATTGAAATGTCGTGGCACAATATATATGTGAATGTGCTATGACGGGATTGTTAGCCTTGTGATATGCACAAGTCCAGGAATTGTGCATCCTACTTGGCTAGCAGTCCCGTCATAAGCAATTCCTGTGTCCAACGACCTAGCTAGTTATATATGAGGCATGTTTTTCGAGTTATTTTTGTCTTTTTCGAGAATATGCCGATGATTGAAATGTCGTGGCACAATATATATGTGAATGTGCTATGACGGGATTGTCAGCCTTGTGATATGCACAAGTTCAGGAATTGTGCATCCTACTTGGCTGACAGTCCCGTCATAAGCAATTCCTGTGTCCAACGACCTAGCTAGTTATATATGAGGCATGCTTTTCGAGTTATTTTTGTCTTTTTCGAGAATATGCCGATGATTGAAATGTCGTGGCACAATATATATGTGAATGTGCTATGACGGGATTGTTAGCCTTGTGATATGCACAAGTCCAGGAATTGTGCATCCTACTTGGCTAACAGTCCCGTCATAAGCAATTCCTGTGTCCAACGACCTAGCTAGTTATATATGAGGCATGCTTTTCGAGTTTGCTCTTTTTGATTTAAGAGTACTTTCTATAAGTGTATCTTCATATGCGACTTTAATTATACATGTTTTTTCAATCACCGGTTAGTTATTATTGTCAACTTGTAGATGACGTGGTACGTCGTGTACAAGGGACGGGTTCCCGGAGTCTACGATGATTGGGAA
Source organism: Avena atlantica (assembly GCA_910589765.1). Lineage (NCBI taxonomy): Eukaryota > Viridiplantae > Streptophyta > Magnoliopsida > Poales > Poaceae > Avena > Avena atlantica. Next base: position 414,042,700 of record OU342739.1, on the reverse strand, counting down.
GACTGCCGGAGACAGGTGCACCGTTTCAGCGGCAATAGCTACAAAGGGTACAACACTATGGCGGAGGCGGAAGATAGATACACGCGCTATCTAGCGGGAGTTAGGACAAGGAACCGGATGAAGACCTACACCTTCGTCGCGGCGGTGATCATGCTTATCTTCTTTGGTTATTTATCCCGCGTTTGTGTCTAGCTAGCTAGTTTAGATGTCTAGGCGAGCTTCCGAGCTCTAACTTGTTCGATCGACACATGTATTCGCATGTCACCAACTACTACTTTGTAACATGATCAAAACAATGTAACTTGGACTATGTATTCATGTATGAGACTTATCTATATGTATTTGTTTCAATCTTGTTTTTCATATCGAGTATTTATATATATAATTGTATATCTTGTATCTGTGTGTGTATATCTGCTGTAATATTGTATATAATCTGTATTGCATATAATCTGGCTTGGAAATTAAAAAAAAAACAAAAAATACATCTGTGGCGCACATGTTCTACCTTCTGTGGCGCACTACACCTAAAGCGCACCATGCCAAACTTCTATGGCGCACTAGGTGGTGCGCTACGCCTATCTCTACACAACCGTGGCGCACTGGGCAGTGCGCCACGGCTGAGAGATAGCCGTAGCGCAAGGCCCGTGGCGCACTACTGGTGCGCCACGGATGGGCCTTCCAGGTGCGCCACAAACGACCATTTTCCTAGTAGTGGGCAGGACTATGCTACCCGCCATAGCGGCGCGTGCCTGGGCCCATCCTTCTTTGCTAAGGCGGATGACATGGCCGTTGTTGTCCCCTTCGGGTGGGAGGACTGGCTTCTTCTGTTTCCGCCGTTTCGATCTGGCGGGTTAGGTGTCGGGTTGGGCGCCTGCTGATCCACGTCGCTCTGGATGACTACGGCGCATTGGTAGCGCTCGTAGATTGGTCCGCTGCTACCGCAACTTTCATATCCGGAACCGTAGGTCCCTTCATCCGACGGCGGGTCGCACAGATCGGAGTTGCAGCTGCTGCTGTCGTAGGATTCATCTGTTGATGAAGATGTGCGTAGCACGGGGTGTGGGGCCCATGAAGCGGGCCTGATTGATGGTAGGGGCACCCGCTTGGGGAGGCGGAGGGTGCCAGTTTGCCCCACCTGGAAGCAGAAGCTCCCGAATAGGATCTCGAGTCCGTCGCCTACGGGCTCGAAGTCCTTCATGGTGGCCGGCGAGTGGGCGGTGAAGTCGAAATAGCCAAAGAGGAGGTGACTCTCCGTCGCCATAGAGTTGTAGATCGTTTGGGTTGGGACCGTAACGATCGCACAATCAGCGTCCCCAGTTCCCACAGATGGCGCCAATTGACGAGGTTTAATCTCGTCAATGCCCATTGTTATGGACTTGGGTTTTGGAGAAGATGGGGATGCTGGAGATCGCGGAACGGTTAGCAAACAAGCAATACAGGACACGAGGTTTACCCAGGTTCAGGCCCCCGGAGGGAAAACCCTACTCCTGCTTGTCTGCTCTTGATTATGGCGGAACCGAAGGTTACAGGGGTGCGCAGATGCAATATGGCGTGGAGGTGTCTATACAAAAGTATGGAGTCGAGAGATCTAGGTCGTGCCCTCCTAGCCTTTATATAGACTTAGGCAGGTCCCGGGCATAGACCTAGTAGGTTACAGGTTCTAGGGTTTTACCCCTTTGAATTTCCTATCTACTCTAGTCTTGCTCTCCAAGGATCCGAAGGCGTCATGGGCCTTGGCCACCCGAAAGTCTTCATGGGTCGGCGTATATTTGCCGTGGGCCTTCCTTGGGCTGGACCAGGTATGCTGAGATCATGTACCCGCGGGGTATAACCATGTCGATAGGCGCTAGGGGAATCACGAGAGCGAGGGAGAGAGAGACACAGATGAGAGAGAGTGTTCGTGGATGCGCTACGCAAAACAAAAAATTCTAGCGCATAACTAGGATCATATGCAAGGGGAGAGGCAACGGATCATATCCTCGAAGATCGATCTAGTGGAATTTTGTCGATGACGAGGTTGGCCATGCGTTGATCCCCGCAATAAGCCTTAGTGAGTTGCAAGGAGATGTATTATCTCACGGACGGCTCCCATGAACATGCACCGATGAAGACGTCATTGTCAAAGTAGTCGGAGCATCGATTCCCATAGCTAGTCGATTAGGAGCGGGGAGATTTCTCCTTGTGAAGATCCTCATGATCAAGTGCTCCAAGTGCCGCGCCTCCACTGGTATCCACACATACAAGATCAATGGCACCACATCGAGGTGTGATCAAGAACACATGGTCAAAGCAGGAACATGTCGATGAAGATCCGGTAGCGCTTCCGTAGTCCCGTCTAGATTAGATCCAAACAGAGGTAGAACTTGGGAAGCACTCCGGCATCATAGTAGAATAAGAAGTACCTAGGGCACACCCGCCCTAGGGTTTTGTACCACACCGTGGAGGTGGATAATAGAGTAGGAAGGCGGCAACACGGCTAGGGCGCGCGGTGGAGGCAGGCGCACTGCGGCGACTAGGGTTTTGGAGCGGCGGAGGTGCATCAGATTTGGGAGGCTAAGGCCAGGATTTGTGTGCCTTTTGGGGTGCCCCTTGGTGCTTTTATATAGATTTCAAGTTCCCTTGGGTCGTCTAAGAGCCATACCCAAAGTTTCGTCGAGTTTCGGTAGGATTTCTCCAATCCAAACCCACTTCAAAACTGCCTTATTTTGCCAATCCGAAATAGCCTTGGGGAACTTTACTTAACCCTTAAGGAAAACGTGGATTTACCTATTATGGAACCTTCTGGACTAATTAAGATAGCCCAGGACATCCTGGACCCTTTCGGAACCTTTCATAACCTTCGGAAACCTTTCGTTCCTTCCAAAACCTTTCATATATGTCCGGAACCATTTTGGACACTGCCGAGATCATCCGGGACCTCTCGAAACAATTATGAGACCATATGATACACTCTTGGAACCATTCTTTCATCTCATTAATGCTCAAAAATTATTTTGAACACTCTTGGCAACATTCCGGACACCTCCAATATATTTTGAGACACCCCGAACACCTTCGGAATTAATTCTCTACTAAATCTTCATTCACACTCGTATTCTAAATGCCATTGAACTCTTAAGTGTGTGACCATATGGGTTCAGATATTTTTTTACATGTCCGGAACTCATTCCTAGACAATGATTACTATTGGCGTCTTGATACACGTAGTAACCCAAGCAAATAAAGCGAAGATCTTTATCGTGTGAACCATTGTATTATGTTCGATACATATTGTATTGCTCCATAGATACTTTACATTTCCTGAGATGAAACACTAGGTTATTCTTGTTATCCGGCATGTACTCTTTACTCATAATGCACTACCGATGTTCATGTGTTCAACAACTTGATCATGTGTCCGGCCAGACGATGATGAACATCATAGTACATGAGTGGGCCCAGAGTGTATCTCTCCATTGTTAAGAGTAGCAATTCCTGCAAGCACCCCATGTGAATAAGTGGTGTACCATATGGTAAGAGAAAGTATCAACTTTATGATTACTCCGCTAAGATCAACGTTTGAATAATCTTGTCACGTCCATATTGTACCCAAGTTCACATGTGTCTTGCGGTCAAACGATCTTTAGTAAAGGCAATACATCGTTGATGAGAAACTACCGATAACAATATTGACGATGTGTTTCACGGTATATCATGTTGGGTCTATCCATCATCGTTGTTATCCCAAAAACTCCGATCTCATATATCACCGGCAACTCCACAACACATTGTTGTTTTGCCCATAGTTAGAAAACTGGGAATATCAATGATACATGAACTAGTCTTAGATGCGAGACTAGGGATATCTAAATGGTGTTTATGATTCCACACATGTATTAGGATTTTTCTCCAAATACTCATTATTCGGAACTAATATAATTATCGCATGGAATAATAAACTTAATCAGGAATAGGAAATATAGAATAATAAAATTTATTATTGCCTCTAGGGCATATTTCCATCAATATCCCACTTGCACTAGAGTCAATAATCTAGTCAATATTTCAGCACTTAACACCTATGGCATACTTGTTTCCTTCATGCTTTGCATGTGATAAAATTTCTCAACGAATCTGACAAGTTCATGCCCGTGTGTATTTGCATATCTTTGTGTCTTCACGCATCACTCATTTTCAATGAGATGACATTTATATATATTTGGTCAACTAGTGGGACCTTAGTTCATCGCCCGGAACTATGTGTCATCTATTATCTCATAATAGATCTTCATAGTACTAGCACCCTCAGAACTATACTAAGTTTAAAAATGAACCTTTTGACTCATAACGCCCTCCTTTGCCGTTGTCATGACAATGATATACTCAGCCTTTCATAGTAGTACTAGTCATAATATTTAACTTTGGAACTCATCCAAATCCAACGTGGAATTTACTTCCATTCCATTATGCCACCTTCTATAATTCATGTAGCCTAATTGAGATTAAAATTATTTGTATGTATAACAAGCCGAGTATCAATGTAACACCATATAAAAAACAGTTTGTCACTTATGCATACAAAACACATACTTACTATTGTCATGTGTGATCATCATATGTATCACTCTGGTATATGCCCATAACATTTTATAGCATAATACACTGAAGGAAATGTGCCCTAGAGGCAAAAAATAAAAGAGTTTATTAAACACATTGCATTAGTTCATAATAGTTTTATATCATGCTATAACTATATCAATTGGAAACATTGATATAGGTGTGATATGTAAACAAAATCAGGTCCCTAGTAGCCTCTATTTAACTAGTTCATTGGTCAACGGATGGTCAAGGTTTCCTGACCATGTTGGTTCTTCGACACCAGTTGACAATGTAGCTATCTCATTATAGAATGAGATAGTGGACACCATTCCACAGATGATTGTTGCAACATGATCGTAACACAAAGTTCATAGTTGCAATTGTCGGAAACATGGTGACTTGTTCCTCAGACCGTGAGACCATATTTAATACCGTCACCCAAGAGTGCTTAGAGAGCATCAAACGTCACTCTCTGAAAAGGTGATTATAAAGATGTGATCAGGTACTCGGAGGGGTAGGTTGAGGCATATGTGCCAAGAGTTGGATTTGTACATCCGTGTGATGGAAGATACTCTAGGCCCACTCGGATAAGTTATATCTAAATGTTGCGCAACATGTGACTAGGTCATGGGGATATCACTTATCAGTACGAGTTTAAAGTAGCATTGTCGGTAACAAAATCGAACCCGGAATGGTGGTGTTGATGAACAAATCTCGGACAATGCATGTATCACAGAGACAAAAGGAACATAACACATATTGTTTCAGGTTCAAAATGACGGAGAATCGTGAGTGCATAGGGGTCATCATGGGAATCTTGGTCCCGCTGATAATCATTGATAGAGATCATGTCTATGACATTCCCGAACCATAGGGATGCACGCTTAAGAGCATTACAATGCTTAGAGATCTACCTATAAGAAGGAATCCCGAAAGAGAGAGAAACCAGAATGGTTCTGGGAGATCTAAAATTGTTCGAAGAAAGGAAGAAGGAAAAGGACTGAAAGGAGTTTTAGATAAATGGGAATTTAAATATGCATTTATCGTATGTTAATTGTAAATTAATATATTCTAAATAATATTAAAGTTAAAATTTATAAATGCAATTTTCTTATTAGGCCAAACCCTGGAGGGATTTGACCTAGAAGGAAAGCCGCGGGAAAAAGAGAAAGAAAAACCAGCAGCTGCTGCCGCCAATGGGCCGCCTGACTTGCCCATTTGGGAGAGCTAGCATTAGACGCCGTGCAGGAGCAGATGTTGTACCTGCCGCTGCCGTGCCAATGGGCTGAGGCCTTACAGACGGCTCGGGCTGGCACCGCAGGCCTCCGCGCCGGCTGGGCCGCGGGTGAGCGAGGCCGGCCCACCCGGGACGCCTGGCTGCCACGCGCACTGGGCAACGCCTGGCAGGCCGCGGGCAGGTGGCCAGCCTACCCGGCTTGCTCCATAGGCCATTGTCGCCACCACATGTTGTTGCTATTGCTGCCGAGCTGGGCCGCCGCGGGTTGGAATACTCCTCTCCCTGTCTAAAGTTTCCTCTGCTAGTGCGTGGTCCCAATTCCGGACTACACACGCAAGGCGTTCTATTCTGCAGAATGTCGTTGTGATGCCGAGATTCCAGCCACGAGGTCCACTTCTGCAACCTCGGAGGGATCTAAGCCCGGGAGTCATTTTCTTGCACTGTATGCCTGTGGCAACTCAGTGGGGCTATTGAAGCTTCCAGACTATCGTGCGAGGACCAGGAAAAAAGGAGACTTGCGAGGAGGTTCGCGGCCTTGAGGTCGAAGGAGTACGACTACATAAACCACGCTTTTGCATGAACTTGGGTACGTTATTGCTGTCTTCCTCCGTTACTGCATTACTAGTAGATAGATCTTGGGGAATTAGGGTTTCCCGCATAGTAATTTTTTTGATTTTCTACACCGGAACCCCAATAGTGGTATCAGAGCATGATCTATGCATAGTACGCTAGTACGGATTAGACACATGTAGAAGTGTGGGCATTGATACTCTAGTTGTTACCTTCCCACGTGCATTTGTTTATACCGCGGTACTGTGAGATGAAGCGACCCGGACCGACCTTATGTATACTCTTATACGAGACTGGTTCAACGCTCGGCATACGGCTTGTACCATATAAGTGGCTCGCGGGTGTCTGTCTCTCTCACAGTAGTTGATATAGCATCTACAAAGGAAGGCCTCGAAAGGGGTATAGTATAAACAACTGTTGTATCCATGTTGTGGTTGGAAGTTCGTAGGTAGAAGTGTTCTATTGCGAAAGCCATAACAATAACGTAAAATCGATAATAGATAAAATAGAGGCGTCTAACTTTATATTGTAGTGAGGGCTTTATGATGTGATATGGTTACAATCGTGAATGAGGTAAGATAGTTTACTATTCCTATTGCTAAGAAGCATAGTAATAGTCATCATGATGGTGAACGACAAGACCGGTGGCGTCGTGGACTTGGCGTAAAACTGGTGGCCTGATGGATATCATGTCGGAGCACCTAATGGAGATCATGGAGCAAGAACTCGGCTGCACCTTGAAGTGCATTTAGTTTTCTAAATTGAGACTCGGCAACCATGTCACGTCACATTTTGATTATATATGATTTAATCTTTGTGTGCATCTTGTTTGAGTGCTAGTATTAGATACACAATGTGGAGTTTAAATAGGATGATCCCCAAATTAATTCCAATAATAGTCTTCCTCTAGTGTGTGCACCACCAAGAAAGTTCTTCGATATGAGGCAGACCGTGACGATTGGGTGTCAGACATATCTGTGTTCACATACAGTCTGTAAGCAATGTTGCACTGCAATACACACTAGTTAGAGTTGTCGAGCCTAGCATATGCAGACATGGCCTCGGAACACAAGAAATCGAAATATCGAGCATGAGTCACATGGATGATGTGATTGACATTGGAGAATGTCTACCCTGGTAGCGTGATGACTGCATATTTGCATCATGTTTTATATTATTATTTTGCACTATAGTGGTAGGATCTTGGTATTTTATGGCGTTCGCGCGCATCTTTTATGTCTATTGAAAGGATACAGATGCCGCCTAGAGGGGGGGTGAATAGGCAATTGAAACTTTTCCAAGAGTGGCTCGACAAAGGCGGAATTAAACTAGCGTTTACTTTGTCAAGCACAACCTAGAACAACTATGGTTCACCTATGTGCACCAACAACTTATGCTAAGCAATACAAGCAACAATGTGATAGCAAGATATATATTACTTCAAGCACGAAGGTTATCACAATGTAAAGTGCATAAGTAAAGAGCTCGGGTATAGAGATAACCGAGGCACGCAGGGACGACGATATTTTACCGAGTTCCTCCCAACATGGAGTATGTCTCGTTTGGAGAGGGAGTGGTATCTAACCACCTACGCCACAAAAAAGCCTCCCTTATTCTCCGGTGAATCTCACCCCAATGGGATCGATCCACGCTTCCACTATCGGTGCACTTGTCGGTGGCAACCGGAACCTCTCACAAGGTTGGGGCACTTCTCCACAACTTAATTGGAGGCTCCCAACAAACGCCACCAAAGGCCACAAGGTTAGGGCACTTCTCCACAACTTAATTGGAGGCCCCCAACAAACACCACCAAGGCTTCAACCTGCAACACAACAAACCGTCTAGGGTTCCAAGAACCCAAGAATAAAAATCTTCTGAACTTTCACTCACCAAATACTCCGGGGAGAACTCAAACCTATGCACCGAATGCAAATGGCAAGAACACCACAAAGATGCTCCAATCCCTCACTCTCAAGTTCCAACAAAGCTACTAAAGCTATTGGGGGAACAAGAGAGGAGGAATCAAAGAGGGACACAAAATCCCCCAAAATCTAGATCCCCAAAGATGCACTCACAAAGAGATGAATCGGTTAGGTCAAAACGTGGATCTAGATCTCCTCTCACTTCCACTCAAATATGGGCAAGAATCATCGTAGGGGAAGAGATTAGGCAATCTTCAAAATCTAGAGCAAGTGTGGACAAAGCTTAGCCTAATAGAAGAGGAAGAAGCTATCTAAACTGAAAACTGGACAAAGCCTTAAATAGGGGCCCCAAAAATCTAGCTGTTTGGGGCATTTTTTGGAACGGTCCGGTACTACCGGATTTAACCGGTAGTACCGCAAAGCTCCAGGAAAAAGCAACGCAGCAGCGCATGCGCAGAGGAAGCAGCGGCAGATCGCAGCGAGCGGGGCCAGAACGGGCTCGCGGGACCCAGCAGAGCAGAGCAGCAGCAGCAGCATGCGAGCGGTGCCAGCTGGGCCCAGCACGCGGCAAGCGGCAGCTGCTGGGCCAGGCGGGGCGAGCGAGCCACACCGAGCGAGACAGGGCAGCAGGATGGGCCCAGCGTAGCAGCGGCGGTCAACGCGGCGCGAGGCGAGCGAGCGCGGCAGGGCGCACACGCGAGGCCACGCGGCGGAAGCGGGATCTCGCGCGCGAGCGAGGCGGGTACATGGCAAGTGGGGTCGGGTGGCAGCAGCGAGCTGCACGCGAGCGCGCGCAAGGAGATGGGCTGCTTGATCTGGGCAAGCCGGATGACAAAAGCTACCCGATTCGAATTGCGTTGAAAATATTGGTTATCACCAAGTGAGAAAGTATCAAGTATAATAATGTGAGATACCTCACTTTGTGAAAAAACAGAAAAGCCGGCAAGATCAAAATTGCAACAAGATACAAACGGAAGATCCGATTTTGATGAACAAGAGCTTGTTATGGAGATTACCACAAGCTCTATATCCTCACATTGATGAGACCAAATAACAACCAAATACGATGATGCAAGTATGCAAAGGTTTGAGCTCTCTCTGAACGATGTGACCGAATTACTCATTCGAGAGCCCCTCTTGATAGTATGGCTATCTATCCTAAACCCGGTCTCCCACACACAACATGAGACCGTCAAAAGGGAAAACCTATCAACATTATACCTTTGCCTTGAGCATTCCACTTGAACTCGATGTAGACAAACTTGACCTTCTCAAGATGGAACGCCTATCTTGATTCTGTTGGAATTATGCCCTAGAGGCAATAATAAAGATGTTATTATTATAATTCTTGTTCATGATAAAGTTTATATTCCATGCTAGAATTGTATTAAGCGGAAACTTTGATACTTGTGTGGTTTATGAAAAACACCGTGTCCCTAGTATGCCTCTATGGACTAGCTCATTGATTAATGATGGTTAAGGTTTCCTAACCATAGACATGAGTTGTCAATTAATAATGAGATCATGTCATTGGGAGATTGATACGATGGACAAACCCAAATGAAGCAGAGCAATTAGATCGTGTCATCGTGCTCATATTTGCGAAGCTTTTTCTTATGTCAAATATTGTATTCCTTAGACCATGAGATAATGCAACTCCCTGGTATCGAAAGAAAGCTTTGAGGTCATCAAACGTCATCCTATGAGAGGGTGATCATAAAGGTGTCTCTCAGGTGATCGGAAAGTACCTGTTGGGTTGTATGTATCGAGATGGGATTTGTCCCTCCCAAGTTGGAGAGATATACTTCGGGCCCACTCGGTAATCGATATCAACACCGCTTGCAAGCACGTGGTTAAGGAGTTAATCACAAAGTGATATCGGATTACGGAACGAGTAAAGTACTTGCTGTGAACGAGATTGAACTAGGTATGTCGATACCGACGATCGAATCTCGGGCAAGTAAAATATCGCGCGACGAAGGGAATATATATGGGATTAATTGAATCTTGGCATCGTGGTTCATCCGATATGATCATCGATGAATATGTGGGAGTCAATATGGGTTTCTAGACCCCGCTGTTGATTATTGATAGAAGATCATGTTTGCATATTCTCGAACGCGTAGGGTCACACACTTAACGTGTCTCGACGCTAGGATAGAATGGATAATTGGTTTATGAGTTTTTTTCGGAGTCTCGGATGAGATCCAGGACATCACGAGAGGTTCCGGAATGGTCCAGAGAATAAGATTCATATAAGGTAAAGCAGTTTTTGGATTTCGGAATTGTTTTGGATTGTTCGGTATTGTATCAGAAGCTTCTAGAAACTTCCGGAGTGGGACCAACGTGGCCCCACTTGTCGGGAGGGGGCGTGGGCCTATGAGGGAATGCCCTGGCCACATTGGGCCAGGGGCACAAGGCCCCATAGGCCCAGCCGGCCAAGCCCTAGGGGAAACCCTATGGAGAGCTTCTAGAAGGGGGGGGGGAACTTGCCCCCCACTCCTCCCATGTGGCCGCCGGCCCTAGGCTTGGAGGAGGGGCAAGGGGGCAGCCGGCCAACCCTCTATATAAATAGGGCAGGGGCGCACCCTCCCCCCACACCTCCTCAAACCCTAGCCGCCTAGTTGCTGCCTTCCTCTCTCTCTCCTGACTGCGCGTAGGCGAAGCCCTGCCGCAGAAACTCTCCACCTTTGCACCATGCCGTCGTGTTGTAGATACAATCTATCTCTCCACCCCACTTGCTGGACCGAGGAAGGAGGAGATGTCGAGGTGCCGTACGTGTGCATCTCTCGAAGGCATTGCCACTTGCGGTGTTGGATCGGATCGGATCACGAGGAGGAGAAGACTAGTACGACTACATCAACCACGTTCCGTCGAACGTTCCGCTGTGCGAATCTTCAAGGGTATGAAGATCTCATATACCCCCCCCCTCGTTGTTTGCATCTCCTAGATTAGATCTTGGCTTTCTCGTTCGCATCCGTAGAATTTTTTTGATTTACTATGCTGCGAAACCCATCAGTGGTATCAGAGCTAGATCTATGCGTAGATGTGTTTCACGAGTAGAACGCAACATGCTTGTTGCGGGCGTTGATGTTTTCTGTTGCAAGCCTCTTGTTTGTGTACTTCCTATGACGCGGAATAGTGAGATCGAAGCGGTCCAGGCCAACTTTACACGACCTCGTTCGCGAGACCGGCTCTGCACTTGACGTGTGGCTTGTTCCACACATGCGGCTGGTGGATGCCAGTTTCACTCACTATAGTTGTCATGGGATTTACACCGGATGTTGGCAACCATAATATCACCGTTTTGGCTTTCCATAGGTAAGAATCGTTCTTAGCTTGTTACTCCCATAAGCCACGTAAAACATGCAACAACAAAGTAGAGGCGTCTAACTTGTTTTTGCAGGGAGTGTTTTGTGATATGGTATGGCCCAAGATGTGATGTGTATGTTGTATGCAATGATCATGTTTTGTAATGTTTCACGACTTGCATGTCAATGAGTACACAACCGGCAGGAGCCATATGGTTGTCTTTATAATTGTGTATGACCTGTGTGTCAACTTCTTATACGCCATATAATAGCTTTACTTTATCGCTAAGTAGTTAGCAATAGTTGTAGTTGCTATTCGCGGTGGAGGCAATCATGGTGGAGTGATGGAGATCATGTTGGCACACACAAGATGGAGATCATTGCGCGGAGATTGGCTATACCATGTCACATAAAATTATATGCATGTGATGTCTATCCTTTTATGTATCTTATTATTCTTAGATCGCGACGGTAGCATTATAAGATTATTCCTCACTTAAAGATCAAGATAAAACTGTGTTCTCCCCATGTATGCACCGTTGCGAAAGTTCGTCGTGTTCAAGCATCATGTGATGATCGGGTGCTATGAACTCTACGTTCACATACAACGGGTGCAAGCCAGTTTTGCACACGCATAAATAGTTGGGTTTGACTTGACGAGCCTAGCATGTACAGACATGGCCTCGGAACTCACGAACCGAAAGGTTAAGCATGAGTCATATGAATGATATGATCGACACTTTGTTGTCCACCATTGAAACCACATCTCTTCTCGTGAAGATCGGATTCGGTGTGGTGAATTTGGATCATGTTCACTAAACAACTTGAGGGATGTTGAATTTAGTGGGAGTTCATCTAGTAATTTGATTAAGTTGAACTAGTTATCATGAACATAGTATAAATTGTACTTGCAAATTTTGTAGATCAAATGGCTAAGTCCAACTTCAATGTTTTCGCTGAGAAATAAAAGCTTAAGAACAATGGGTCTAACTTCACCAACTAGTTCCGCAATCTGAGAATCATTCTCTCTGGCGGACAGAAGGACTATGTCCTTGAGAAAGCGCTAGGTGACGCCCCTGCTGTAGATGCGCCGGCTGATGAGAAAGCTGTTTATCAGTCACGCAAGGATGATTATGGTGTGATTAAGAGCACCATGTTGTTTTCTATGGAATCGGACCTTCAAAATCGTTTTGAGGAGTTCCCCGGGCCCTTTGAGATTCTTGAGGAACTGAAAACTATGTTTCAGACTCAGGCTCGTTCTGAGAGATATGAGATCTCTGAGAAATTCTTTCACTGCAAGATGGAGGAAGGGAGTTCCGTTAGTGAGCACGTCATTAAGATGTCGGGCTACACTCAACGCCTTGAGCAACTGGACTGCAAGATTCCAGAGGAGCTCAAGATTGACAGAGTTCTGCAATCACTCCCTCCTAGCTACAAAGGTTTTGTAGTTACTCATAATCAGATTGGTTCCACTGATACAATCACTGAGCTCTTCGCTAAGCTGAAAGCTACGAAGGTGGACATCAAGAAAGATAATCATGTGTTGATGGTCAACAAGCCCCCTAGCTTTAAGAAAGGTAAGGGTGCGAAGAAGTCCTTCAAGAAGGGCAGCGGCAAGCGCGTTGCCCCTGTTGAGAAGAAGCTCAAGTCTGGACCTAAGCCGGACACTGAGTGCTTCCTTTGCAAGGACAAGGGTCACTGGAAGCGCAACTGTCCGAAGTACTTAGCGGACAAGAAGGCTGGCACCATCAAAGGTATATTTGATATACATGTCATTGATGTTTTCCTTACTAGCCCTCGTTGTAGTGCCTGGGTATTTGATACTGGTTCAGTTGCTAATATTTGTAACTCGAGACAGGAGCTACGGAATAGACGACGGCTAGCGAGGGATGAGGTGACGATGTGCGTTGGCAACGGATCAAGAGTTGATGTGATGTCCGTTGGCACGCTCTCCTTAGTTTTACCTTCGGGATTAGTTTTAAACCTCAATAAATGTTATTATGTGCCTGCGTTGAGCATGAACATCATATCGGGATCGTGTTTATTGCAAGACGGTTATTCATTTAAATTGGAGAATAATGGTTGTTCTATTTATATGAGTAACATATTTTATGGTCATGCACCTGCTATGAATGGTTTATTTCTTCTGAATCTCGAAAGCAATGAAACACACATCCATAACATTGAGGCTAAGACATGCAAGGTAGATAGTGATAATACAACTTATTTGTGGCACTGCCGTCTAGGTCATATTGGTGTAAAACGCATGAAGAAACTCCATTCTGATGGACTTTTGGAGTCTCTTGATTTTGAATCATTTGACATGTGCAAACCATGCCTCATGGGCAAGATGATCAAAAACCCGTTCTCCGGAATAATGGAGCGAGCAACGGACTTGTTGGAAATCATACATACCGATGTATGCGGACCAATGAGTGTTTCGACGCGCGGTGGTTATCGCTATTTTCTCACTTTTACTGATGACTTAAGTAGATATGGGTATATCTATTTAATGAAACATAAATCTGAAACATTTGAAAAGTTCAAAGAATTCAGAACGAAGTGGAAAACCATCGTAACAGGAAAATTAAATTTCTACGATCCGATCGTGGAGGTGAATATTTGAGTTATGATTTTCTCACGCATCTTAAAGCAAGCGGAATCGTTTCACAACTCACGCCACCCGGAACACCACAGTGCAATGGTGTGTCTGAACGCCGGAATCAAACTCTATTAGATATGGTGCGATCAATGATGTCTCTTACAGATTTGCCGTTATCATTTTGGGGTTATGCATTAGAAACCGCTGCATTCACTTTAAATAGGGCACCATCTAAATCCGTTGAGACGGCACCGTATGAACTGTGGTTTGGTGCTAAACCTAAGTTGTCGTTTCTTAAAGTTTGGGGATGCGAAGCTTACGTCAAGAAGTTGATGCCGGACAAGCTCAAACCCAAAGCGGAGAAATGCGTCTTCATAGGATACCCTAAGGAAACGATTGGGTATACCTTCTATCACAGATCCGAAGGCAAAGTGTTTGTCGCAAAGAACAGATCCTTTCTTGAGAAGGAGTTTCTCTCGAAAGAAGTGAGTGGGAGGAAAGTAGAGCTAGACGAGGTTATTGAACATTTTCTTGAGTTGGAGAGTAGCGCAGCACCTGAAATTGTTCTAGTGCCGTCTGCACCAACAATAGAGGAAGCTAATGACAAGGATCATGAAGCTTCAGACGATGCTACTACTGAACGTCGCAGGTCGACAAGGTCACGTGCCCCTCCTGAGTGGTACGGTAACCCTGTCTTGACTGTCTTGTTAGTAGACAACAGTGAACCTACGAACTATGAGGAAGCAATGATGAGCCCAGACTTTGAGAAATGGCTAGAGGCCATGAAATCAGAATTGGTATCCATGAGCGAAAACCAAGTATGGACTTTGGTGGACCCTCCTAGCGACCGAAAGGCCGTTGAGTGCAAATGGATTTTCAAGAAGAAAACGGACGCAGATGGTAATGTTACTGTCTATAAAGCTCGACTTGCCGCGAAAGGTTTTCAACAAGTTCAAGGTGTTGACTACGATGAGACTTTCTCTCCCGTAGCGATGTTTAAGTCCATTCGGATTTTATTAGCAATTGTTGCGTTTCATGATTATGAAATATGGCAGATGGATGTCAAGACCGCGTTCCTCAATGGCAACATTGATGAAGAGTTGTATATAACCCGAAGGTTTTGTCGATCCTAAGGATTCTGATAAGGTGTGCAAACTTCAGCGTTCCATTTATGGACTGAAGCAAGCATCTCGGAGTTGGAACCTTCATTTTGATCAAGTGATCAAGAGCTTTGGATTTGTTCCAAATTTCTACGAAGCTTGTATCTACAAGAAAGTGAGTGGGAGCTCAGTGACATTTTTGGTGCTATATGTGGATGACATATTGATTATTGGAAATGACATTGACATGCTTAACGATGTGAATAGTTATTTGAACAAATGTTTTTCAATGAAAGACCTAGGGGAAGCTGCTTATATATTGGGCATCAAAATCTATAGAGATAGACAAAGACGCCTGATAGCTTTAAGCCAAAGTACATACCTAGACAAAGTTCTGAAAAGGTTCAGAATGGATAAGGCAAAGAAAGGTTCAGTGCCCATGTTGTCAGGTAAGATATTGAACAAGGCTCAGTGTCCAGCTACGATAAACGATAGAGAAGCTATGAGCAAAGTGCCTTATGCCTCGGCCATAGGTTCTATCATGTATGCCATGCTGTGTACTAGACCGGATGTGTCCCATGCTCTTAGTTTGACGAGCAGGTACCAAAGTGATCCAGGAGTGGAACACTGGACAACCGTGAAGAACATCCTAAAGTATTTAAATAGGACTAAAGAAATGTTCTTAGTCTATGGAGGTGATGAACAGATCGTCGTAAAAGGTTACGTCGACGCTAGTTTCGACACCGATAAGGATGATTCTAAATCTCAGATAGGATACATTTATATTTTGAATGGAGGAGCTGTGAGCTGGAGAAGCTGCAAGCAAAGAGTGATCGCGGGATCTACAGTAGAAGAGGAATACATGGCTGCTGCAGAAGCGTCAAGTGAAGGAGTTTGGATCAGGAACTTCATCACTGAGCTTGGTGTGGTTCCAAGTGCCTTGGACCCACTGGAGATATTGTGTGACAACACTGGTGCCATAGCACTGGCTAAGGAACCAAGATATCATCCAAAGACCAAGCACATCAACCGCAAGTTTCATATAATTCGAGATTATATAGCAGATGGAGATCTGAAGATTAGCAAAGTACATACAGGTCTGAATGTCGCAGGTCCGTTGACTAAACCTCT
The DNA here is from genome assembly GCA_910589765.1 of Avena atlantica. NCBI lineage: Eukaryota > Viridiplantae > Streptophyta > Magnoliopsida > Poales > Poaceae > Avena > Avena atlantica. Next base: position 414,026,246 of record OU342739.1, on the reverse strand, counting down.
TCCACGAGCAAAACATGATCAGCACCTTAGTGCCATGGGTGTTAGATTGTTGCCAGATGTAAACTAGATTATCGACTCTAGTGCAAGTGGGAGACTGTTGGAATTATGCCCTAGAGGCAATAATTAAGATGTTATTATTATAATTCTTGTTCATGATAAAGTTTATATTCCATGCTAGAATTTTATTAAGCGGAAACTTTGATACTTGTGTGGTTTATGAACAACACCGTGTCCCTAGTATGCCTCTATGGACTAGCTCATTGATTAATGATGGTTAAGGTTTCCTAACCATAGACATGAGTTGTCAATTAATAATGAGATCATGTCATTGGGAGAATGATATGATGGACAAACCCAAATCAAGCAGAGCAATTAGATCGTGTCATTGTGTTCATCTTTGCGAAGCTTTTTCTTATGTCAAATATTGTATTCCTTAGACCATGAGATAATGCAACTCCCTGGTATCGGAAGAAAGCTTTGAGGTCATCAAACGTCATCCTATGAGAGGGTGATCATAAAGGTGTCTCTCAGGTGATCGGAAAGTACCTGTTGGGTTGTATGTATCGAGATGGGATTTGTCCCTCCCAAGTCGGAGAGATATACTTCGGGCCCACTCGGTAATCGATATCAACACCGCTTGCAAGCACGTGGTTAAGGAGTTAATCACAAAGTGATATCGGATTACGGAACGAGTAAAGTACTTGCTGTGAACGAGATTGAACTAGGTATGTCGATACCGACGATCGAATCTCGGGCAAGTAAAATATCGCGCGACGAAGGGAATATATATGGGATTAATTGAATCTTGGCATCGTGGTTCATCCGATATGATCATCGATGAATATGTGGGAGTCAATATGGGTTTCTAGACCCCGCTGTTGATTATTGATAGAAGATCATGTTTGCATATTCTCGAACGCGTAGGGTCACACACTTAACGTGTCTCGACGCTAGGATAGAATGGATAATTGGTTTATGAGTTTTTTTCAATATCAACACCGCTTGCAAGCACGTGGTTAAGGAGTTAATCACAAAGTGATATCGGATTACGGAACGAGTAAAGTACTTGCTGTGAACGAGATTGAACTAGGTATGTCGATACCGACGATCGAATCTCGGGCAAGTAAAATATTGCGCGACAAAGGGAATATATGTATGGGATGTAACATCCCTAAAATCATGATTTCAAACTTTACATATCACTCATGCATGCATATAGATTTTAGAGATCATATTCAAACTCTCTTCAGAAAACAGAAGCTTTTGATGTTATGATTTTATGTGGACAGATTTAATCCAAAAGATCAACACCATTTGAAACTTGAATGATTAGGAACTTGTTTGCTTGCCTCCATTGTTGGAAATTTAGGTATAAAAGTTAACCAAAGTTTCAATTTAGAAAGAAATTCAAAATCCCTTTTCCAAGCATTTTCAAAACAGATGCAAAGCCTCTGTTGTTTGAAATCCAAGTTGGACCAAGCCCTTGCAAGGTAGCCCCACGAGTTTTGACCTATTTCTGAGACCAATTCACCCCTACAAAACCTCAGGAAAATTTGAATTCAAATTTTTTATGAAACCATTTGAAAACCTAATCAGAAAATCGAATTAGAAAAGAAAAAGAACTAAACAAAGGAAAAAGGCCATGCGCCAGATATCTGGCCCAGCAACGAACCCGGCCCAACAAGCCCACCCAGGGAGTTCCTTTTCTTCTCTCACGCGCGAGCGCACGCGTTCAGTCACTGACGACCATACCCCACCTCCACCTCGCACCTTACACTGACGAACGGGCCCGGTCCACGTCGTCATCGTCTTCCTCTGATTCCGCGCGTGACCTCCGCCGCTGGCCGTTGCAGCACTGAATCCGCGGGCGTAAATTGCATTGATGCGACGAGCGTTTCCTGTCGAGGCACCGGCTATAAGATCCCCACCTCCTTGCAGTCATTCCCCCCAGCCAATTCTGCATTCACGCCACCAGGCTGCCCACGACTCGCTCAAAACCGCCGCAGACAGAGCTCACTCCGGCGATCGATTCAGGTGAGACCCGTGCGCCCCTTCCCCTCTGGATTGTTCGAGCCACTTTGTAATCTCCTGGCGCACATCCTGACCCCACTAGCTCATCCTGTATTGCCCCAGGTCGCCGTATTCGCTTGACACCATAAGCACCTGGCGACCACCCCAACTCCGGCGACCAATCTTAGTAAGTCCCGTGCACCCCTTGCCTTTTCCTTCACACGAGCGTGTTCGCAACTGTCTTGCGCACCTCCTAAACTCCCTGGTTCGTGTTAGGGCGACGCGGAGCCTCGGCAACGACTCCGACAACATCCACCCGACGCCAGACGCAACTCCGACGAGATCCAGAGTCCATCTCCGAGCGCCCCTCAGCAAACCAGTACCACGTCAAGCTTCAGCACGACCTTGCGGATCTGGTAAGCACTTCCCTGCTTCCTGGGACGATCTAGAACGCCGGCGCCACCGTAGTCTGACTCGCCGCCGCCGGTCAGCGCCGCTAGCGCCGCCAGAGTGTGGTCAGAATGTTTGGGAGCGTTGGATCTAGATCCTGTGGCGTAGAATAGAAGTAGGACAAAGGGGTACGCGTGTGTCTGAGCCGCCAGATCTCATTTAGATCGTGCGGTCCGCAGAGCTCGATCCGCGCGGACCGGTACGCACCAGTGAGGTTGCGACGCGTGGCTAGGATGAATTCAAAAACAGAATTTAAACCTGATTTAGATCCAAACTTCAAACTTCTATAACTTTTGAATGCCACGTTAGAATTTTACAAACTTTATACCGTTGGATTCAGTGAAACAAGACCTTTCTGAATATCCAATTTGTTTAACAAATAGTAATAGTTAAAAATGACTTTATTTGTAGAACAAGTTTAAGACTATTTTAAGTATAGTTTTATTTTGGGAAATTGTATTGGTGCCAAATAAGTTTAGTTGGTAAACTTGTGACTTGATAAGTTTCTGTGGACATGTGCATGCTTAGTAGAATTTTCAAAATCACCACTTGGTAAATTCTTGCATGCATGCATTCATGTTATTTTTGATTGAATATTATTGTGTGTAATTGTATGCTATAATTTTGTGTAGATTTTGCTAGTGATTGTGATTGTGAAGAGTGCTACTCTCCCCACTACCAAGGAAAGTGATATTTTCATGAATATTTCTATCCTATGTTTTGTACTAGCATTAGATATTTTGCTAAGTCTTGTATGCTATTTTTGACTAATGCTAAGTGGGGAAATCCTAAGTAGTGTAGAATGGTAGAATTGCTAGGGAATTTTCCTAAGTTAAGTTATCTTACCATGCTTAGCCTAGCTATTTAGCAAACAAGGGTTGGTGAAAATCTATACATACTATGATGAAAATATTCTAAGTCATGAGACTTATGCTTTTCTAATAAAACAACTAAGTCAAATGAACCTCCTGGGTGGAATGGAAGGATTGGGTTATGTTGAGTGGTTACACAAGGCCATGGACTTGGGTTGTGTATCTCACTTGTGGTATGCCACCCAGGCACAAAGGGATTTGGAGGCCAAGTGTTGAGAAAGCTTACAGTGCAACCACTTGGCAATATGGGCTCTGCCTTGATCATATAGGTTGCTAGAACTTAGTCACTTGGACAGTTGGTGGTAGTTGGGATGATAGGTTGGAACGCGTCCATTTGACTAAGGAAAGGCTTCTGAAAGGTCCTGTCTTGGGAAACCAAGTCTGGTGGGGAAAGTGCACAACCTCTGCAGATGGAAAACCTAAGTACTTAGCCTAGTCCAAGGCAATGGACAATTTGAGCATCAATACATGGAAGCTACAAGAATCTCATCACTCCAACTTCTAAGTAAAAATTTGTGGGTGAACAAGGGTGAAGGACCTCAATGTCTATTGGTGGTTCCTTGGGAATGTTTTGACAAAGAAAACTTAGTGATTTCAACTAATAGGAAAAACTTATTTTCAAGCAAAGCAAGCCAAGCTACACTTAGCCAAAATGCATATAGTAATATAGTCCACTTAAAATATACTAAGGTATCACTTGCCAATACTATTCCAAAGTATTGACCCTCTGTGGCTGTAACTTGTGATGTTGCAGGTTACTCCGATGATGAATAGGAGTCATGAGTCTACACTCAACATGCTTGCCTGTGGCACATGAAGATGAAGACTTGTGTTTATTTACTTATTCCTTAAACTCTTGTATTAGGCCTATGGCCCTGAGTTGTAAAAGACTATGTTTTATCTCTGGAATGAATGTAATAAACGACCTTTGTATCTATGTACTTCATCTTAAACTGTGGATGCTAGCATTGATCTAGGGACTAGCATTGCAATCACAGGGATCCTTTCCTTTATAAAGGAGGGGTCTAACAGATGGTATCAGAGCACTGTATTGCTTGTAGGATTATGACCCTAGGATTGGAAAACCACTAAGGAAAAGTTTTCAACTACTTCTACACTTGTCTAATCTTCTCGTAAAACTTTTCTAATCTTTTCATTATCAACTCCCTTTGTATATGAACTCCATCAACGAAGCCGTGAAGAAAGGACCACTCATGACCATGACCTTGGAGTGTGAAACTGAGTTTCCCAATATTCTCAAGGACCTCATGGTGGCAATGGAAGCACATGGTGCAGCTGCGTACAAGGGCTTTCCAGTGATGGATGAAGGAGTGGAGTATTGGTGGGTGCAACTTCACTTGTACAAGAACAAGGAAGACAACCACAAAGAAAGGGGATTCTGCATGTACACCAACACTACAATGCACACCACATTCTTTGAGTTAGCCAGAGATGCAGCTTGGAGGACTATCAAAGAACTAAGTGCTAGAGTCAAGTGCAGAATGCTCAACCTCCAAAAAGACTTAGAGAAAGAGAAGGAACTTACTCAAGAGTTGGAAGACACCAACCAAGAGTTGAGGGGAGATGTTATAGACTTAGTGATGGAGTCAAGAGAACAAGATTGGTGGATTGCCTCTAGGAACATTGTGTTTGCTAATAGATCCAGTGAGATAGGATTGTAAGGGCACTTCGTTAGTTGGACCACCACTTATCACCTTATTTTCCAAAAATGATACCTTAAATAAGTATGGACCTTGATTGATGTAATGGTTTCATGTATGCATGACTTGTGTGATTTGTGATTCCAAGGATGTGCATGTGATGTTGTCTTTATTTGTCTTAAATTGTGTTGTTCTAACTTTTTCATTCTTATAAATAGATGCCTATTGCTATCAGTACTGTTGAGGAGTTCCAGGTTACTCGTTTTGGTCCCCGTATCATTGAGCTTACCACTTTGCTCGATCTCCCTCTTCCCACCATCACGGTGTACCCACTCACCAAGTTCGAGAGGAAGGACCTCTGGGGCTTCAAGGTGAACCATCCCGGACGCCAGACTGAGCCTACTACGGAGGCCATCGTCTTCAAGCTGATGCACGACGACAGAGAGAGATGCATGGAGGTAGTCATGCAGGACCTGATAGGACGACTGTTAGGCCGTCACTCCCGACAGGTTAGGGGCACCCACTTTCACGTCTTCGGAAGACGTGATGTTGATGGAGAGTCCATCGACTTTGAGGACGACTCGAGGGACACGGCAGAGCCGATACGTCTCTACCTCCAGGACTTAGAGACTCTTCTCAGGCACGTAGACACGGACAGGACGAACGTCATGCTCGGAAATGACGAGCTTCAGGTGCAGCTTCGCGAGAAGGACAAGCTTTTTGCGCAGCAGGATGAGATGATCAAGGAAATGGAGACAAAGTTCGAGGCCCAGGACCGCAAGTTCAAGAGTCAGGAGAAACGTGTCCAGGATAGGAACAATAAGATCCGGGACATGACCGAGGAACTGAAGTCCAAGGATTTCGAGCTAGAGCAGCAGCAGATGGTTATTGAGAGGCTTCGCTCCCAGAAGAGGGCTCTCAAGGCCAAGGTCGATTCCTTGACCACTACGATTGAGGATAACAAGACCGCGATGGAGAACGCAGGTCTTACCTTCGTCGAGGAGGAGATTGATGCTGATGAGTAGACTTGACTACTTGCTTACCTTTCATATTCATACTTGTTATGTGTGAACTTGTTATTGAACCATCCGACATGTGGATGGCTTGCCACTTGTGTGTTTTATTTCATGAACTTATCATCTGGTTGTTGAACTTTTATTCTTATGTTGCATGTTATGTGATTTGCTTGTGATGAATTGTGCATAAAACATCTATGGGTATCTCATTCTTATCTATTTGAACAAACCACGGATGCCTCCCCGTCGCGCAAACCCCAACCCCAACAACATCACCCCGGAAATGCAACAAATGATGAACGCGCAAACACAGCTTATGCAAATGATGACGACATTCATTCAAAACCAGAATAACAACAACAACAACAACCCCAACAACAACAACAACAACCCCAATAACAACAACAACAACCCACCGGGTTTTGATATGCTCACCAGATTTCTGCGATTGAGGCCAGCAAAGTTTTCGGGAACGACTGATCCCATGGTGGCCAATGACTGGCTACGTTCCGTGAACAAGGACTTAGTGACCGTGGGCTGCACGGATGCTGAAAAAGTCAGCTTCGCAGCACATCTGTTGGAAGGACCAGCCGCCACATGGTGGGATAATTTCCAAATCACCACTCCTATTGATGAGGTGACTTGGGCTATCTTTGAAGATGGCTTTCGCACTGCTCATATCTCATCAGGTATGATGAGTCTGAAAAAGAAGGAGTTTCACAACCTGAAGCAGCGCCACCGCAGCGTGGCAGAATACATAGAAGAGTTCAACAATCTGGCGCGCTATGCACCGGATGAGGTTGACACAGATGCCAAAAGAAAGGAAAAGTTTCTGGAAGGCTTGAATGATGAGCTGAATCTGCAGCTGTCTGTGGCATATGTTCCAACTTACCAGTCTTTGTGTGACAAGGCTGCTATTTTGGAGAGTAAAATGAAGCAAGTCGAGAGTAGAAAGAGGAAACACTCCGACAAGCACAGCTCTGGATCGTCCCACAAACGATCTCACTATGATGACAGTGGCAGCTCAGGATCCCATAAGCATGGGAAATTCAGCAAGCACCACAACCATAACCGTCATGACAACAAGCATCACCGCAGTCATGACAAGGACAAGTACAAGAACCACAAGGGTGGACATAAGAGCCACTATAGTGGAAATGGTAGTGGAAGTGGAAGCCAACCTCCTAAAAAGGACATCAGTCAGGTTGAGTGCTTCAAATGCAAGAAGCTGGGGCATTATGCTAATGAGTGCCCTGAGAAGAAAGTTGATGGACCTAACAAGCCAAATCCTTTTCAGAAAGGACAGGTTAACCACATCAATGTGGAGGAGGTCTATGAGGAGCCTGATGCCGTTGCTGGTAAGTTCAGACTCAATTCAATTTCAGCATTTGTACTCTTTGATACCGGTGCATCTCATTCATTCATATCAAAAGCATTCGTTGAAAGAAATGAACTACCGGTAGAAACCATTGGGTGTCCTATAAGAGTAAGTTCTCCGGGTGGAGAAATGATAGTAAACTCAGGATGTCATGACTTAGTCATAGAGTTTGGAAAACATAAGTTTCCAGTGAACCTAATAATCCTGAATTCCCAAGGATTGGATGTGATTTTGGGAATGGATTGGATGGCTAAGTATGAGGGGGTACTAGATTGTGCCAATCGTACAGTTACACTCACAACCCCAGAAGGAAAAAGAATAAAATTCAAGTCAAACTTTGAATCCAAGGGAAGTAAGTTGAATTCTCTTAAGGGGGTTAGCATGGACAGTGTGCCAATTGTGTGTGAGTATCCGGATGTATTTCCGGAAGAGTTACCAGGAATGCCACCGGATAGAGATGTGGAGTTTCTGATAGATTTGGTACCAGGTTCTGGACCAATAGCTAAGAGACCATACAAAATGTCAGTTGATGAACTGAAAGAACTCAAGAAGCAACTAGGAGAACAGTTGCAGAAAGGGTTTATTCAACCAAGTTCTTCATCTTGGGGAGCCCCAGTATTGTTCGTGGAGAAGAAAGATAGAACACAAAGATTATGTATTGACTACCGTTCTCTCAACGAGGTAACCATCAAGAACAAATATCCTTTACCAAGAATCAACGACTTGTTTGATCAGTTAGAAGGAGCATGTGTGTTCTCGAAGATTGATCTTCGGTCAGGATATTTTCAACTCAAGATAAGAGAACAAGACATACCAAAAACAGCATTCACCACAAGGTATGGATTGTATGAGTACACTGTGATGCCTTTTGGTTTAACCAACGCTCCAGCATACTTCATGAATATGATGAACAAGGTGTTCATGGAATTTCTTGACAAGTTTGTTGTCGTTTTCATCGATGACATCTTAGTATACTCCAAGAGCAAGGAAGAACATGAAAGACACCTACGCTTGATACTTGAGAAACTGAGGGAACATAAACTTTATGCAAATTCATCAAGTGTGAGTTCTGGTTAGAGTAAGTTGGCTTTCTTGGTCATGTTATGACAAAGGAATGTGTGGCAGTTGATCCTGCTAAAGTTTCAGCTGTGACAAAATGGGAATCTCCCTAGAATGTGAAAGAAGTTCGTAGTTTCCTCGGCTTAGCAGGTTACTACAGAAGGTTCATTGAAAATTTCTCGAAGGTTGCTAAGCCAATGACAGAATTATTAAAGAAGGACAAGAAATTTACTTGGTCTGAAGGTTGTGAAGTCAGCTTCCAAGAATTGAAGAAGAGACTTGTAACAGCACCAGTTCTATGTCTGCCAGATTTGGAAAAGGATTTCCAAGTATATTGTGATGCTTCTCATCAAGGTTTAGGTGCCGTACTTATGCAAGACGGTAAAGTCGTAGCCTATGCTTCGAGACAACTCAAAACTCATGAAGTAAACTATCCTACTCATGATTTGGAGTTGGCCTCTGTCGTCCATGCACTCAAAACATGGAGACATTACCTTTTGGGAAAGCGTTGTGAAGTATTCACCGATCATAAGAGTTTGAAGTATATCTTCACCCAGAAGGAAATCAATATGAGACAAAGAAGATGTCTAGAGCTTATCAAGGATTACGACTTAAGTTTGCAATATCACCCCGGTAAAGAAAATGTAGTAGCAGATGCTCTAAGTCGTAAGACGTTTGTAAATGGCCTTACCAAAGGAGAATTGCCATATGACTTGTGTAAGCAATTCAAAGAACTCAGATTGGAGATTGTGCCTGAAGGACATCTCATGTCTTTGGATGTTCAACCCACTTTATTGGACAAGATCCAAGAAGCTCAGAAGACTGATAAGGAAATTGAAAAGATTAAGGAAAATATAAGTCTAGGGAAAGCTAAGAGTTTCCATATAGACGAACAAGGCACTTTATGGCACGGGAAACGTATATGTGTTCCACAAGACCCGGAGTTGCGAAAACTGATCTTACAAGAAGGTCACAACTCTTCGTATTCTATTCACCCGGGAAACACCAAGATGTACATGGACATGAAAGAAAGATTTTGGTGGAACAATCTCAAAAGGGACATCGCCGAGCATATTGCATTGTGTGATGTGTGTAGTAGAGTGAAGGCGGAGCATCAGAAACCAGCAGGTTTGCTTCAACCACTACCTATTCCTGAATGGAAGTGGGAGAATATCGGTATGGATTTCATTACCGGATTATTGTAGCATCCCATTTGTCTAACAATTGTAATGCTACTTGGTTTAGTAATATAATGTCTACTCCCTATATATATTTGTTGCATCATAATTATATCATGCTCATGTCATCATGCCACCTTCCATTTGAGTATCATATCTAGCTTGAATTTGTTTTGTCTTGGTTGTGTAGTTGCTATCACAAATATCTTCACCTCTTTTACCTATCTATATTTTGTTTCCTACAAAGATGGGATCCACTTGCTAGGGTCCATTATTTTTCCAAATGTTTTTGTTCCATTTTCTAAACCCTAAATCCCAATTCTAGTAAAATGCCCAAAATGAATATGTATGTGGGCATTCTCTCTCCTTATGCCTCTTGTTCTCTCTTGCCTCTCCTCATGGTCAAACCCTCTGTTCAAAATCCCCTGGAAAAAGTTCAAAAGAATTTGAAATTAGAAGCTGGTTTGAAATTGTAATCGAATAAAAACAAAAAAACAATTACTAAACAAAAAGGCTGGAGAGAGAGAGGAAAAACCTTACCTGCAGCCCAGTAGCAGTACCAGAGCAGCAGCCCACCCTCGGCCCAGTACCCTTCACCGCTTCGACGCCGTCGCCCCTGTGCCTCTTCTCCGTTCGCTCCCTCCTCTCTGAAGACCAGTAGACGGAGCAGGTCGCCGTCCCTTCCGTCAGTCGCGTCACCACAGCCACCTGCCCTTCTTATCCATCCCCAGATCGAGCCTTGGAACCCTAGCTTCTCCCTTTATCCCTTCCCCACGCCGCCGGTTCCTTGCTATCTGCCTCCCTCTCTTCTCTTCGAGTTCTCCAGACCAGAGAGGAAACCGAGCATGACCTCACCGCCCGTTGGACCTCTTCCACCGGAGCTACAACAGGAGAAGAAGAAGGCCGCAACCCCGACGTCACTGTGAAGCACCAGCAGGAGCCAGACGCGCCCAGGAGCAGCTACCATCTTCTTCCCATCGGAGAGCAAGAGCACCTCTGCCTGCTGTTCGTCGCTTTCTCCACCGCGCCTCCTTCCACCCCCGAGCCCTCCGAGACCACCGCCGGCCTCGTGGTAAGCCCCCCTTTCCATTCCCCTCCTTCCTATGCCTCCTTGCCGCACGAGAGCTCGCCACCGCAGCCATAGTTCCCCTCCCTCGTCACCGTCGCGCACGTCAGGCCAGACAGGAGCTCGACAGTTTCAGCAGCAGCCCCGAGAACACCCTCTGTTTTCACCTTGCCCCGTCCGCTGCAGTCCTCCTTCGCAAAATCCCCAAACACCAAAGTTGTAGCCCTTGGCCCTCTCTACATCTTTGCTTTTTGCGTCGTCGATAGATCTGTCTTAGTTTGCTCGCCATCATCCTCGAAAGATCAATCGATCTAGCAGTTTTTGGGTGCAGAAAATTCAGTTTCCGACAGTTGTTACAGCCTCTGTTCTCCATCCGTTTCCGGCTCATACAGACATCATACGGGGAAACCTTGCACACTAAACTTGTAGAACATTAAACCCTTTTCATCTTTTGTTTTTGTGGCATGTCGAAATTCTCAATGGAATTGTCGCCATCGTCTTCCGAAAATCAATCAAGCTAGCTCCTTTTGCGTGTTTAGATTCAGCTTCATCAGAGACACCCCCAACCAGCCTTGCCGTTTTGCAAACATCCCCCCGCAAATTCTTGGGCTCAACCCGCAGTCCCTCCACCTCGCCCATGTGGCAGCCCCTCAGCTCCGCCCCGTCAGCACGCTGGCCCGCGCGTCAGCCTCTGCGGCTAGTCTACGCCTTGGTACAAAAAGTTTCAGAATCTTTTCCTGATCAACAAAAATTCCAGAAAATGTTAAATCTAACTAAATTCATATATTATGAAATAATTCGAATTTGTAAAAACTTTCAAAATGAAAAGTAAATGTTTTCCAAATATAAACTCAACCATGTTTTCAAATTTAACCAGGTTTGACTCTATCTAGTCAAACCTTTGACTTTGACCCCCTTTTAATTATTTTGACTTTAAAATAAATTTAAATTCATAAATCCAAATAATGCAAATAATATATGTTTTCAAATCAGAAAAATGTGAGGAATTCAAATATGCCATTCAAAATATTATTTGAACATTTTAAATTTCCAAGTTGATTAAAATTACAACAAAATGCCCTTTTCTTAATTAATTAATAACTTTTGATTTATAACTCCAAATTTAACAAATGATATGTCTAAAATGATCAGCTCGACGAGACCTTTCTGTTTATGCATTCCATGTTCTGTTTTGCAGCATGCATCATATAAATATAATGTAAACAGCAACTAATATGAGGATAAAATGGGGCCAATACTCAATAAAATGTTTATTTCTTGTATTCTACACCTCACCCATGCCATGCTACATTATTGCCATGCAACTTGTGCATCATTCATCATGGCATGATTGTTTGCTTGTCGCATTTTATTCATATGCTTGTGCACTTTATTTATGTTGGCCCTTGTTTGTTTGGTTCTTCTTCGAATAGACGCTGAGCAGGGGATATATCAAGAGAACCAGGAGCACTACCCAGATCCTTCTCTCGCTTCAACTGAGCTGCCAGGCAAGCACTACCACATGCTTGCATACATATAGTACCTATTGCCTCTATCTTATCCTTGCATCATTGAGTCACGACTGCATTAAATTGAATCCCAAGTATTGCATAGCCTTTACTTTCAAACCCCACCGAAGCTTGTTCCTCCATCCCATGAGCCATTACTACCGGAGTTGTTTGGGCCATGCGAGTCGTAGAACAGCATGTGTAGGGTATGTGAGTGTCTGATGGATAACGAGGTACCTAAACAACTTAACCTGAGTAGTAATGGGATAACTAATGAAAGTGGCACCGGTGAGCAATATCTGCTATTTGGTTTTTCCTACTCGCTTGTGTCCCGTAGGACCCCGAGTACTTGATTCCTATTCCTTGATTATTCGCGCTATCCACATCCGGGAGGCTTATGGGACCCCCCTGAGCCAGAGCTTGATTCAGTCTTATTTCTTGGGGCCACAAACTAGTTTGAGGTTTTATTTACTATCCTGTACTTATGCCATGCTTTACACGCTTTATTTACGATTATGCGAGGAGCACCTGTACTGTTTAGGATTGGGACACGATTTCGCGGTATCGACAAGCCCAGTCACACTTTCGGGTTCCCAGTCGTTTACAGCCGTCCACCCAAACCTTGAGTCCGTCTCAGAGTCAGCTAGCTTCGTTGCGGGTGTACTCAACGGGGTGGCCCCCTGAAATATTTCTGAATCCTGTGATTGCTTTGTCGTGAAGGCCTCGTTGGGTTTTGATTTGGTTTTTCCGAGGTTGATCGAGTGTGTGTTGCTATTTGTGCACCCCTGCAGGGTAAAACTTTTTGAAAGCCGTGTCCGCGGTTATGGACGACTTGGAGCACAGTTTCTCGATCATAGACAAGCATAACTAAAGTACCGCTTTTAATTTGACTAAGTAACTGACTAGTAAATAGTGCAACACTCATGGAATGGATAATCAAACTGCCAACGGATGGGGGGGTTGTTCGTCCGCTTCCTCGTTGGTAAGCGGGGAGGAGGATGGATCTGGTGATATTACTGTTATAACTGTTGTCATTAATCCACGGACATCCGTCTATCTTTGGTTAGGCGGATGGTTAGCGAGTATCTATAGAATTTCTAGGTATTATCTTTTGCGGCAATTGCGTCACCCCAGGTTGTGTCCCCTTTAGAGGCATAAAGACTTGCTGAGTACCCCTAGGGTCTCACACGATAAATTGTTTGATTCAGATGAACAGGTACACTCACAAGATGGATACTGGGTGGAGGAGGCGGACGATGTGGGCAACGATCGTTCGGTGTAGAGATTCCGGGAACGGGGATCCGTGAGATCTGTGGGCGGGATGTGCTTATTTATGGGGCATATTATGCCGATTTGCTTCTTATCCATACTCGGATCTTGTTTTCCGCTTCCGCCTGATACTCTGATGTTTAATGTATGAGGAGATATCCTAAACTATATATCTATCTAGGACATTTGAATCTTGCCGTATGGCGTTGCTATATTTCCTTTCTTTTAGATGGTATGGCTCTGATGTACTGTTGTATGGTGGCTTGCATACATACTCATTTGTGTATGTAGTTGATCCCTTCGCCTGCCGATTACGCCGCCCGTTCTTGTCCCGATGTTTGGAAATGGTTGGGACAGCCGAAAGGTCTACCTGTGAGTGGCATTTGGGCCCCACCGTACTATTTCAACCATTTCCGCTCATCCAGGCTTGAAACTAGGAGCGTAATTCATCGAGGTAGTTACAATTGGTATCAGAGCCATCCCGCCCTTCAGGGTCTCAGCCAAATGGTCGTTGTCAGTCTAGCAAATATTTTGGTAGCTATGTATACTAGGGAAAAACAAAATGTGAGAGTAGGACTGCTTCCATTTTTCTTCCTACCCACCCGCCCACCCTTTTCTGGTAAGGAAGTGTAACGTTTTCAATCCTCTCCTTAAAATTCAAACTAGGATTCACGTGTTCGGGGTTTCCGTAGTACCATAGGTTGTGTGTGTGTGTGTGTGTGTGTGTGTGTGTGTGTGTGTGTAATTCCTTGTCTATCTGTTGTATCCAAGTTGTTATCACAATCGTCCTTTTGGTTATCAACTGTTGGCACATTCCATACCGACAGGCTTTTGCAAACCGACGCGATCTATCTGATTCGTTGTATACCGCCGCGATCTGTCTTACTCTTTGTTATCCGACGTTATCTTGTTTGGGTTGTTCGTTTCCGCAGTTACTAATCTTTAGGTTCATCGTGAGAAGAAGGGGTTAGGATATGTGTTCTACTTATTCATGTGCGGAGTAATGCTTTGAGTGCGGGATGGAGTCGCGACCATACCACTACTCTTATCATTCGCTTTTGTATATTGAGTTGGTAGAGTCACTAATCTTGATTTGTTAAGTGATTTTATGCACCTATTGGTATTTTAATGCCGAAATTGCGGAAAATTTTTCTTTGATATATCTGTGTGCCACACTCCTTTTCAGTCGTGTGCGATATGCTTAATATCTTCTAGGTGCTTTGAACTTTGTTGATATTTTAATATCATCTTAGTAAATTGTATCCTTTAATCTTGGTTAATTCCATCTTGGTACTATTTTGGATTATTATTATTCTCCATTATGGTACTGACTTGTGTTTTATATCAATCACAGGATGGCTCCACCACGCCGTTCTAATGAGGACATACCACCTGAACTGGGGTCCGCGTTGTCAAACATCGCCAATGCCTTGGCAGCAATGCAGCAGAACCAGCAGCGTTTTGAGGAAAGTGTCAGGAGGAATGAGTTTGCTCCGCTACCTCCACCTCCCAAGCGAGGAGACATCAAAAGCTTCCTGAAATTCAACCCACGCCAATTTGATGTTTCTGATCAACCACTGGATGCTGATGATTGGTTGCGTGAGATGTCAAGGCTACTGGAGACTGCTGATGTTCCTGAGCAAGAATGGGTAAAGTGTGCTACTCACCTTCTGAAGGGAGATGCAGCTCTCTGGTGGGAGAATTACCTGAAGGCAAACTGCATTGGTTTTCAGCCTACTTGGGAACAGTTCACTGGAGCCTTCAAAGAGCAGTATCTGTCAGAAATTGTCATGGAAAGGATGAAGGAAGTGTTTCTCAACCTCAAGCAGGGAAATGACAATGTCAATACCTACATCAGGAACTTCATGAATCTTTCTCGTTATGGTGGCGATGAGATCTCTGATGACAAAAAGAAGCAAAAGAGGTTCCGGCAAGGGCTCAACGCATCGATTAAATATGCAATCACACATGCAAGGCCGGCGTCTTTTCTGGAACTTCAGCATACAGCTCTGCAGGAGGAAGCAAGTAGGCAAGTGTTTGAGGAGTCAAAGAAACACAACCATGATGCAGCAAGCTCTTCAGCTATGACAGCTCCTTCTAAGCGTCGTGTTTGGGTTCCTAACACCCCACCGCCGCTCCCGGCTTCACCAAGACCTGCAAGCTACGCGGCAAGGCCACCAAACTTCCTCACTGCTGCTCCCAGGGGATACAACCACCACTACCCTGGAGCGCCTGGCGGAGTCCCTGGCTACGTTGCTCCACGTCCACCTGGTGCTTGTTTCACATGTGGAGACTCTGGGCATCAAAACTGGAACTGTCCGTTGAAAAACAAAGCTCTTCCTCCACCCCCTCCAAGATCTGCGGCAAGCTCTCCTATGGTTCGTGCACCACCACCTCGGGCTCTCAACATCAACACCAAGCCCGGGTCTACTGTTGCTCGTGCCAACTGTGTCAACGCCGCTCAAGCTGAGCATGCACCTGGAGTTGTGATGGGTATGCTTCCCGTTAACTCAGTCCCTGCACGAGTTTTGTTTGATTCTGGTGCATCGCATTCATTTGTTTCTCACAAGTTTGCAAATGAAAATGAGTTAGTTATGGTTCCTCTCCTCAAGAGGTTAATGGTCCTTTCTCCTGGAGCAAACATGAGGGCTGTTCATATCAGCCATGGCAATCAAATTGAGATTGGTGGCTCTTCGTTCTCGGCATCCTTAATTGTTCTGGGCAATTCTGACATTGATGTCATCTTGGGCATGGATTGGTTGACAGCAAATGCAGCTGTGATTGATTGTGTTGAACGCTCGGTTTCTCTGAAGATTCCTGAAGGACATATAGTCTATTCTCCAAGTCTGACTCCTGCTATCCAGCTTTTCTCTTTGGCGGCTCTGAATGATGATGCTATGGAAGCTATTCAGAGTGTTCCGGTGGTCTGTGAGTTCCCAGATGTCTTTCCTGAAGAGTTGCCGGGTATGCCTCCGGATCGTGAGGTTGAGTTTGTAATTGATCTTGAACCTGGAACGGCTCCTATCTCCAAGCGGCCTTATAAAATGGGTCCTGCTGAGTTGGCTGAACTCAAACGTCAACTTGATGAACAAGAGAAGTTGGGTTTCATTCAACACAGTACTTCTTCTTGGGGTAGCCCAACAATCTTCGTGAAGAAGCGAGACAGGACTGATAGACTTTGTGTGGACTATCGGGCTCTCAATGCAAAAACCATCAAGAATAAATATCCCCTTCCGCGGATTAATGATCTCTTCGATCAGCTAGCTGGAGCTGTGGTATTCTCTAAGCTGGACTTGAGAAGTGGTTATTACCAAATCAAGATTCGCAAGGAAGATGTTCCTAAAACAGCTTTCACCACCCGCTATGGCCTGTACGAGTACACGGTCATGTCTTTCGGTCTCACCAACGCACCTGCTACCTTCTCGAGGCTTATGAACTCGGTTTTCATGGAGTATCTTGATAAGTTCGTTGTGGTCTATATGGATGACATCCTAGTCTATTCGAAGTCAAAGGAAGAGCATGAAGAACACCTTCGGTGTGTCCTAAACAAGCTTCGTGAGAACCGCTTGTATGCAAAGTTCTCCAAGTGTGAGTTTTGGCTGCCTCAAGTAACCTATCTTGGTCACGTCATCTCTGCCAAGGGCATTGCAGTCAACCCGGAAACTGTGAAGACAATTGTTGAATGGCTTCCTCCTGTTAATGTCAAAGAAGTGCGGAGTTTCCTTGGTTTGGCTAGTTATTGCCGTCGCTTCGTTCAGAACTTTTCGAAGATAGCGAAGCCTCTTACCGATCTCCTCAAGAAAGGCAAGAAATACCTTTGGACTCCTGCATGTCAAGCAAGCTTTGAGACACTCAAAGAGAAGCTCACTTCCACGCCAGTCTTGGTTCCTCCGGATACATCTAAGCCTTTCCAGATATTCTGTAACGCCTCTTTGCAAGGATTGGGTGCGGTCCTTATGCAAGAAAAACAAGTTGTTGCTTATGCGTCTCGACAGTTGAAGATGCATGAGATCAACTATCCTACACATGACCTCGAGCTCGTAGCAGTTGTCTTTGCTTTGAAGCTATGGAGGCACTACTTGCTTGGCAACCGTTGTGAAATCTTTTCGGATCACAAAAGTTTGAAGTATATCTTCACACAGCCTGATCTCAACCTTCGGCAGAGGAGATGGATTGAAGCAATAAATGATTTTGATTTGACCATCAACTACACTCCGGGCAAAGCTAATGTCATGGCCGATGCTCTCAGCCGCAAAGCTTATGTCAATAACCTCATGATGGAAGAACAACAGCCTCTCTTGTGCGAGGAATTCCGTCAGCTCAACCTTGAAATTGTGGAACAAGGGAATCTCCTGAACCTTCTGGCAACCCGTCTCTTGGAAGAACAGGTTCGCTCTCGTCAGCTTGGTGATCCGCACACCAGAAAGATCATCTCCAAACTTCAGCTTCCGAAGTATGAGTCCTTCCACGTCGATGATGAAGGCACGGTTTTCTTCGAACACCGGATGTTTGTTCCGAACTACCCGGGTTTGAGAGAGCAAGTTCTCAAGGAGGCGCATGATTTCGTTCTTTCTATCCACCCTGGCAGCACAAAGATGTACATGGACTTGAAAACACAATATTGGTGGCCGGGTTTGAAACGATATTGTGCCAAGTATGTCTCGGAGTGTGATGTCTGCCGCAGAGTGAAAGCTGTCCATCAGAAACCTTTTGGTCTTCTACAGCCATTGAAACCCCCGAAATGGAAATGGGAGAAAGTAGAGATGGACTTCATCACAGGTTTTCCAAGGTCGCAGAAGGGCAATAATGCAATCTTTGTTGTCATTGACAGGCTTTCTAAAGTGGCTCACTTCTTCCCCGTCAAGGAAACAATTTCTGGAATTCAGTTGGCTGAGCTCTATATCAACAGAATTGTCTCTCTGTATGGGGTTCCGCTTGAGATCAGTTCAGACCGTGGGAGCATCTTCACTTCCAAGTTCTGGGAAAGTTTCCAAAATGCTTGGGGAACAAAATTGAACTTCAGCACAGCTTACCACCCTCAGTCACAAGGACAAGTTGAAAGGATCAATCAGATTCTGGAGGATATGCTTCGTGCTTGCATCATCTCTTTTGGCATGAAGTGGGAGGAATGTCTTCCTTATGCTGAATTCTCTTACAACAACAGCTTCCAGAAAAGTCTGAAGATGGCACCATTCAAGGCTCTCTATGGCCGCAAATGCAGAACTCCGATTGGTTGGTCGGGTGCAGGAGAAAGAATTTGGTTTGGCCCTGACATTGTAACTCAAGCGGAGGAGAAGGTGCACATCATTCTTGAAAATCTGAAGATTGCTCAAAGTCGCCAGAAGAGCAATTATGATAGGAAGCACACGGACATGGTGTATGTCCCTGGTGATCTCGTTTACCTCCGTGTCACTCCCATGAAAGGCACGCACCGTTTTGGTATCAAAGGAAAGATGGCTCCTAGATACATCGGTCCTTTCAAAATTCGTGGAAGAAGAGGAGAAGTTGCTTATGCTCTTGAGCTCCCGGAAAAACTCAAGGTTCATGATGTTTTCCACATCTCTCAACTCAAGAAGTGCTTCAAGGATCCCGGCAGGACCGTGGATCATGAGATTATCAATCTCCAAGAAGACCTGTCTTATCAAGAACACCCCACCAAAATCCTTGAAGTCGCAGAAAGAAGGACTCGCAACAAGTCCATCAAGTTCTGCAAGGTGCAGTGGTCGCACCATTCCGTTGATGAAGCCACTTGGGAACGTGAAGATGAGCTCCGTGCCAACTATCCTACCCTCTTTGAGTCTTCTTCTTCTTCCTAGAATCTCGGGGCGAGATTCCTGTTTAGTGGGGGAGAGTTGTAGCATCCCATTTGTCTAACAATTGTAATGCTACTTGGTTTAGTAATATAATGTCTACTCCCTATATATATTTGTTGCATCATAATTATATCATGCTCATGTCATCATGCCACCTTCCATTTGAGTATCATATCTAGCTTGCATTTGTTTTGTCTTGGTTGTGTAGTTGCTATCACAAATATCTTCACCTCTTTTACCTATCTATATTTTGTTTCCTACAAAGATGGGATCCACTTGCTAGGGTCCATTATTTTTCCAAATGTTTTTGTTCCATTTTCTAAACCCTAAATCCCAATTCTAGTAAAATGCCCAAAATGAATATGTATGTGGGCATTCTCTCTCCTTATGCCTCTTGTTCTCTCTTGCCTCTCCTCATGGTCAAACCCTCTGTTCAAAATCCCCTGGAAAAAGTTCAAAAGAATTTGAAATTAGAAGCTGGTTTGAAATTGTAATCGAATAAAAACAAAAAAACAATTACTAAACAAAAAGGATGGAGAGAGAGAGGAAAAACCTTACCTGCAGCCCAGTAGCAGTACCAGAGCAGCAGCCCACCCTCGGCCCAGTACCCTTCACCGCTTCGACGCTGTCGCCCCTGTGCCTCTTCTCCGTTCGCTCCCTCCTCTATGAAGACCAGCAGACGGAGCAGGTCGCCATCCCTTCCGTCAGTCGCGTCACCACAGCCACCTGCCCTTCTTATCCATCCCCAGATCGAGCCTTGGAACCCTAGCTTCTCCCTTTATCCCTCCCCCACGTCGCCGGTTCCTTGCTATCTGCCTCCCTCTCTTCTCTTCGAGTTCTCCAGACCAGAGAGGAAACCGATCATGACCTCACCGCCCGTTGGACCTCTTCCACCGGAGCTACAACAGGAGAAGAAGAAGGCCGCAACCCCGACGTCACTGTGAAGCACCAGCAGGAGCCAGACGCGCCCAGGAGCAGCTACCATCTTCTTCCCATCGGAGAGCAAGAGCACCTCTGCCTGCTGTTCGTCGCTTTCTCCACCGCGCCTCCTTCCACCCCCGAGCCCTCCGAGACCACCGCCGGCCTCGTGGTAAGCCCCCCTTTCCATTCCCCTCCTTCCTATGCCTCCCTGCCGCACGAGAGCTCGCCACCGCAGCCATAGTTCCCCTCCCTCGTCACCGTCGCGCACGTAAGGCCAGACAGGAGCTCGACAGTTTCAGCAGCAGCCCCGAGAACACCCTCTGTTTTCACCTTGCCCCGTCCGTTGCAGTCCTCCTTCGCAAAATCCCCAAACACCAAAGCTGTAGCCCTTGGCCCTCTCTAAATCTTTGCTTTTTGCGTCATCGATAGATCTGTCTTAGTTTGCTCGCCATCATCCTCGAAAGATCAATCGATCTAGCAGTTTTCGGGTGCAGAAAATTCAGTTTCTGACAGTTGTTACAGCCTCTGTTCTCCATCCGTTTCCGGCTCATACAGACATCATACGGGGAAACCTTGCACACTAAACTTGTAGAACATTAAACCCTTTTCATCTTTTGTTTTTGTGGCATGTCGAAATTCTCAATGGAATTGTCGCCATCGTCTTCCGAAAATCAATCAAGCTAGCTCCTTTTGCGTGTTTAGATTCAGCTTCGTCAGAGACACCCCCGACCAGCCTTGCCGTTTTGCAAACAGCCCCCCCGCAAATTCTTGGGCTCAACCCGCAGTCCCTCCACCTCGCCCATGTGGCAGCCCCTCAGCTCCGCCCCGTCAGCACGCTGGCCCGCGCGTTAGCCTCTGCGGCTAGTCTACGCCTTGGTACAAAAAGTTTCAGAATCTTTTCCTGATCAACAAAAAATCCAGAAAATGTTAAATCTAACTAAATTCATATATTATGAAATAATTCGAATTTGTAAAAACTTTCAAAATGAAAAGTAAATGTTTTCCAAATATAAACTCAACCATGTTTTCAAATTTAACCAGGTTTGACTCTATCTAGTCAAACCTTTGACTTTGACCCCCTTTTAATTATTTTGACTTTAAAATAAATTTAAATTCATAAATCCAAATAATGCAAATAATATATGTTTTCAAATCAGAAAAATGTGAGGAATTCAAATATGCCATTCAAAATATTATTTGAACAGTTTAAATTTCCAAGTTGATTAAAATTACAACAAAATGCCCTTTTCTTAATTAATTAATAACTTTTGATTTATAACTCCAAATTTAACAAATGATATGTCTAAAATGATCAGCTCGACGAGACCTTTCTGTTTATGCATTCCATGTTCTGTTTTGCAGCATGCATCATATAAATATAATGTAAACAACAACTAATATGAGGATAAAATGGGGCCAAAACTCAATAAAATGTTTATTTCTTGTATTCTACACCTCACCCATGCCATGCTACATTATTGCCATGCAACTTGTGCATCATTCATCATGGCATGATTGTTTGCTTGTCGCATTTTATTCATATGCTTGTGCACTGTATTTATGTTGGCCCTTGTTTGTTTGGTTCTTCTTCGAATAGACGCTGAGCAGGGGATATATCAAGAGAACCAGGAGCACTACCCAGACCCTTCTCTCGCTTCAAATGAGCTGCCAGGCAAGCACTACCACATGCTTGCATACATATAGTACCTATTGCCTCTATCTTATCCTTGCATCATTGAGTCACGAGTGCATTAAATTGAATCCCAAGTATTGCATAGCCTTTACTTTCAAACCCCACCGAAGCTTGTTCCTCCATCCCATGAGCCATTACTTCCGGAGTTGTTTGGGCCATGCGAGTCGTAGAACAGCATGTGTAGGGTATGTGAGTGTCTGATGGATAACGAGGTACCTAAACAACTTAACCTGAGTAGTAATGGGATAACTAATGAAAGTGGCACCGGTGAGCAAGATCTGCTATTTGGTTTTTCCTACTCGCTTGTGTCCCGTAGGACCCCAAGTACTTGATTCCTGTTCCTTGATTATTCGCGCTATCCACATCCGGGAGGCTTATGGGACCCCCCTGAGCCAGAGCTTGATTCAGTCTTATTTCTTGGGGCCACAAACTAGTTTGAGGTTTTATTTACTATCATGTACTTATGCCATGCTTTACACGCTTTCTTTACGATTGTGCGAGGAGAACCTGTACTGTTTAGGATCGGGACACGATTTCGCGGTATCGACAAGCCCAGTCACACTTTCGGATTCCCAGTCGTTTACAGCCGTCCACCCAAACCTTGAGTCCGTCTCGGAGTCAGCTAGCTTCGTTGCGGGTGTACTCAACGGGGTGGCCCCCTGAAATATTTCTGAATCCTGTGATTGCTTTGTCGTGAAGGCCTCGTTGGGTTTTGATTTGGTTTTTCCGAGGTTGATCGAGTGTGTGTTGCTATTGTGCACCCCTGCAGGGTAAAACTTTCTGAAAGCCGTGTCCGCGGTTATGGACGACTTGGAGCACAGTTTCTCGATCATAGACAAGCATAACTAAAGTACCGCTTTTAATTTGACTAAGTAACTGACTAGTAAATAGTGCAACACTCATGGAATGGATAATCAAACTGCCAACGGATGGGGGGTTGTTCGTCCGCTTCCTCGTTGGTAAGCGGGGAGGAGGATGGATCTGGTGATATTACTGTTATAACTGTTGTTATTAATCCACGGACATCCATCTATCTTTGGTTAGGCGGATGGTTAGCGAGTATCTATAGAATTGCTAGGTATTATCTTTTGCGGCAATTGTGTCACCCCAGGTTGTGTCCCCTTTAGAGGCATAAAGACTTGCTGAGTACCCCTAGGGTCTCACACGATAAATTGTTTGATTCAGATGAACAGGTACACTCACAAGATGGATACTGGGTGGAGGAGGCGGACGATGTGGGCAACGATCGTTCGGTGTAGAGATTCCGGGAACGGGGATCCGTGAGATCTGTGGGCGGGATGCGCTTATTTATGGGGCATCTTATGCCGATTTGCTTCTTATCCGTACTCGGATCTTGTTTTCCGCTTCCGCCTGATACTCTGATGTTTGATGTATGAGGAGATATCCTAAACTATATATCTATCTAGGACATTTGAATCTTGCCGTATGGCGTTGCTATATTTCCTTTCTTTTAGATGGTATGGCTCTGATGTACTGTTGTATGGTGGCTTGCATACATACTCATTTGTGTATGTAGTTGATCCCTTCGCCTGCCGATTACGCTGCCCGTTCTTGTCCCGATGTTTGGAAATGGTTGGGACGGCCGAAAGGTCTACCTGTGAGTGGCATTTGGGCCCCACCGTACTATTTCAACCATTTCCGCTCATCCAGGCTTGAAACTAGGAGCGTAATTCACCGAGGTAGTTACAATTACCAAGGACCAGGTCAGGGTATGATTCCATATGGGTAGTAGTGGATCGGCTAACTAAAGTGGCTCATTTTATACCCGTGAAGACAACATATACGAGTGCCAAGTTAGCAAAAATCTACATGAGCAGGATTGTATGCCTTCATGGTGTGCCTAAGAGTATTGTATCAGATAGAGGAACTCAGTTCACTTCTCACTTTTGGAGACAGCTTCATGAATCCTTAGGAACGAGATTGGAATTCAACACTATTTTTCATCCTCAAACTGATGGACAAACAGAAAGGACTAACCAGATTCTTGAAGACATGTTGAGGGAATGTGCTTTAGATTATGGATCAAGTTGGGATGAAAGCTTGCCTTACGCAGAGTTCTCTTACAATAACAGTCATAAATCTAGTATTGGAATGGCACCGTTTGAGTTACTCTACGGAAGGAAGTGTACCACCCCATTGTTATGGAATGGTGTGGGAGAAACAAGCTTATTTGGACCTGATCTTATCAAAGACGCCGAAGAGAAAGTCAAATTGGTTAAGGACAGATTGAAGATAGCACAGTCCCGACAGAAAAGCTACGCGGATTCTAAGCGTAGAGAAGTCACCTACGAAGTTGGGGATAGAGCTTATCTTAGAGTATCACCACTTCGTGGAGTGAAAAGATTTGGAGTCAAAGGAAAGTTGGCACCAAGATATGTTGGGCCATTCAAGATTCTAAGTCGCAAGGGAGAAGTTGCATATGAAGTTGAATTGCCAGAATCTCTGTCAGCTGTCCATAATGTGTTTCATGTGAGTCAGCTCAAGAAATGTCACCCAGAGATGGAAGAATCATCTTTGAAGGATACCATACCTTTGGAAGAAGTCCAACTAGAAAGTGATCTCACCTATGAGGAAAAGCCTGTCAAGATTCTTGAGACCGCAGAAAGAGTCACAAGGACAAAAACTATCAAGTTTTGCAAAGTGCAATGGAATCATCATTCCGAAGAGGAAGCAACATGGGAAAGAGAAGATGATCTTCGGAAAGACCACCCTCACCTATTTGCTAGCCAATCCGAATCTCGAGGGCGAGATTCACCTTAAGGGGGTTAGATTTGTAACATCCCTAAAATCATGATTTCAAACTTTACATATCACTCATGCATGCATATAGATTTTAGAGATCATATTCAAACTCTCTTCAGAAAACAGAAGCTTTTGATGTTATGATTTTATGTGGACAGATTTAATCCAAAAGACCAACACCATTTGAAACTTGAATGATTAGGAACTTGTTTGCTTGCCTCCATTGTTGGAAAGTTAGGTATAAAAGTTAACCAAAGTTTCAATTTAGAAAGAAATTCAAAATCCCTTTTCCAAGCATTTTCAAAACAGATGCAAAGCCTCTGTTGTTTGAAATCCAAGTTGGACCAAGCCCTTGCAAGGTAGCCCCACGAGTTTTGACCTATTTCTGAGACCAATTCACCCCTACAAAACCTCAGGAAAATTTGAATTCAAATTGTTTATGATACCATTTGAAAACCTAATCAGAAAATCGAATTAGAAAAGAAAAAGAACTAAACAAAGGAAAAAGGCCACGCGCCAGATATCTGGCCCAGCAACGAACCCAGCCCAACAAGCCCACCCGGGGAGTTCCTTTTCTTCTCTCACGCGCGAGCGCACGCGTTCAGTCACTGACGACCATACCCCACCTCCACCTCGCACCTTACACTGACGAACGGGCCCGGTCCACGTCGTCATCGTCTTCCTCTGATTCCGCACGTGACCTCCGCCGCTGGCCGTTGCAGCACTGAATCCGCGGGCGTAAATTGCATTGATGCGACGAGCGTTTCCTGTCGAGGCACCGGCTATAAGATCCCCACCTCCTCGCAGTCATTTCCCCCCAGCCAATTCTGCATTCACGCCACCAGGCTGCCCACGACTCGCTCAAAACCGCCGCAGACAGAGCTCACTCCGGCGATCGATTCAGGTGAGCCCCGTGCGCCCCTTCCCCTCTGGATTGTTCGAGCCACTTTGTAATCTCCTGGCGCACATCCTGACCCCACTAGCTCATCCTGTATTGCCCCAGGTCGCCGTATTCGCTTGACACCATAAGCACCTGGCGACCACCCCAACTCCGGCGACCAATCTCAGTAAGTCCCGTGCACCCCTTGCCTTTTCCTTCACACGAGCGTGTTCGCAACTGTCTTGCGCACCTCCTAAACTCCCTGGTTCGTGTTAGGGCGACGCGGAGCCTCGGCAACGACTCCGACAACATCCACCCGACGCCAGACGCAACTCCGACGAGATCCAGAGTCCATCTCCGAGCGCCCCTCAGCAAACCAGTACCACGTCAAGCTTCAGCACGACCTTGCGGATCTGGTAAGCACTTCCCTGCTTCCTGGGACGATCTAGAACGCCGGCGCCACCGTAGTCTGACTTGCCGCCGCCGGTCAGCGCCGCTAGCGCCGCCAGAGTGTGGTCAGAATGTTTGGGAGCGTTGGATCTAGATCCTGTGGCGTAGAATAGAAGTAGGACGAAGGGGTACGCGTGTGTCTGAGCCGCCAGATCTCATTTAGATCGTGCGGTCCGCAGAGCTCGATCCGCTCGGACCGGTACGCACCAGTGAGGTTGCGACGCGTGGCTAGGATGAATTCAAAAACAGAATTTAAACCTGATTTAGATCCAAACTTCAAACTTCTATAACTTTTGAATGCCACGTTAGAATTTTACAAACTTTATACCGTTGGATTCAGTGAAACAAGACCTTTCTGAATATCCAATTTGTTTAACAAATAGTAATAGTTAAAAATGACTTTATTTGTAGAACAAGTTTAAGACTATTTTAAGTATAGTTTTATTTTGGGAAATTGTATTGGTGCCAAATAAGTTTAGTTGGTAAACTTGTGAACATGTGCATGCTTAGTAGAATTTTCAAAATCACCACTTGGTAAATTCTTGCATGCATGCATTCATGTTATTTTTGATTGAATATTATTGTGTGTAATTGTATGCTATAATTTTGTGTAGATTTTGCTAGTGATTGTGAAGAGTGCTACTCTCCCCACTACCAAGGCAAGTGATATTTTCATGAATATTTCTATCCGATGTTTTGTACTAGCATTAGATATTTTGCTAAGTCTTGTATGCTATTTTTGACTAATGCTAAGTGGGGAAATCCTAAGTAGTGTAGAATGGTAGAATTGCTAGGGAATTTTCCTAAGTTAAGTTATCTTACCATGCTTAGCCTAGCTATTTAGCAAACAAGGGTTGGTGAAAATCTATACATACTATGATGAAAATATTCTAAGTCATGAGACTTATGCTTTTCTAATAAAACAACTAAGTCAAATGAACCTCCTGGGTGGAATGGAAGGATTGGGTTATGTTGAGTGGTTACACAAGGCCATGGACTTGGGTTGTGTATCTCACTTGTGGTATGCCACCCAGGCACAAAGGGATTTGGAGGCCAAGTGTTGAGAAAGCTTACAGTGCAACCACTTGGCAATATGGGCTCTGCCTTGATCATATAGGTTGCTAGAACTTAGTCACTTGGACAGTTGGTGGTAGTTGGGATGATAGGTTGGAACGCGTCCATTTGACTAAGGAAAGGCTTCTGAAAGGTCCTGTCTTGGGAAACCAAGTCTGGTGGGGAAAGTGCACAACCTCTGCAGATGGAAAACCTAAGTACTTAGCCTAGTCCAAGGCAATGGACAATTTGAGCATCAATACATGGAAGCTACAAGAATCTCATCACTCCAACTTCTAAGTAAAAATTTGTGGGTGAACAAGGGTGAAGGACCTCAATGTCTATTGGTGGTTCCTTGGGAATGTTTTGACAAAGAAAACTTAGTGATTTCAACTAATAGGAAAAACTTATTTTCAAGCAAAGCAAGCCAAGCTACACTTAGCCAAAATGCATATAGTAATATAGTCCACTTAAAATATACTAAGGTATCACTTGCCAATACTATTCCAAAGTATTGACCCTCTGTGGCTGTAACTTGTGATGTTGCAGGTTACTCCGATGATGAATAGGAGTCATGAGTCTACACTCAACATGCTTGCCTGTGGCACATGAAGATGAAGACTTGTGTTTATTTACTTATTCCTTAAACTCTTGTATTAGGCCTATGGCCCTGAGTTGTAAAAGACTATGTTTTATCTCTGGAATGAATGTAATAAACGACCTTTGTATCTGTGTACTTCATCTTAAACTGTGGATGCTAGCATTGATACAGGGACTAGCATTGCAATCACATGGATCCTTTCCTTTATAAAGGAGGGGTCTAACATGGGATTAATTTAATCCTGGCATCGTGGTTCATCCGATATGATCATCGATGAATATGTGGGAGCCAATATGGGTTTCCAGACCCCACTATTGATTATTGATAGAAGATCATGTCTGCATATTCTCGAACCCGTAGGGTCACACACTTAACGTGTCTCGTCGCTAGGATAGAATGGATAATTGGTTTATGAGTTTTTGTTAGGAGTCTCGGATGAGATCCAGGACATCATGAGAGGTTCCGGAATGGTCCGGAGAATACGATTCATATAAGGGAAAGCAGTTTTTGGATTTTGGAATTGTTTCGGATTGTTCGGTATTGTACCGGAAGCTTCTAGAACCTTCCGGAGTGGGACCAACGTGGCCCCACTTGTTGGGAGGGGGCGTGGGCCTACGAGGGAGTGCCCTGGCCGCATTGGGCCAGGGGCACAAGGCCCCATAGGCCCAGCCGGCCAAGCCCTAGGGGAAATCCTAGGGAGAGCTTCTAGAAGGGGGGGGGAACTTGCCCCCCACTCCTCCCATGCGGCCGCCGGCCATAGGCTTGGAGGAGGGGCAAGGGGGCAGCCGGCCAGCCCTCTATATAAAGAGGGAAGGGGCGCACCCTCCCCCCACACCTCCTCAAACCCTAGCCGCCTAGTTGCTGCCTTCCTCTCTCTCTCTCTCTCTCCCGACTGCGCGTAGGCGAAGCCCTGCCGCAGAAACTCTCCACCTTTGCACCACGCCGTCGTGTTGTAGATCCAATCTATCTCTCCACCCCACTTGCTGTATCGAGGAAGGAGAAGACGTCGAGGTGCCGTACGTGTGCATCTCTCGGAGGCATCGCCACTTGCGGTGTCGGATATGATCGGATCGTGAGGAGGAGAAGACTAGTACGACTACATCAACCACGTTCCGTCGAACGTTTCACTGTGCGAATCTTCAAGGGTATGAAGATCTCATCTATCCCCACTCGTTGTTTGCATCTCCTAGATTAGATCTTGGCTTTCCCGTTCGCATCCGTAGATTTTTTTTTGATTTACTATGCTGCGAAACCCATCAGATTCCTCATCATCGATCCATGATAGCCGAGGATGGCAAGCAACAAACATGAGATATACTCTAGATGTCGCATTTTTAGCTTGCACAACACATCTTCTTATCATTTCATCTATCTTGAAGTCAACACATGCTCCAAGCAATGCCAATGGATAATTCCTACAACTACAACTTAATACACACATTAGTCCATAAAGATTGTCATTAATTACCAAAACCACACATGGGGGCCCACATGTTCTTTCATCTATTTTCACCAGGATAAGGACATAAGATGGATACGATGGACACAATTCTTAGACCAGTTGTATTGGAGCGAAAATGAGTCAAAAACAGCGTAAATCGCTAATTTGGGAAATATCAATAACACCAGAAGAAAACCCAAGGCTATCGCGGCAACCAGTGGGTTTAACGACCAACTATACGGCGGGAACGTTTTCTCCGGCCATATAGTTCCCGCCGTATAGTTACTGCCGCCACCGCCTCTTCAAATAGTTTTGCCCCGTGTAATCAGATCGGGGAGCCGACATACAGAACGACCAGAAATCATAGAGACCTCACCTCTGGAAGGGATCTAAAGGGGGAACTCATCCACCGGGGATCCATCTTCGCCCTACACAGATTCTGGATGCTAAGGCATCGATCTTCATCATCAACCGCTGCATCACCACCATCTCCATCCATCTTATCTACATCTTGTCTAGATCTTGTTGTAATTTCCGTACTCGTTGTGGATTTATACAAGTACTATTCATCTATGATAGATTCCATTGTCTTTGCCATGATGTTGATTGCCTCCATATCTGAGTAGATCATTAGTTCTTGGGGAGATGGAGAAACCCTAGCATGAGATTGAAATAAGATAAAGTTTATTAAGATATTCATCAATGTGACCATATGTTAGATTGTTTTGATCTTGATGTTGAGAGAAGTCGACCTCTCAATATTTGCCTCTTGTGGGGGACTTAATAAAGGGAACTACTTGTTGGTATATGGAGGTGTGCTAGCACTTACACTGACTATAAAGTTGTTGGAACTCCTTATGTATCAACTTAGGAACCGAGGAAACTCACAGAACATTGTCCATTCCATGGGATACATCCTACGGGATAAACTCCCTTAATAGCGCAGTAATTCGATTGATGTCGATTGCTTATCTGCTGTGGTTATGAGGATGATGTGATCAGTGGTTGCTGCCTATTCATCCAATTACGGAGTTCCTCCCACATATACATAGGTGAGAATGTTCATGATAATAATCTTTACCTTAAACCCTTTATAATGCTAGAGGTGTATCCGCTACTCCCTGAGAACACTTTTTCCCACTTTCTGTATTCAGTTTGTTTTACTTTATTTATTATTTTCTTATACAAAAACCCAAAAACACCTTTTTTCACAACACTCGCAATTTATCTTGTTACTTAGAATATTATTTAGAATTACTATTTTAGTATTTAATTCAAGATTTATTAGACTTCAAAACTCCCGATCCCAATGGGATCGATATCTTTATTTAGAAACTAGCTACAAACGATATGTGCACTTGCAGTCATCAAGCTATTTTCTGGTGTCGTTGCCAGGGATCTAAGCGTTGTAGGCCTTTTAGTTTTTGCTTATTTATTTTTGTAACATCCCTAAAATCATGATTTCAAAGTTTGCATATCACTCATGCATGCATATAGATTTGAGATCATATTCAAACTCATTTCAGGAAAACAGAATCACTTGATGCTATGATTTCATGTGAGCAGATTTAATTCAAATGGCCATCACCATTTGAAAGCTTGAAAGTTTAGGAACATAGATGCTTATCTTCTTTGTTGGATAGTTTGTGTGTAGAATTTGGACCAAAGTTTTCAACTTAGAAATAATTTCAAAACCTTCTTTTTTTAAAACATTTGCAAATCAGATGCAAAGTCTCTGATTATTTTAAATCCAAGCTTGACCCAGCCTTTACAAAGTAACCCCATGGGTTTTGACCTATTTCTGAGACCAATTCACCACTACAAAACCTCAGAAAGATTTGAATTCACTGACCAGCGGGCCCCGTCCACGTCGTCTTCGTCTTCCCCCTGATTCCGCGCATGATCTCCGCCGCTGGCCGTTGCAGCACTGATACCGCGAGCTTAATTAGCATTGATGCGACGAGCGTTTCCTGTCGAGCCTCGGGCTATAAGATCTCCCCCTCCTCACGACCATTTCCCCCAATCAATTTTGCCTTCACGCCACCAGGCTGCCCACGACTCGCACGACTCCGCCGCTGTTCCGACGGCTGCGCCGGCGAATTCCGGTGAGTTCCGAGCTCCCCTCTGCCTCTCATTCATGCTATCTTGTTCAGTTAGTCTCTGCGCACCTACTGACACACCCCATTTGCCTCCGCATGAACCGTAGCTCCAGCAACGTCGACGACTGGCCGCCACCGTCTTTGGTTTCAACTCCGACGACCTCCAGTGGTAAGTCCAGACCGCCCCAAGCTTTCTCCTTCACACACACATCTCCTCCATGATCTCCTACATCTGACCACGCCCTTTGTTTGCCTCATAGTGATCGACAACCTCGCCAACGACGACGACTGACCGTGCCGACGTCTGTCTCTACTCCGACGAGCAATCATCGCCGTATCTGCGCGCCCCTGGAAAAACCAGAGCCACCTCGAGCCTCAGCACGCCACCGCGGTCCTGGTAAGCGCCTTCTTGCTTCCCCGGACGACCTAGAACGCCGGCGCCACCGTAGTCAGACGCGCTGCCGCCAGTCAACACCGCTAGCGCCGCCCGTTTCTGGTTAATAGATTGTAGCCGTCAGATCTGGATCCTACGCGTAGAAACAGTTCACTTAACGAAGAGGTATGATAAGATCTGAGACGCGCAACGTTAGTTAGATCCAACGGCGCAGGAGGGTGATCCGGTGCGAACCGGTACGCACCAGTTATAACGCGACGCGTGTCTAGGGTTAGTTCAAAAACAGAATTCAAAATCTGATTTAGATCAAACTTTCAATTGGCTATAACTTTTGATTCCCACGTTGGAATTTTGCAAACTTTATACCCTTGGATTCAGTGAGTCAAGACCTTTCTGATTATCCAATGTGTTTAAAAAAATAGTAACTGTTAAAATGACTTTATATACAGAAACATATTTAGGTCCAATTTGAGTATAGTTTTAGTATAGCAAATTGTTTTAGGGCTAAATAAGTTCAGTTAGCAAACTTTGTGACTTGTTATGATTATGTATCATGCACTTGCTTGGTAGAGTTTTCAAATTCATCACTTGGTAATTCTTGCATGCATGCATTCATATTTTTGATTGTATATATAATTGTGTGCCACAAAATCTTGTGTAGATTTTGCTAGTGACTGTGATTGTGAAGAGTGACACTCTCCCCATTACCAAGGCAAGTGATACTTCATGATATTTCCACCCTTTATTTTGAATAAGCATTAGAATTATTTTTGCTAAGTCTTGCATGCTACTTTTGCCAAATACTATGTTGGAAAAATCCTATGTAGTGTAGAATTGTAGAATTGCTAGGGAACTTTCCTAAGTTAAGTTACTATGCCATGGTTAGCCTAGCTAGTAGAAAACAAGGGTTGGTAAAGTATGCACATGCTATGGTGAAATAATTCTAAGTCCTATGGGACTCATGCTTTTCTTAATAAAACAACTAAGTCAATAAACATCCTGGGTGGAATGGGACTTGAATGGTGGTTTTTGGTTGAGTGGTTACACAAGGCCATGGATTTGGCTTGTGTATCTCACTTGTGGTATGCCACCCAGGCACAAAGGGATTTGGAGGCCAAGTGTTGAGAAAGCTTACAGTGCAACCACTTGGCAATATGGGCTCTGCCTTGATCATATAGGTTGCTAGAACCTAGTCATTTGGACAGTTGGTGGTAGTGGGATGATAGGTTGGAACGCGTCCATTTGACTAAGGAAAGGCTTCTGAAAGGTCCTGTCTTGGGAAACCAAGTCTGGTGGGAAAAGTGCACAACCTCTTCATATGGAAAATCTAAGTACTTAGCCAAGTCCATGGTAATGGACAATTTGAGCATCAAGACATGGAAGCTACAAGAATCTCATCACTCCAACTTCTAAATAAAACTTGTGGGTGAACAAGGGTGAAGGACCCCAATGTCTATTGGTGGTTTCTTGGGAAAGTTTTTGACAAAGAAAAACTTAGCAATTTCAACTAATAGGAAAAACCTATTTTCAAGCAAAGCAAGCCAAGCTACACTTAGCCAAAATGCATATAGAAATATAGTCCACTTAAAATTTACTAAGGTATCACTTGCCAATACTATTCCAAAGTATTGACCCACTGTGGCTGTAACTTGTGATGTTGCAGGTTACTCCGATGATGAGTAGGAGTCATGAGTCTACACTCAACATGCTTGCCTGTGGCACATGAAGATGAAGACTTATGTTTATTTACTTATTCCAAAACTCATGTATTAGGCCTTTGGCCCTGAGTTGTAAAAGACTATGTTTTATCTCTGGAATGAATGTAATAAACGACCTTTGTATCTGTGTACTTCATCTTAAACTGTGGATGCTAGCATTGATCCAGGTACTAGCATTGCAATCACAAGGATCCTTTCCTTTACAAAGGAGGGATCTTACAGATGGTATCAGAGCACTGTGTTGCCTGTAGGATTATGACCCTAGGATTGGAAACCACTAAGGAAAATTTTTCAACTACTTCTACACTTGTCTATTCTTCTCGTAAACTTTTCTAATCTTCTCATTCTCATCTCTATTTGTAGATGAACTCCATCAACGAAGCCGTGAAGAAAGGACCACTCATGACCATGACCTTGGAGTGTGAAACTGAGTTTCCCAAAATTCTCAAGGACCTCATGGTGACAATGGAAGCACATGGTGCAGCTGTTTACAAAGGCTTTCCAGTGATGGATGAAGGAGTGGAGTATTGGTGGGTGCAACTTCACTTGTACAAAAACAAGGAAGACAACCACAAAGAAAGGGGATTCTGCATGTACACCAACACTGTGATGCATACCACATTCTTTGAGCCAGCAAGAGAAGCAGCTTGGAGGACTATCAAAGAACTAAGTGCTAGAGTCAAGTGCAGAATGCTCAACCTCCAAAAAGACTTAGAGAAAGAGAAGGAGCTTACTCAAGAGTTGGAAGCCACCAACCAAACCTTAAGGGGAGATATTATAGACTTAGTGATGGAATCAAGTGAACAAGATAGGTGGATTGCCTCTAGGAACATTGTGTTTGCCAATAGATCCAGTGAGATAGGATTGTAAAAGCACTTCGTTACTTGGACCACCACCTATCACCTTATTTTCCAAAATGATACCTTAAATAAGATTGGACCTTGATTGATGTAATGGATACATGTATGCATGACTTGTGTGATTTTGTGTTCCAAGGATGTGTATGTGATGTTGTCTTTGTTTATCTTATATAGTGTTGTTCTAACTTTTCTATCTTATAAATAGATGCCTATTACCATCAGCACTGTTGAGGAGTTCCAGGTTACCCGTTTTGGTCCTCGTATCGTTGAGCTTACTACTTTGCTCGATCTCCCTCTTCCCACCATCATGGTGCACCCACTCACCAAGTTCGAGAGGAAGGACCTCTAGGGCTTCAAGGTGAACCAGCCCGGACATCAGACAGAGCCTACTACGGAGGCCATCGTCTTCAAGCTTATGCACGATGACAGGGAGAGAGGCATGGAGGTAGTCATGCAGGACCTGATAGGACGACTGTTAGGCCGTCACTCCCGACAGGTTAGAGGCACCCACTTTCACGTCTTCGGAAGAGGTGATGATGATGGATATTCCATCGACTTTGAGGACGACTCGAGGGACACAGCAGAGCCGATACGCCTCTATCTCCAGGACTTAGAGTCTCTCATCAGGCACGTGGACACAGACAAGACCAATGTAGCTCCCCGGGTAAAACCAGTACTAGAAAATCGCGGTTGTTTGTATGTTGTGCATCATCATGACATCATCATGCATGTGTTTGACTAAACCTATTCCCCAAGAGCCTATATTGTTTTCTAATTATCCCCTTCTCTATTTCAAATTGAAAATCTCGGTATTTTCCGAATATTTTGTTTTGTCTAAAATTATTTATAAAAGGCCTCATAAATAAAACATAAATATTTTTGTACCGGGGAGGCCGCCACTGCCAGGCCCAAAGGGCCCAGCTGGCAGCAGCCTACTACCCGGCCCAAACTATACAAACCCTAACCCTAAACCATCCCCACCTATCTACCCTACTCCCCACCCGCGCGGTACACCGCACGCTCCCAGCGACCCGCTCCCGCGAGACAGGCCCCACCCTGCAGCGAACCGGCTGCTCCGTCTCTCTCCTTCGCGAACGCGATACCCTCCCTCGCCTCTGCCCCCAAATCGTTTGTCCTCAGACCCCGCCGCCGCATCCTCTCCAGCCATCGAGCGCGCCGCCGCCCAGGAGCCCCCCCGTCGTCGGTCGCCCTGCCTCAGCGCAAGCCGCCGCGCGCCTCCCTCCTTCCCCTGGCACCACCCCAAGATCGCCCCGCCAGCGCCGCCGCCGCTGGATCCTCTCTGCCTGGAACTCGCCGTCCTCCCCTTCCCGGCCGTCCTCGGAGCTCCGCCATTGCCAGTGCTCCTCGCCTCCTCGTGCTTGTCTCTGTCGTCCTCCGGCCTCCCTCGCCTGGCGCCCGTCCTCCTGCATCCCCACCATGGCCGTCCCTGGCCCCGTGCGCCACCGTCTCCGCCGTCGGCCGCCTCCCTCTCGTCTGCAGCACCCCAACCTCCACTGCCGTGGCCTCCGTCTCGGTCACCTCTGCAACCGCCTCGGGCTTCCTCCACTCCTCCCATCCGCCAGGCCGTCGCCCTGTCTCAGCATCAGGCCGGCGACGCCGCTCACCAAGGTCGCCCTGGCATCCTCTCCCGAGCCTCCGCCGTGCCCTCGCCGTCCTGTTCTGGCCGCGTATCCTGGGTTTGACCCCCCTCTACGAGCGCCTCCACCTGCGGGGCATGGCCCTGCTGGCCTGGGCAGAGCGTGCGTGCACCAGGAGGGTGAGCCGCACTGCTCATCTATATGTGCGTTGTCGGACCGATTTTCCTCTTTTGGCTTCCAGTACCCATGGGTGAACCTGATGATGTTGTTCTAATGTTCCAGTGTGTCGATCTGGTGATGTGGCAATTCATGTGTGGCGTCTGATGTCCGAAGAACAGGTTCTTCAACACGAATTTGACACTCTGAGATCGACCACACGAAACGACGCGCTCTTCCTCATGGATCCGAAGACCGGACCGAAGACCACAAGTTCCCGACCCTTTCATGGAGCCGACGATCGAAGAGAGACACCTAGAACGCTATGACCTACTACTCAGATATTCCGATGCCCGAAGACCTCCAAACCTCTCGAACCCCAAGATCGCCCGAACCCCCTAATGTGTGACCCTTTCTCTCGAGCCCTATTTTATAAATTGATACCTATGTGAACTGTTGCATATCAACTTGTTCATGTTTGTATACATATTTGTGGGTGTTTGGGGGCCTTATGCCGATTCACCTAAATTAAACATGGAGGCCATATGTGGGCAAATCTAGTCTAATATTGGCTTCATTTAAATTTGTGTAGCGAACCGGTGCGATATTTTGCCTTGTTAAGCCAACATTTAAATTGCGGGGTATCTAAACAATATGAACTGTCTAATTAAATTGTCGGGACCCCGGTTTCACTTAATATTGCCTAATTGCATCGCATCTTTGCCATGTCATGCATCATACATGCATCATGCCCGATCTTCTGCCGTGGTATTAAGTAGTGCATCCGGTGTTTATTCTAGTGTTTTGCTTCTTCGCGGATAAGGCCGTTGAGTTGATGTGAGCTTCGCCCCGATCTTCGGATGTACCTTCGGCAATGTTTTCAGGCGAGCATTCTCCCCCGTTCTACCTATTTTACATTTATAGTCTTTATTTCCTCCTGTTAATCTATTGCTACCTGTGTTGCGATGCTATAGATTCCGTACCCCGTTATACTTCCCTGCAGCCCTTATATTGCCATGGACACATCCTATTACCTGTTGTTTGGTAGATAGTCGGCCTTGTGAGTCGTAGTTGCTTGCATAGGTGATGTGTCGCGCCGTCGATGTTCCACAGTTGTTGGAGTAATGCCGCATGTTTAATGTTGGAGATGATTATAACTTTAATTATCGTTTAATAACTAAAATTGAGGTAGGTAAATAATGCAGATGCACAGGTGGGCAATAGATGTTATTTGGTTTTTAACCGTCCACTTGTGTCCCGTAGGACCCCGAGTACTTGATACCTGTTCTTTGAATATTCGCACTATCCGCATGTGGGCCCATGAATCCCCTTAGCATGAGCTGGAGTCATATCTTATTTCTTGGGGCCACAAAGTAGTTTGGGGCTTTATTACTATCCTGTACTTATGCCATGCTTTACTGCTTTATTTATGATTGCGCGTGGAGCGCCTGTACTGTTTTGGAACCCCGTGCCACATTTTTGCGGTATCGACAAGCCCAGTCACACTTTCGGGTTCCCAGTCGTTTACAGCCGTCGTCACAAACCGCTGGGTCCGTCTCGGAGCCGGCCAACTTCGTAGCGGGTAGCTTGGTGGGGTGGCCCCCTGAAATATTATATGAA
The DNA here is from genome assembly GCA_910589765.1 of Avena atlantica. NCBI lineage: Eukaryota > Viridiplantae > Streptophyta > Magnoliopsida > Poales > Poaceae > Avena > Avena atlantica. The sequence continues at coordinate 413,988,719 of OU342739.1, read as the reverse complement.
TCTTGCGATTTCTTTGTCGTGATGCCTCGTTGGGTTTTATTTGGTTTTTCCGAGGTTGATCGTGCGTGTGTTGCTATTTGTGCCCCCTGCAGGGTAAAACTTTCTGAAAGCCGTGTCTGTGGTTATGGACGACTTGGAGCACAGTATCTCGATCATAGACAACTATAACTAAAGTAGTGCTATAAATTTGACTTTATAATGACTAGTAATCAGCTTCACTATAATGGAATGGCTAAATAAAAGTGCCAAAAATTGCTTGTTTGGGTTGTCGCCTGCTTATTGTATCTGACTAGTAAGTATTGCAACTATAACGGAATGGCTAAATAAAAGTACTAACAACTGCTGGGTTTGGGATATCTCATGCTTATTGTATCTGACTAGTAAGTGTTGCAACTACAACGGAACGGTTAACTAAAAGTGCCCACTGCTTATTATATCAGGATGACTATTTATACCTGACTAGTAATTGCTGCAACGATAACTGAATAATTAAAACTGCCAACTGTGTGAGTTCCTCGGTTGACTTCCTCGTTTGGTATCGAGGGGGAAATACCAGGATGGGTATGTTTGGTGGTAGTATTAGGATGGTTTCGAATAGGTCTTTCTTATCTCTCTCTGATATCCGCCAGTTGTATTGAGTCTCTATAGGTTGTTTAGTGCATGTTGCGCTGCGGCTTCAGTCCACCATACCTATGTAGGCGAGGACCGCTGAATTCTAGTCTCGCCGTGTACTGGCCTCAGTACTGACCGCTCTCTTTTTCCTTTGCCCTTTGTCGGCACCCCTTTTGTTTAAGCAGGTTTTGAGATCGACGTCGTTAGCAGGGTTACCCTTCCGGCTTGGCCTGGGCAGGGTTATGGACGCCATTGGTTATTCTTCAGGGCTCTTAGCTCAATTTGCATCTTGTCCGTACTCGGACGGTGTATTGTTTTGAAGGTGATTTGGATCTTTGTATTGTATATCTGTATTCTTGACTCTTTGAGTCGTTGTTGTATATATCTGGTCTGTGGGTTCCATCGCGGACTATTGTGTAATGATATTACTTCGTTTTCCACCCGCACGAAAGTGCCTGGTGGGGCACCTTTGAATCGTTTCTATGCGGGTTTGGCGGGAAGCGCTGAAACTTGCATAGGGCCGATTCCGAGGGTGTTACAACCAACGTCATGCTCAGCAATGACGAGCTCCAGGTGCAGCTTCGCGAGAAGGACAAGCTTTTCGCACAGCAGGACAAGATGGCCAAGGAAATGGAGACGAAGTTCGAGACCCAGGATCGCAAGTTCAAGAGTCAGGAGAAATGCGTCCAGGATAGGAACAAGAAGATCCGGGACATGACCGAGGAACTGAAGTCCAAGGATTTCGAGCTAGAGCAGCAGCAGATAGTGATCGAGAGGCTTCACTCCCAGAAGAGGGCTCTCAAGGCCAAGATCGATTCCTTGACCACCACGATTGAGGAGAACAAGACCGTGATGGAGAACGCAGGTCTTACCTTCGTCGAGGAGGAGATTGATGCTGATGAGTAGACTTGACTACTCGTTTATCTTTCATTATCATACTTGTTATTCTTGAACTTGTTATTGGACCATCCGACATGTGGATGGCTTGCCACTTGTGTGTTTTATTTAGAGAACCTTGTTATTCTGTTGTTGAGCTTTTATCCTTGAGTTGCATGTTATGTGTTTTGTGATGTATTGTGCATAAAACATCTATGGGTATCTCATTCTTATCTCTATTTGAACAACCCACAGATGCCTCCCCGTCGCGCAAACCCCAACCCCAACAACATCACTCTAGAAATGCAACAGATGATGAATGCTCAAACACAGCTTATGCATATGATGACAATATTCATCCAAAACCAGAACAACAACAACAACCCCAATAACAACAACAACAATAACAATAACAATAACAACAACAACAACAACAACAACCCTCCGGGTTTTGATATGCTCACCAGATTTCTGCGTTTGAGGCGAGCTAAGTTTTCGGGGACAACTGATCCCATGGTGGCCAATGATTGGCTACGTTCTGTGAACAAGGACTTAGTGACCGTGGGCTGCACGGATGCTGAAAAGGTCAGGTTCGCAGCGCATCTGTTGGAAGGGCCAGCCGCCACATGGTGGGACAACTTCCAAATCACCACTCCTTTGGATGAGGTGACTTGGGCTATCTTTGAAGATGGCTTTCACACTGCCCATATCTCATCAGGAATGATGAGCCTGAAAAAGAAGGAGTTTCACAACTTGAAGCAGCGCCACCGCAGCGTGGCTGAATACATAGAAGAGTTCAACAATCTGGCGCGTTATGCACCGGATGAGGTTGACACAGATGCCAAAATAAAGGAGAAGTTTCTGGAAGGCTTGAATGATGAGTTAAACTTACAGTTGTCTGTGGCATATGTTCCAACTTATCAGTCTCTGTGTGACAAGGCTGCTATTTTGGAGAATAAAATGAAGCAAGTCGAGAGTAGGAAGAGGAAACACTCCGACAAACACAGCTCGGGGTCGTCTCACAAACGATATCACTATGATGACAGTGGAAGCTCAGGGTCCCATAAGCATGGGAAGTTCAACAAACACCACAACCACAATCGTGATGACAACAAGCATCACCGCAGTCATGACAATGACAAGTACAAGAACCACAAGAGTGGACATAAGAGCCACCACAGTGGGAATGGTAGTGGAAGTGGAAGTCAGCCTGCAAGAAAGGACATCAGTCAGGTGGAGTGCTTCAAATGCAAGAAGCTGGGGCATTATGCTAATGAGTGCCCTGAGAAGAAAGTTGAAGGACCTAACAAGCCCAATCCTTTTCAGAAAGGACAGGTTAACCACATCAATGTGGAGGAGGTCTATGAGGAGCCTGACGCTGTTGCTGGTAAGTTCAGACTCAATTCCATTCCAGCATTTGTACTCTTTGATACTGGTGCATCTCATTCATTCATATCAAGAGCATTTGTTGAAAGAAATGAACTACCGGTAGAAACTATTGGGTGTCCTATAAAAGTAAGTTCTCCTGGTGGAGAAATGATAGTGAATTCGGGATGCCATGACCTAGTCATAGAATTTGGGAAGTATAAGTTTCTCGTTAACTTGATAATATTAAACTCCCAAGGTTTGGATGTCATTCTGGGAGACTGGATGACTAAGTACAAAGGAGTGATAGATTGCGCCAGCCATACTGTCTCACTCACCACTCCGGAAAATAAAAGGATCAGATTTAAGACCAGCTTTGGAGAAAAGAGGAGTATGCTTAATTCTCTTAAGGGGGTTAGCATGGACAGTGTGCCAATTGTGTGTGAGTATCCGGATGTGTTCCCGGAAGAATTACCAGGAATGCCACCAGATAGAGATGTGGAGTTTCTGATAGATTTGATACCAGGTTCTGGACCAATAGCAAAGAGACCATACAAAATGTCAGTTGATGAACTGAAGGAGCTCAAGAAGCAACTAGGAGAACAGTTGCAGAAAGGATTTATCCAACCAAGTTCTTCATCTTGGGGAGCCCGAGTATTGTTTGTGGAGAAGAAGGATAGAAGCCAAAGGTTATGCATAGATTACCGTTCACTCAATGAGGTAACTATCAAGAACAAATATCCTTTGCCTAGAATCAATGACTTGTTTGATCAACTAGAAGGAGCATGTTTATTCTCAAAGATTGATCTCTGGTCAGGCTATTTTCAACTTAAGATAAGAGAGCAAGACATACCTAAGACAACATTCACCACAAGGTATGGATTGTATGAGTATACCGTAATGCCTTTTGGCTTAATCAATGCTCCAGCATACTTCATGAATATGATGAACAAGGTGTTCATGGAATTTCTTGACAAGTTTGTTGTCGTTTTCATCGATGACATCTTAGTCTACTCCAAGAGTAAGGAAGAGCATGAAGGACACTTGCGTTTGATACTTGAGAAATTAAGAGAGCATAAACTTTATGCCAAATTCAGCAAGTGTGAGTTTTGGTTAGAGGAAGTTGGTTTTCTTGGTCATGTTATGACAAAAGATGGTGTAGCAGTTGATCCTGCTAAAGTTTCAGTTGTGACAGAATGGGAATCTCCTAAGAATGTGAAAGAAGTTTGCAGTTTTCTTGGTTTAGCAGGTTACTACAGAAGGTTCATTGAGAATTTCTCAAAGGTTGCTAAACCAATGACTGAATTGTTAAAGAAAGAAAGGAAGTTTGCTTGGTCTGAAGGTTGTGAAGTCAGCTTTCAGGAATTAAAGAAGAGACTTGTGACAGCATAGGTTCTATGTCTGCCGGATTTGGAAAAGGATTTCCAAGTATATTGTGATGCGTCTCATCAAGGTTTGGGTGCCGTACTTATGCAAGATGGTAAAGTTGTGGCTTATGCCTCGAGACAACTCAAAACTCATGAAGTAAACTATCCTACTCATGATTTGGAGTTAGCCTATGTCGTCCACGCACTCAAAACATGGAGACATTACCTTTTGGGTAAGCGTTGTGAAGTGTTCACGGACCACAAAAGTTTGAAATATATCTTCACCCAAAAGGAAATCAATATGAGACAAAGAGTATGGTTAGAGCTTATCAAGGATTATGACTTGAGTTTGCAATATCACCCCGGTAAAGCAAACGTGGTAGCAGATGCTCTAAGTCGTAAGGTGTTTGTAAATGGCCTTACCAAAGGAGAATTGCCAGATGATTTGTGTAATCAATTCAAAGAACTCAGATTGGAAATTGTGCCTGAAGGACATCTCATGTCTTTGGATGTTCAACCCACTTTGTTGGACAAGATTCGAGAAGCTTAGAAGTCTGATAAGGAAATTGAAGAGATTAAGAAAAATATTGGTCTAGGGAAAGCTAAGAATTTCCATGAAGACGAACGGGGTACATTGTGGCATGGGAAACGTATCTGTGTCCCACAAGATCCGGAGTTGCGGAAACTAATTCTGAAAGAAGCACACAACTCTCCGTATTCTATTCATTCGGGTAACACCAAAATGTACATGGACATGAAGGAAAGATTTTGGTGGAACAATCTCAAGAGAGACATCGCCGAACATATTGCATTGTGTGATGTGTGTAGTAGAGTAAAGGCGGAGCATCAGAAACCAGCAGGTTTGCTTCAACCACTACCAATTACTGATTGGAAATGGGACAAGATTGGTATGGATTTCATTACCGGATTACCAAGGACCAGATCGGGATATGACTCCATATGGGTAGTAGTGGATCGCCTAACTAAAGTGGCACATTTCATACCCGTGAAGACAACTTATATGAGTGCCAAGTTAGCTAAAATCTACATGAGTAGAATTGTATGACTTCACGGTGTGCCTAAGAGTATTGTATCCGATAGGGGAACCCAATTCACTTCCCATTTTTGGAGACAGCTACATGAGTCATTGGGAACGAGGTTGGAATTCAGTACTGCTTTTCATCCTCAAACTGATGGACAAACAGAAAGGACTAATCAAATTCTGGAAGACATGTTGAGGGCATGTGCCCTAGATTATGGAGCAAGTTGGGATGAAAGTCTGCCTTACGCAGAATTTTCTTATAACAACAGCTATCAAGCCAGCATTGAGATGGCACCGTTTGAGTTTCTCTATGGAAGAAAATGTACCACCCCATTGTTATGGAATGGTGTGGGAGAAAGAAGTTTATTCGGGCCAGATCTTATCAAAGAAGCCGAAGAGAAGGTCAAATTGGTTAAGGACAGATTGAAGATAGCACAGTCCCGACAGAAATGCTACGTAGATCCTAAGCGTAGATAAGTCACCTACGAGGTTGGTGATAGGGCTTATCTTAGAGTATCACCACTCCGTGGAGTGAAAAGATTCGGAGTCAAAGGAAAGATGGCACCAAGATATGTTGGGCCATTCAAGATTCTGAGTCGCAAAGGAGAAGTTGCTTATGAAATTGAACTGCCAGCATCTCTATCAGCAGTCCATAATGTATTTCATGTGAGTCAGCTTAAGAAATGTCACCTATACCTTTGGAAGAATCTTCTTTGAAGGATACCATACCTTTGGAAGAAGTTCAACTAGAAAGTGATCTCACCTATGAGGAAAATCCTATCAAAATTCTTGAGACAGCGGAAAGAGTCACGAGAACAAAGACTATCAAGTTTTGCAAAGTACAATGGAATCATCATTCTGAAGAGGAAGCAACATGGGAAAGAGAAGATGATCTTCGGAAAGACCACCCTCACCTATTTGCTAGCCAATCCGAATCTCGAGGGCGATATTCACCTTAAGGGGGTTAGATTTGTAACATCCCTAAAATTATGATTTCAAAGTTTGCATATCACTCATGCATGCATATAGATTTGAGATCATATTCAAACTCATTTCAGGAAAACAGAATCACTTGATGTTATGATTTCATGTGAGCAGATTTAATTCAAATGGCCATCACCATTTGAAAGCTTGAAAGTTTAGGAACCTAGATGCTTATCTTCTTTGTTGGATAGTTTGTGTGTAGAATTTGGACCAAAGTTTTCAACTTAGAAATGATTTCAAAACCTTCTTTTTTTAAAACATTTGCAAATCAGATGCAAAGTCTCTGATTATTTTAAATCCAAGCTTGACCCAGCCTTTACAAAGTAACCCCATGGGTTTTGACCTATTTCTGAGACCAATTCACCACTACAAAACCTCAGAAAGATTTGAATTAAAATTGAACTTGAAACCATATTTAAACCTATTCAGAAAATCGAAATAGAAAAAGAAAAGGAGTAAACAAAAGGAAAAGGCCGCGCGCCAAGGACCTAGCCCAGCAACGAATCAAGCCCAACAAGCCCACCCGGGGCATTTTCTTTCTTCTCTCACGTGCGAGCGCACTCCTTCAGTCACTGACAACCAGACCCCATGCCCCCTCTGTTTATTTCACTGACCAGCGGGCCCCGTCCACGTCGTCTTCGTCTTCCCCTGATTCCGCGCATGATCTCCGCCGCTGGCCATTGCAGCACTGATACCGCGAGCTTAATTAGCATTGATGCGACGAGCGTTTCCTGTCGAGCCTCGGGCTATAAGATCTCCCCCTCCTCGCGACCATTTCCCCCCAATCAATTTTGCCTTCACGCCACCAGGCTGCCCACGACTCGCACGACTCCGCCGCTGTTCCGACGGCTGCGCCGGCAAATTCCGGTGAGTTCCGAGCTCCCCTCTGCCTCTCATTCATGCTATCTTGTTCAGTGAGTCTCTGTGGACCTACTGACACACCCCATTTGCCTCCGCATGAACCGTAGCTCCAACAACGTCGACGACTGGCCGCCACCGTCTTCGGTTTCAACTCCGACGACCTCCAGTGGTAAGTCCAGACCGCCCCAAGCTTTCTCCTTCACACACACATCTCCTCCATGATCTCCTGCATCTGACCACGCCCTTTGTTTGCCTCCTAGTGATCGACAACCTCGCCAACGACGACGACTGACCGTGCCGACGTCTGTCTCTACTCCGACGAGCAATCATCCCCGTATCTGCGCGCCCCTGGACAAACCAGAGCCACCTCGAGCCTCAGCACGCCACCACGGTCCTGGTAAGCACCTTCTTGCTTCCCCGGACGACCTAGAACGCCGGCGCCACCGTAGTCAGTCGCGCTGCCGCCAGTCAACACCGCTAGCGCCGCCCGTTTCTGGTTAATAGATTGTAGCCGTCAGATCTGGATCTTACGCGTAGAAACAGTTCACTTAACGAAGAGGTATGATCAGATCTGAGCTGCGCAACGTTAGTTAGATCCAACGGCGCATGAGGGTGATCCGGTGCGAACCGGTACGCACCAGTTATAACGCGACGCGTGTCTAGGGTTAGTTCAAAAACAGAATTCAAAATCTGATTTAGATCAAATTTTCAATTGGCTATAACTTTTGATTCCCACGTTGGAATTTTGCAAACTTTATACCGTTGGATTCAGTGAGTCAAGACCTTTCTGATTATCCAATGTGTTTAACAAATAGTAACTGTTAAAATGACTTTATATACAGAAACATATTTAGGTCCAATTTGAGTATAGTTTTAGTATAGCAAATTGTTTTAGGGCTAAATAAGTTCAGTTAGCAAAATTTGTGACTTGTTATGATTATGTATCATGCACTTGCTTGGTAGAGTTTTCAAATTCATCACTTGGTAATTCTTGCATGCATGCATTCATATTTTTGATTGTATATATAATTGTGTGTAATTGTGTGCCACAAAATCTTGTGTAGATTTTGCTAGTGACTGTGATTGTGAAGAGTGCCACTCTCCCCATTACCAAGGCAAGTGATACTTCATGATATTTCCACCCTTTATTTTGAATAAGCATTAGAATTATTTTTGCTAAGTCTTGCATGCTACTTTTGCCAAATACTATGTTGGGAAAATCCTATGTAGTGTAGAATTGTAGAATTGCTAGGGAACTTTCCTAAGTTACTATGCCATGCTTAGCCTAGCTAGTAGAAAACAAGGGTTGGTAAAGTATGCACATGCTATGGTGAAATAATTCTAAGTCCTATGGGACTCATGCTTTTCTTAATAAAACAACTAAGTCAATAAACATCCTGGGTGGAATGGGACTTGAATGGTGGTTTTTGTTTGATTGGTTACACAAGGCTATGGATTTGGCTTGTGTATCTCACTTGTGGTATGCCACCCAGGCACAAAGGGATTTGGAGGCCAAGTGTTGAGAAAGCTTACAGTGCAACCACTTGGCAATATGGGCTATGCCTTGATCATATAGGTTGCTAGAACTTAGTCACTTGGACAGTTGGTGGTAGTTGGGATGATAGGTTGGAACGCGTCCATTTGACTAAGGAAAGGCTTCTGAAAGGTCCTGTCTTGGGAAACCAAGTCTGGTGGGGAAAGTGCACAACCTCTGCAGATGGAAAACCTAAGTACTTAGCCTAGTCCAAGGCAATGGACAATTTGAGCATCAAGACATGGAAGCTACAAGAATCTCATCACTCCAACTTCTAAATAAAACTTGTGGGTGAACAAGGGTGAAGGACCCCAATGTCTATTGGTGGTTTCTTGGGGAAGTTTTTGACAAAGAAAAACTTAGAAATTTCAACTAATAGGAAAAACCTATTTTCAAGCAAAGCAAGCCAAGCTACACTTAGCCAAAATGCATATAGAAATATAGTCCACTTAAAATTTACTAAGGTATCACTTGCCAATACTATTCCAAAGTATTGACCCACTGTGGCTGTAACTTGTGATGTTCCAGGTTACTCCGATGATGAGTAGGAGTCATGAGTCTACACTCAACATGCTTGCCTGTGGCACATGAAGATGAAGACTTATGTTTATTTACTTATTCCAAAACTCCTGTATTAGGCCTTTGGCCCTGAGTTGTAAAAGACTATGTTTTATCTCTGGAATGAATGTAATAAACGACCTTTGTATCTGTGTACTTCATCTTAAACTGTAGATGCTAGCATTGATCCAGGGACTAGCATTGCAATCACAGGGATCGTTTCCTTTACAAAGGAGGGATCTTACAATTTTAGTCTTGCTAAGTTTTGTTTTGAGTTACAGGGTCCCACCAACATGATGGAGTTTGAGCATTTGACTAGTGCTAACCCACTCAACCACTTTGGGAAGCCCTATGATATTAATAAAAGAGACAAGTCCAACGAGAAGACAAGGGGGTTTGAAATAAATCCTCTACTAATTGGTATTTTACACAAGAAGCAATTTACTGGAGATAAAGAAAATCCCGATCCATATGAGCATATTGCATGCTTTAAGGATATATGTGGCACTTTCCAATTACCGGGGTATACCTCTAATGAGGTAAGGCTGAAACTCTTTAGTTAGACTTTGACTAGCACGGCTCTCTCATGGTATAGATCTTTACCCCCAGAAGCCACTACTACCTGGGATAATTTAGCTTATGAGTTTGTAGCTAAGTATTATCCTTTATCAAAATATTTTGGAATTAGGCATCTTATAATGAATTAGAGGAACCATCCTAATGAAGGACTAGTCAGAGCCTTATATAAGATTTAAAGATTTACTTAATCAATGTCCTCATCATGATTTGCCTGAATGGTATTTATTGCATATCTTTTATGGCGGTTTAATTGAACCTAATAAACTGGAACTAGACTCTTTCGCGAGCGGATCTTTCATGAATCTTCCCATAACTAAAGCTTGGGATTTTACTTAATAGAATTCGCGATCATAGAGTTTCTTGGAATTTTGGTCTATGAAGCGAAGGAGACATAGAAATAGATTATGATTGTGTTCATGACTATAATAAAAAGGGCAATGTTAATGAATTATATAAAGAACTTTATTTGGATTCAGATCTTGTGTTGCATGTTGTTAAAGCTTTTACAGAACATATCAAAGCTCCAAAAGAGGGTTGGTTCAAGTATGATCCACCACCCGAACCTAAGAAGAAAAGAGAAGTTAAAGCAACACCAACCTCCCTAGAACCAATGTATGAGATACCTTTCCCTAACACTGCGCAGAAACATATTTTGGAATATGAACATGTTAAAGCAGTACAGCAGAAGAAAGAAGACGAAAGTGTGCCAGAAGTTGAAGAACATTTGGATGAAACCAAAGATGAAGAGGTAACCAAGGAAGCAATTATGGCTATGTATGCACATTGCAACATAGTTGAACTTGATAAAGAGACTTCCGTACTGGTTGAAGGTGAAATTAAGGTAAAAGATGTGGGTAAGCCTATTCTTCCCTGCATATTTAAAGAAACCTCACATTATGGTTTATGTGATCTTGGCACCGCAGTTAATGTTATATCTTATGATTTTTATTTAGAAATAAAAGAAGAGATAGTACCGGCTAAAATAGAGAATCCTGATATGGCAATCATGTTAGCTAATAAATCTCTTAGAGTTCCAATGGGAGTAGTTGAAGATGCAACTGTCACAATTGGCAATGAAAATTTTCCTATCGATTTTGTAGTTGTTGATATGCCAGCTGACACTCTTTGCCCAATTATATTTGGAAGAAACTTTTTGAATGATTTAGGTGCCAAAGTTGATTTCAAAAAGGAGTTTGTGTCTCTTAAGCTTGGGGAAGCATAAAAAGAATCCCACTTTTCCAAATTTAAAGACAGACCTCTACAAATACAAGAAGAAGAGAAAGGAAAAACTATTGAGGAGATGACAACTCTCTTCTTTAGTAATCAAGTAGAATAAGAAAATGAAGGCTCAAATTATGAAGAATTAATTATGGAGGACAGGTCCCTAGAAGAATTAGAAAGTGAATTCGGTTCGCTTCCCATTTTAGGGCCTGCAACTGATGAGGCTTTTGAAGAGCCAGAAAAGAGAGGGGACGAGGAATTACCGCCCCCAGAATTGAATACTTTACCAGATAATCTTAAATATATATTTTTGGACAATACAAATAAATTCCATGTTATTATTAGTGCTAAACTTTCAGGGGATGACGAAGAAGAACTCATGAAAGTACTTAAGGAGCATCGCAAGGCCTTTGGGTACTCAATGGATGATTTGAAGGGCATTAGTCGCATGATAATTGTCCATCAAATATTCATGGAGGAAGGTGCTGAACCAGTTGCAGAGTTTAATTGACGGCTGAAGCCCGAAATGAAGGAAGTGGTAAGAAAAGAAATAGTACGCCTACTGGATGCAGGTATAATATATCCTGTAAAATAAAGCGAATGGGTAAGTCCTGTTCATTGTGTTCCTAAGAAGGGCGGTTTTACTATTGTTCCTAATGAAAATAATAAATTGATACCTACTAGAACTATTGTCGGACATAGGATGTGTATAGATTTCAGGAAATTGAATGAAGAAACAAGGAAAGATCACTATCATTTATCGTTCATAGACCAAACTTTAGAGAGGTTAGGAAACCACACTCATTTTTTTTACTTGGACTGATACTCTGGTTTTTCCCAAATAGCTGTTCATCCTGATGACCAACTTAAAACAACTTTCATTAGTCCTTATGGTTTACATGCTTACCGACGCATGCCTTTTGGTTTATGTAATGCTCCATCTACTTTTCAAAGATCCATGACTACCATTTTTGCAGATTTTATAGAATTAATAATGTAAGTATTTATGGATGACTTTTCCGTCTATGGAACTTCATTTACTAGTTGCTTGGATAATTTCAAAAGGGTTTTGCAGCATTGCAAAGAAACCAATCTTGTTCTAAACTAAGAGAAGTGCCATTTCAGGGTCAAAGAAGGTGTAGTACTCATACATAAGGTATCAGGTAAGGGTATTAAAGTAGACAGAGCTAAGGTCAAAGCAATAGAGAGAATGCCACAACCAAGGGATATAAAAGGTATAAGAAGTTTTCTTGGTCATGTGGGTTTTTATTGAAGGTTTATTAGGAATTTCTCTAGCATTTCTAAACCCTTAACTAACCTATTGCAAAAGGGAGTAAGATTTAATTTTGATGATAAATGCCTTATTGCCTTTGACAAACTTAAACACGCTTTATCTCATGCTCCTATCATTAAACCACCTATATAGGATATGACTTTTGGTTTAATATGTGAAGCTAGTGATGATGTTGTAGGAGTAACTCTAGGACAACATATAGGTCGCAGATTTAATATTATACATCATGCTAGTAGAACTCTTAATAGTGCTCAAAAGAATTATCCTAAGGAAGAAAGAGAACATTTTGCTGTATTTTTATCTTGCGGCAAATTTCGTTCTTATACAGCTGATGCTAAAGTAAGAGTTCATACAGATTGTGATGGTTTAAAAGAACTCCTTGAGAGGAAAAATCATAAGCCAAGACTGATCCGTTGGATCCTTTAACTTTAAGAATTTGAATTGTAGATTATGTAGAGGAAAAAATAAAGATATTATATGCAGTATCCATATTTGCCCAGCAAGGCACCAATCTTATTGAGATAAACTTTAGTCCTGGTGATTTTAGTTTACGAGAATTATTAGATGAACTAAGGTCAATTCCTCTAAAAGATAAGAAGTACTTGTTGTTGTAGGAGCTTGTCATCCCCGACTAAATAAACGGTAAGTACAAGGTAAGTTTTCTTTTTTTAAATAAGTGATTTGTCTTCATAATTTATACTCCTGAAATTTTTACCTTTAAATTCCTCGTGTATTTTTGAAGTTTTGGAGGGTTTTTACCAACTATACGGCCACAAGTATATGGCCGGATAATTTGCTCCTGTCGTATAGTTGGTCGTTAAAAATATTGTAGTCCCTTCGCAAAAACTTTCGATGTCTGGAAACTATACGACCGCAACTATACGGCCAAAGAATTTGCTCCCGCCGTATAGTTGGTCACTAAATGTTCGGGCATGTCTGATTCTTTTTTGTTTTATTCAAAAAGGGTTTTTTCGGTTCCAAAACAGTAACCTAACCGACCTGGGCTCGAGATATTTGGAAATATTTGCCCGGAACCAACTATACGATCTCAACTATACGGTCCGCGCCTGTATAGTTGGTCGTTACGCAGCTGGATTTTTCCAAATCCGTGATTTCTTTCCATGTTCCGTTAAGATTCTTTTCTTGGGCGTACTTTGGTGTTTCTCGCGAGTTTTACCGACCTCTGAACCCCCTTATATACTTCCATTGTGTTTCTCTCTAATCATAATCACTAGGAACCAATCTACCTCTTGTTCATACATGAGGATACACAACCATAGAGCAACCAGGGGGCGAGAGGCCAAGGAGAGAAGTTCCTATGGAGATCGGGAGCAATAGCAAGCAAAACAAGGAGATCAAGACCATCTCTATGGAGTTTCTTGATGACTACAAAGGACGTCGGAAGAGGGAGTTGAAAGCCCTCTAGCTGAAGATTGTAGAGGTGGATAAGGAGGCGCTAGGGACACCCATGCATCTTCAGTTGCTGCAACTTTATCTTGATAAACTTGATGAAGATATTAAGAAGACAACTGGATCGGGTTTTTCTATGAGTCTTAAGGCGATACAAACCCTCCAAGATAACAATGAGATCATTAAAGAACAAGTGAAAGTGCTGGAGAGGAATAATCTTTTCTACAAGATGCGTATTAAGGAACTGGAGGCTGTCAATTAATCCCTGTATCTCAGGCTAGCCCGTGAAGAGAAGATACGACGTGCCATGGCGCCACAGTGATCTACAATAATCATGGTATCAAATAATCGCGAGGGATTATTTGATCCCGCCTGGCTTGATTCCAAGCTTGGGGATATCTTTAAGACCTTGTAATCTATCTTATAATTTTTATATTACTATTTTAGATTTGCATTAGTTTGAGCTTAGAAATAAAGCTTGCATCATTAGAATTCCCTTCAAGAATAGTCGATCCCTTTTATGAAATTCCGAGTTTATTATCATATTGAGTTTATGCTTGTCTTATTAGATATATGAATGGCTTGAGTATAATCTTACTTGCACTTGATAATAGCAATAGGAGTATTCCACACCATTGGTATTAATGGAACATACAAAGATAATTTCTTCAATGCGTTGTAAGTTCATGGTTTGATTTTACAAAGGAAAAATTATCTAATCAGTTAAGTTGAGAAAGAAACCTTGAACAAAGTAAAATTAAAAGTGCTATGAAATTAGAGTAAGAACAAGACGAGGTAGAGTATTCAAGCTATAAGTATGCTTCATATACAATTGGAATTTGGTAATTGAGATTGTTAAACTTTGAAATACTACATGAAGTGGAATGTATGGCTAGCTCCTTTGCACAACACTTAAACAAAAGTGTGAGCATATAAAAAAAGAAAAGAGAAAAAAAATGTGCAAAGAGCAAATAGGCATACACCACTATCTTGTGGTGAGACAAAGGAACGTTTGAGTTTTTAAATCCCAAGTGGACGTGTTAATCCTAAAATGCTTGGGAATACCTCGCTAACTCATTCGGTCGAACTGAAACACTTATACATCATATTGAGAGTAATCTTTTGTGAACTGTTAAATGCTAAGTGTGGAAGCCTGCTAATATTATTCGGATGGTTCGAGTAAGGTACTATTCATGAACTTATTCCTATGTATCATATATGATAAACACATGCTGCAACAAACTCATTTATTTTATCGACTCAACTTCATGAAAATGAGGATCACATCCATTAAGCTAACCTTGCTCGGGACAAGCAAGAGTCTAAGCTTGGGGAATTTTATGAGTGCATATTTGCATCATGTTTTATATTATTATTTTGCACTGCGGTGGTAGGATCTTGGTATTTTACGGTGTTCGCGCACATCTTTTATGTCTATTTTCACCAGGATCAGGACAGATGATGGATACGATGGACACAATCCTTGGACCAGTAGTATTGGAGCGAAAAGGAGTCAAAAACAGCATAATCGCTAATTTGGTAAATATCAATAACACTAGAAGAAAACCCAAGGCGATCGCGGCAACCAGTGGGTTTAACGACCAACTATATAGCGGGAACGTTTTCTCCGGCCGTATAGTTGCCACCACCACGACCTCTTCAAATAGTTTCGCCCCGTGCAATCGGATTAGGGAGACGACATATAGAACGACCAGAAATCACAGAAATCTCACCTCCAGAAGGGATCTGGAGGGGGAACTCATCCACCGGGGATCCATCTTCGCCCTACGCAGATCTGAGAGGCTAAGGCATCAATCTTCATCATCAAACGCTGCATCACCACCATCTCCATCCATCTCATCTACATCTTGTCTAGATCTTGTTATAATTTCCATACTCGTTGTGGATTTATTGTAAGATCCCTCCCTTTATAAGGTAAGGATCCCTGTGATTGCAATGCTAGTCCCTGGATCAATGCTAGCATCCACAGTTTAAGATGAAGTACACAGAAACAAAGGTCCTTATTACATATCATTCCAGAGACAAACATAGTCTTTTACAAACTCCATGGCCACAGGCCTAATACAAGAGTTCAAATATATAATAAGATAAATAAGTATTCATCTTCATGTGCCACAGGCAAGCATGTTGAGTGTAGACTCATAACCCCTAATCATCATCAGAATAACCTGCAACATCACAAGTTACAGCCACAGTGGGTCAATACATTGGAATAGTATTGGCAAGTGATACCTTAGTAGAATTTTAGTAGTCTAGATACTATATGCATTTTGGCTAAGTGTAGCTTAGGCTTGCTTTGCTCAAAATAGGTTTTACCTATCAGTTGAAAACACTAAGTTTTTCTTTGACAAAACTTTCCCATGGAACCACCAATATAAATTGGTGAACCTTCACCCTTGTTCAACCACAAGTTTTAACTTAGAAATTGGGATGAGGAGATTCTTGATAGCTTCCATGTCTTGATGCTCAAGTTGTCCAATACCAAGGACATGGCTAAGTACTTAGATTCTTCCATCTGCAGAGGTTGTGCACTTTCCCCACAAGACTTGATTTTCACTAAGACAGGACCTTTCAGAAGCCTTCCCTTAGACCAAATGGACGCGTTCCAACCTATCATCCCACTACCACCAACTGTCCAAATGGCTAAGTTATTGCAACCTATGTGATCCAGGCAGAGCCCATATTGCCATGTGGCTGCACTAGAAGCTTCTTAACATATGGCATCTCAAATCCCTTTGTTCCTGGGTGGCTTTCCACAAGTGAGATACACAAGGTAAACCATAGAAATGGGCCTTGTGTAACCACTCAACACAAACCATTCTTTCCATTCCACCCACGTGTTTCATTCACTTAGTTGTTTTTATTAAGCAAAAACACAAGTCCAAAGACTTAGAAATATTTTCTCAGCATGGATATATAATGTAACATCCCTAAAATCATGTTTCAAACTCATGCATATCATCCATGCATCCATGATCATGTAGGATTCCATTTTCAAAAATCATTTCAAAACAGGAGCATATATGCTCATTATTTTATGTATGAATGTTCTAGCCTTGGTGCTACATACTATTGAGAAAGGCACTTATATTCTATCAGTATAGTTTTGAATCCTAACTTAAATGATTCCAAAGGTTTGAGCCAAGTTTCAAAACAAGTATGAAATAAAACCAAGGTTTATGCCTTTTATTATATCTCCAAAAGGCTTGTTTTTTTTCAATTGACTCAAGTAGGTTTGAGTGAACAGATGTGTTTGGCACTTATTTGAGTACAAGATTTATTGTACAAAAGTCCAGAAAAGTTCTGAAATCAACCAGATTTGAATTGGAGTTTGAAAATCCTTTTTAGAAAAGCAAACAGAAAAAGAAGAAGTTTAAAAGAGAAAAAAATAAGCAAACAGTTGAATCTGGCCCAACCAGCCCAACTAGCCCAGCAACCCCCCCGCGAAGCGTTTTCTTTACTCACACCCGCACCCGCTAGGTCACTGACAGCCTGGACCCACTCCCTCTCTCGCTGACAGCCGCGGCCCACACGGCGTCATCGTCTCCACCCCGGCGACGTGTTCTTCCCCAAATCAAGCGAGCGTTTCCTGTTTAATATCATGTCGTCAAATCCCGTTGATTGCAGGAGTGATTCACGCCCCCGTATCGCCTACTGAAACCCCCTCTGCCCCCTCTCCATTTCCCCCCAGACTTCGAGCACAGAGCGCCCCCAGGCTGCCCGTAATCACCCTTGCACCGTCGCGGATAGAGCCCACTCCGGCGACCAATTCCGGTGAGCCCCGTGCGCCCCTTCCCCTCTAGTTCATGCAGACAGCCTCGCAACTTCTTTGCGCACATTCTGACACCATTAGTTCATCCTATACTGCCCCAGGTCGTCGACTTCATCAAGCACTGCAAGCTCCCGACGACGTCTTCAACTCCGGCGACTAAATTCGGTGAGCCCCGTGTTCCCCTTTGCCTCTGATTCACACGAGCATGTTCGCCGTAGCCTTGCGCACCCCCTGATGCCTTTGATTCGTGCTAGGGTGACCCGGAGCGCCACCAACGACTTCGTCACCGAACACCCGACGCTGTCTTCAACTCCGACGAGCCCGTGCCGGCGTGTCCGTGCGCCCCTTGTCAAGCCGTCACCATGTTGAGCTTCAGTACACCGTCGCGAGTCTAGTAAGCACCTCCGACGACCCTAGAGCCCCCTGTAGCCACCACGCCGCTGTAGACAGAGCCGCCGCCTCCAGTCGTCGCCTCTAGCGCCGCCAAAGTGTGGTCGTTTGATCGCGCGCTGTAGGATCCAGATCTGACGGGCTAGATAGAACACTTAAGCGAAGGGGTACGAGTAGATCTGGGCCATGCAGATTAAGTTAGATCTAACGGCCAGTGTGCGTGATCCTGAGCGAACCGGTACGCACCAATCAGGACATGACGCGTGGCCAGGAATTAGATTTAAAATCAGATTTTGAATCTATTAGTTGTTTGATTTTGTTTTAGCCATAACTTTTGTTTCCCACGTTCAAATTTGATGAATTTTATATCAATGGAATCAGGAGAGAAAGCCCTTTCCAAATATGCAATGTGTTTAATGTTTTGATTCTGTTAAAATGGTTTTATTTACAGAAACATGTGTAGGCCTATTTTGTGTATATTAATTACTTGAGAAATGTTTTAGTGTTCAAATAAAGTTTGTTTGGCAAGTTTTGAACTTGTTTATGAACCAGTACTGTGCACTTGTCTTGTTAAGTATAAAAAAATCATCACATATCATATTGCATGCATCCATATATTTTTGCTTGTATTTATTTTGTATGTGATTTGTTGCTATGATTTTATGTGTAGATTTTGGTGCAAATAGTGATTGTGATTGTGAGGAGTGTAGCTACTCTCCAAAATACCAAGGCAAGTGGTGTTTCATGATATTTTTATCCCTATGTTTTCTACTAAGCATTAGAACTATTTTGCTAGTCTTGCATGTTATATTTTGCTTATATACTATGCTTGGGAAATGCTAGTAGTTGTAGAATTGCTAGAAATTTCTAAGTTAAGATTCCTATCTATGCCATGCTTAGCCTAGCTAGTAGCAACTAAGGGTGGTGAAATATACATGCTATGATAAAAATATTTCTAAGTCTTTGGACTTGTGTTTTTCCTAATAAAACAACTAAGTGAATGAAACACCTGGGTGGAATGGAAGGAATGGTTTATGTTGAGTGGTTACACAAGGCCCATTTCTATGGTTTACCTTGTGTATCTCACTTGTGGAAAGCCACCCAGGAACAAAGGGATTTGAGAGGCCAAATGTTAAGAAGCTTCTAGTGCAGCCACTTGGAAATATGGGCTCTGCCTGGATCATATAGGTTGCAATAACTTAGCCATTTGGGCAGTTGGTGGTAGTGGGATTGATAGGTTGGAGTGCGTCCATTTGGTCTAAGGGAAGGCTTCTGAAAGGTCCTGTCTTGGTGAAAATCAAGTCTTGTGGGGAAAGTGCACAACCTCTGCAGATGGAAGAATCTAAGTACTTAGCCATGTCCCTGGAAAAGGACAACTTGAGCATCAAGACATGGAAGCTATCAAGAATCTCCTCATCCCAATTTCTAAGTAAAACTTGTGGTTGAACAAGGGTGAAGGACCTCAATGTCTATTGGTGGTTCCTTGGGAAAAGTTTTGACAAAGAAAAACTTAGTGATTTCAAATAATAGGCAAAACCTATTTTGAGCAAAGCAAGCCTAAGCTACACTTAGCCAAATTGCATATAGTATCTAGTCCACCAAAATTATACTAAGGTATCACTTGCCAATACTATTCCAATGTATTGACCCACTGTGGCTGTAACTTGTGATGTTGTAGGTTACTCTCATGAGGATTAGGAGTCATGAGTCTACACTCAACATGTTTGCCCGTGGCACATGAAGATGAAGACTTTTATCTATTTACTTATTTAAACTCTTGTACTAGGCCTGTGGCCTTGGAGTTGTAAAGACTACGTTTGTCTCTGGAATGACTGTAATAATGACCTTTGTTTCTGTGTACTTCATCTTAAACTGTGGATGCTAGCATTGATCCAGGGACTAGCATTGCAATCATAGGGATCCTTTTCCTTTACAAAGGAGGGATCTTACAGATGGTATCAGAGCACTGTGTTGCCTGTAGGATTATGACCCTAGGATTGGAAACCACTAAGGAAAATTTTTCAACAACTTCCACACTTGTCTATTCTTCTCGTAAACTTTTCTAATCTTCTTTCTCATCTATATTTGTAGATGAACTCCATCAACGAAGCCGTGAAGAAGGGACCACTCATGACAATGACTTTGGAATGTGAGACAGAGTTCCCCAAGTCTCTCAAGGACCTCATGGTTGCAATGGGAATACATGGTGCAGCTGTGTACAAAGGTTTTCCTGTGATGGATGAAGGAGTTGAGTACTGGTGGGTGCAACTTCACTTGTATAAAAACAAGGAAGACAACCACAAAGAATCAGGATTCTGCATGGTCACCAATTCAGTGGTGCACACTACATTCTTTGATTTAGCAAGGGATGCAGCTTGGAAATCCATCAAAGAACTTGGTGATAGAGTCAAGTGAAGAATGCTCAACTTCCAAAATGACCTAAAGGAAGAGAAGAAACATACCCAAGAGTTGGAGGCTACCAACCAAACCTTAAGAGGAGACATTATAGACTTAGTAATGGAGTCATGTGCTCAAGATAGAATGATTGCTTCTAGAAATATTGTGTTAGCCAACATATCTAGTGAGTTGGGATTGTAATGTACTTCGTTAGTTGGACCACCACTTATCACCTTATCTTCCAAAAGTTGCTTAAAATAAGTTGAACCTTGGTTGTTGTAATGGATCCATGTATTCCATGACATGTGTGTTTTGATTTCCAAAGATATGCATGTGATGCTTTGCCTTGTGTTTATCTTAAATTGTGTTGTTTCTAACTTTTTCTATCTTATTAAATAGATACCTAATGTTACCATCAACACTGTTGAAGAGTTCCAAGGAACTCGTTTTGGCCCTTGTATTATTGAGCTCACTACTTTGCTCAATCTCCCTCTTCCTACCATCATGGTACTTCCCCTCACCAAGTTTGAGAGGAAAGACCTCTGGGGCTTCAAGGTCAATCAGCCCGGATGCTAGACTGAGCCTACCACGGAGGCTATCATCTTCAAGCTCATGCACGATGACAAGGAGAGAGGCCATGAGGTAGTCATGCATGACTTGATTGGACGTCTGTTAGGGAGACACTCTCGACAGGTTAGAGGTACTCACTTCCACGCCTTCGGTAGACGTGATGAGGATGGAGAGGCCATCGACTTCGAGGACACTTCGAGGGAGACAGCAGAGCCGATTCGTCTATACCTCCAGGACTTAGAGGTTCTTCTTAGGCACGTGGACACCGATAGGACCAACGTCATGCTTAGCAATGACGAACTCCAGGTGCAGCTTCGTGAGAAGGACAAGCTCTTCGCGGAGCAAGATGAGATAGTCAAGGAGATGGAGGCCAAGTTCGAGAGTCAGGACAGAAAGTTCAAGAGTCAAGAGAAGCGAGTCCAAGATAGGAACAAGAGGATTCGAGACATGACTGCAGAACTAGAGAACAAGGACTTAGAGCTCGAGCATAAGCAGACTGTGATTGAGAGGCTTCGTTCTCAGAAGAGGGCTCTCAAAGCCAAAGTAGAGACCTTGACCACCAATGTCGAGGAATACAAGACCGCTATGGAGAATGCAGGTCTTACCTTTGTTGAGGAGGAGGTTGATGCCGAGGAGTAGTGATGACTACTCATTTATCATTTATTTATCATGCTTTTCATTGAGTCGCAATGACCATCCAACATGTGGATGGCTTGCTATTGGTGTGTTTACTTTGCAAACTTGTCGTTTATGTTGTTGAACTATTTTTATTATGATGCATGTTTGGTGATTGTTTATGTGATGTATTGTGCATGTTAGCATCTATGGGTATCTCATTCTTATCTCTATTGAACAAACCACAGATGCCTCCCCATCGTGCCAATCCCAACCTCAACAACAACAACATCACCCCTGAGATGCAGCAAATGATGACAGCTCAGACTCAGCTGATGCTTATGATGACTACGTTCATCCAGAACCAGAACAACAACAACAATAACAATAACAATAACAATAACAACAACAACAACAATCAGAACAACCCACCGGGTTTTGACATGCTTACCAGGTTCTTGAGATTGAGGCCAGCGAAGTTCTCAAGAACAACTGATCCTATGGTGGCCAATGATTGGCTATGCTCTGTGAACAAGGACTTGGTAACAGTTGGCTGTACTGATGAAGAGAAAGTCAGATTTGCAGCTCATTTGTTGGAAGGACCAGCAGCCACTTGGTGGGATAACTTCCAGATCACCACTCCCATTGAGGATGTGACATGGGCTATCTTTGAAGATGGTTTCTGTACTGCTCACATCTCATCCGGAGTGATGAGTTTGAAGAAGAAAGAGTTCCATAATCTGAAGCAGAGCCACCGCAGCGTGGCTGAATATATTGAGGAGTTCAATAATCTGGCGCGTTATGCACCGGATGAAGTTGACACTGATGCTAAGAGGAAGGAAAAGTTCCTTGAAGGGTTGAATGATGAACTAAACCTGCAGCTATCAGTGGCCTATGTTCCCACATACCAGTCTCTTTGTGATAAGGCTGCTATTTTGGAGAACAAAATGAAGCAAGTTGAGAGTAGAAAGAGAAAGCACTCGGACAAGCACAGCTCGGGATCGTCTCACAAATGTTCCCATTATGATGATAGTGGAAGCTCAGGATCCCACAAGCATGGGAAATTCAACAAGCACCACAACCACAACCGTCATCATGACAACAAGCATCACCGTAGTCATGACAATGACAAGTACAAGAACCACAAGGGTGGATATAAGAGCCACCACAGTGGTAGTGGAAGTGGCAGTGGAAGCCAGCCTGTCAAGAAGGATATTAGTCAGGTTGAGTGTTTCAAGTGCAAGAAGATGGGGCATTATGAAAATGAATGCACGGAAAAGAAAGTTGAAGGACCCAACAAGCCTAACCCTTTTCAGAAGGGACAAGTGAACCACATCAATGTGGATGAAATCTATGAAGAGCCAGATGCTGTTGCTGGTAAGTTCAAACTCAATTCTATTCCAGCACTTGTTCTTTTTGATACTGGAGCATCGCATTCATTCATATCAAAAGCATTTGTTGATAGAAATGGGTTTCCAACTGAAAACATTGGGTGTCCAATAAAAGTTAGTTCTCCAGGTGGAGATATGATAGTAAGTCTTGGATGCCGGGATCTAGTAATAGAGTTTGGAAAGCATAAGTTTCCAGTGAGTCTGATAATCCTAGATTCCCAAGGACTGGATGTAATTTTGGGAATGGATTGGATGGCTAAGTATGAAGGAGTACTAGATTGTGCTAATCGTACTGTTGCACTCACAGCCCCGGAAAAGAAACGGATTAGATTCAAGTCTAACTTTGAATCAAAAGGGAGTAAGATAAATTCTCTTAAGGGGGTTAGCATAGACAATGTGCCTATTGTGAGTGACTATCCGGATGTGTTTCCGGAAGAATTGTCGGGAATGCCACCAGATAGAGATGTGGAATTTCTTATTGATTTGCTACCAGGATCTGAACCAATAGCAAAGAGACCGTACAAGATGTCAGTTGATGAACTGAAAGAACTCAAGAAACAACTTGGAGAACAGTTGCAGAAAGGTTTTATGAAACCAAGTTCTTCATCTTGGGGAGCACCAGTTTTATTTGTGGAAAAGAAAGATAGAAGTCAAAGGTTATGCATAGATTACCGTTCACTCAATGAGGTGACTATCAAGAACAAATACCCTTTGCCTAGAATCAATGACTTGTTTGATCAGTTAGAAGGAGCTTGTGTGTTCTCAAAGATTGATCTCCGGTCAGGTTATTTTCAGCTGAAAATAAGGGAACAAGACATACCCAAGACAGCTTTCAGCACAAGGTATGGATTGTATGAGTATACCGTGATGCCATTTGGTTTAACCAATGCACCAACATACTTCATGAATATGATGAACAAGGTGTTCATGGAATTTCTTGATAAGTTTGTTGTCATTTTCATCGATGACATTTTAATCTACTCCAAGAGAAAAAAAGAGCATGAAGGACATTTGCGTTTGATACTTGAGAAGCTTAGAGAGCATAAACTGTATGCCAAATTCAGCAAGTGTGAATTCTGGCTAAATGAAGTTGGTTTGCTTGGACACGTTGTGTCAGGAGATGGTGTGGCAGTTGATCCTGCTAAAGTTTCAGATGTAACTGAATGGGAATCTCCCAAGTCAGTGAAAGAGGTTCGTAGTTTCCTTGGCTTAGCAGGTTACTACAGAAGGTTCATTGAGAATTTCTCCAAGATAGCTAAGCCTATGACAGAATTGCTGAAGAAAGACAAGAAATTTGCTTGGTCTAAAGGTTGTGAACTCAGCTTTCAAGAATTGAAGAAGAGACTCGTGACAGCACCAGTCTTGTGTCTACCAGATTTTGAGAAGGATTTCCAAGTGTATTGTGATGCATCTCATCATGGTTTGGGTGCAGTACTTATGCAAGAAGGAAAAGTTGTGGCTTATGCCTCGAGACAACTCAAAACTCATGAAGTAAACTACCCTACTCATGATTTAGAGTTAGCCTCTGTTGTCCATGCACTCAAAACATGGAGACACTATCTTTTGGGAAAGCGATGTGAAGTGTTCACTGACCACAAGAGTTTGAAGTATATCTTCACCCAGAAAGAAATTAACATGAGACAAAGAAGATGGATAGAACTCATCAAGGACTATGACTTGAGTTTGCAATACCACCCCGGTAAAGCAAATGTTGTAGCAGATGCTCTAAGCCGTAAGGTTTTTGTGAATGGCCTTACCAAGGGAGAATTTCCAGATGATCTGTGTGCCCAATTTAGAGATCTCAGATTGGATATTGTGCCTGAAGGACATCTCATGTCTTTGGATGTTCAACCCACTTTGTTGGACAAGATCAAAGAAGCCCAGAAGACTGATAAGGAAATTGAAGAGATTAAGGAAAAGATTGGCAAGGGAAAAGCCAAAGGATTCCATGAGGACGAACAGGGTACTTTATGGCATGGGAAACGTATCTATGTTCCACAAGATCCGGAGCTTCGGAAACTGATTTTACAAGAAGCACATAACTCACCATATTCTATTCATCCGGGTAACACCAAGATGTACATGGATATGAAAGAAAGATTTTGGTGGAATAATCTCAAGAAGGACATCGCCGAACATATTGCTTTGTGTGATGTATGTAGCAGAGTGAAGGCGGAACATCAGAAACCAGCAAGTTTGATTCAACCACTACCTATTCCTGATTGGAAGTGGGACAAGATTAGTATGGATTTCATTACCGGATTACCAATGACCCGGTCAGGATATGATTCTATTTGGGTAGTAGTGGATCGCCTAACTAAAGTGTCTCATTTCATACCCGTGAAGACAACCTATACAAGTGCTAAGTTGGCCAAGATCTATATGAGTAGAATTGTATGTCTACATGGAGTACCTAAGAGTATTGTGTCAGATAGAGGAACCCAGTTCACTTCTCATTTTTGGAGGCAATTACATGAGTCATTGGGAACGAGGTTGGAATTCAGCACTGCCTTTCATCCTCAGACTGATGGACAGACAAAAAGGACTAATAAGATTCTTGAAGATATGTTGAGGGCATGTGCCCTAGACTATGGAGCCAGTTGGGATGAAAGTCTGCCTTACGCAGAATTATCTTACAATAACAGCTATCAAGCCAGTATTGAGATGGCACCATTTGAGTTTCTCTATGGGAGAAAGTGTACCACCCCATTGCTATGGAATGGTGTGGGAGAAAGAAGTCTGTTCGGACCAGAACTAATCAAAGAAGCCGAAGAGAAAGTCAAGTTGGTTAAGGACAGATTGAAGATAGAACAGTCCCGACAGAAGAGCTACGCAGATCCTAAGCGTAGAGAAGTCACCTATGAAGTTGGTGATAGAGCTTATCTTAGAGTGTCACCACTTCGTGGAGTGAAAAGATTTGGAGTCAAAGGTAAATTGGCCCCAAGATATGTTGGACCCTTCAAGATTCTGAGTCGTAAAGGAGAAGTTGCTTATGAGATTGAATTGCCAGTCTTTGTCAGCAGTTCATAATGTGTTCCATGTGAGTCAACTTAAGAAATGTCATCCAGAAATGGAAGAAACTTCATTGAAGGATACTATACCCTTAGAAGAGGTTCAATTGGAAAGTGATCTTACTTATGAAGAGAAACCTATCAAGATTCTTGAGACTGCAGAAAGAGTTACTCGGACCAAGACTATTAAGTTCTGCAAAGTTCAATGGAACCATCATTCCGAAGAGGAAGCAACATGGGAAAGAGAAGATGATCTTTGGAAAGAGCACCCTCACCTATTTGCTAGCCAATCCGAATCTCGAGGGCGAGATTCACCTTAAGGGGGTTAGATTTGTAACATCCCTAAAATCATGTTTCAAACTCATGCATATCAGCCATGCATCCATGATCATGTAGGATTCCATTTTCAAAAATCATTTCAAAACAGGAGCATATATGCTCATTATTTTATGTATGAATGTTCTAGCCTTGGTGCTACATACTATTGAGAAAGGCACTTATATTCTATTAGTATAGTTTTGAATCCTAACTTAAGTGATTCCAAAGGTTTGAGTCAAGTTTCAAAACAAGTATGAAATAAAACCAAGGTTTATGCCTTTATTATATCTCCAAAAGGCTTGTTTTTTTTCAATTGACTCAAGTAGGTTTGAGTGAACAGATGTGTTTGACACTTATTTGAGTACAAGATTTATTGTACAAAAGTCCAGAAAAGTTTTGAAATCAAACAAATTTGAATTGGAGTTTGAAAATCCTTTTTAGAAAAGCAAACAAAAAACAAAAAGTTTAAAAGAGAAAAAAATAAGCAAACATTCGAATCTGGCCCAATAGCCCAACTAGCCTAGCAACCCCCCCCCCCCCGCGAAGCGTTTTCTTTACTCACACCCGCACCCGCTAGGTCGCTGACAGCCTGGACCCACTCCCTCTCTCTTTCTCTCGCTGACAGTCGCGGCCCACACGGCGTCATCGTCTCCACCCCGACAACGTGTTCTTCCCCAAATCAAGCGAGCGTTTCCTGTTTAATATCGCGTCGTCAAATCCCGTTGATTGCAGGAGTGATTCACACCCCCGTCTCGCCTACTTAAACCCCCTCTGCCCCCTCTCCATTTCCCCCCAGACTTCGAGCACGGAGCGCCCCCAGGCTGCCCGTAATCACCCTTGCACCGCCGCGGACAGAGCCCACTCCGGCGATCAATTCCGGTGAGCCCCGTGCGCCCCTTCCCCTCTAGTTCATGCAGACAGCCTCGCAACTTCTTTGCGCACATTATGACACCATTAGTTCATCCTATACTGCCCCAGGTCGTCGACTTCATCAAGCACTACAAGCTCCCGACGACGTCTTCAACTCCGGCGACTAAATTCGGTGAGCCCCGTGTTCCCCTTTGCCTCTGATTCACACGAGCGTGTTCGCCATAGCCTTGCGCACCCCCTGATGCCTTTGATTCGTGCTAGGGTGACCCGGAGCGCCGCCAACGACTTCGTCACCGAACACCCGACGCTGTCTTCAACTCCGACGAGCCCGTGCCGGCGTGTCCGTGCGCCCCTTGTCAAGCCGTCGCCACGTTGAGCTTCAGTACACCGTCGTGAGTCTGGTAAGCACCTCCGACGACCCCAGAGCCCCCTGTAGCCACCGCGCCGCCGTAGACAGAGCCGCCACCGCCAGTCGTCGCTGCTAGCGCTGCCAAAGTGTGGTCGTTTGATCGCGCGCCGTAGGATCCAGATCTGACGGGCTAGATAGAACACTTAAGCGAAGGGGTACGAGTAGATCTGGGCCGTGCAGATTAAGTTAGATCTAACGTCCGGTGTGCGTGATCGTGAGCGAACTGGTACGCACCAATCAGGACATGACGCGTGGCCAGGAATTAGATTTAAAATCAGATTTTGAATCTATTAGTTGTTTGATTTTGTTTTAGCCATAACTTTTGTTTCCCACGTTCAAATTTGATGAATTTTATATCAATGGAATCAGGAAAGAAAGCCGTTTCCAAATATGCAATGTGTTTAAAGTTTTGCTTCTATTAAAATGGTTTTATTTACAGAAACATGTGTAGGCCTATTTTGTGTATATTAATTACTTGAGAAATGTTTTACTGTTAAAATAAAGTTTGTTTGGCAAGTTTTGAACTTGTTTATGAACCAATACTGTGCACTTGTCTTGTTAAGTATAAAAAAATAATCAAATATCATATTGCATGCATCCATATATTTTTGCTTGTATTTATTTTTGCCTGTATTTCTTTTGTATATGATTTTATGTGTAGATTTTGGTGCAAATAGTGATTGTGAGGAGGGTAGCTACTCTCCAAACTACCAAGGCAAGTGGTGCTTCATGATATTTTTATCCCTATGTTTTCTACTAAGCATTAGAACTATTTTGCTAGTCTTGCATGTTATATTTTTCTTATATACTATGCTTGGGAAATCCTAGTAGTTGTAGAATTGCTAGAAATTTCTAAGTTAAGATGCCTATCTATGCCATGCTTAGCCTAGCTAGTAGCAACTAAGGGTGGTGAAATATACATGCTATGATAAAAATATTTTTAAGTCTTTGGACTTGTGTTTTGCCTAATAAAACAACTAAGTGAATGAAACACCTGGGTGGAATGGAAGGAATGGTTTATGTTGAGTGGTTACACAAGGCCCATTTCTATGGTTTACCTTGTGTATCTCACTTGTGGAAAGCCACCCAGGAACAAAGGGATTTGAGAGGACAAATGTTAAATAGATTCTAGTGCAGCCACTTGACAATATGGGCTCTGCCTGGATCATATAGGTTGCAATAACTTAGCCATTTGGACAGTTGGTGGTAGTGGGATTGATAGGTTGGAGCGCGTCCATTTGGTCTAAGGGAAGGCTTCTGAAAGGTCCTGTCTTGGTGAAAATCAAGTCTTGTGGGGAAAGTGCACAACCTCTGCAGATGGAAGAATCTAAGTACTTAGCCATGTCCCTGGAAAAGGACAACTTGAGCATCAAGACATGGAAGCTATCAAGAATCTCCTCATCCCAATTTCTAAGTAAAACTTGTGGTTGAACAAGGGTGAAGGACCTCAATGTCTATTGGTGGTTCCTTGGTAAAAGTTTTGACAAAGAAAAACTTAGTGATTTCAACTAATAGGCAAAACCTATTTTGAGCAAAGAAAGCCTAATCTACACTTAGCCAAATTGCATATAGTATCTAGTCCACCAAAATTATACTAAGGTATCACTTTCCAATACTATTCCAATGTATTGACCCACTGTGGCTGTAACTTGTGATGTTGCAGGTTACTCTGATGAGGATTACGAGTCATGAGTGTACACTCAACATGTTTGCCTGTGGCACATGAAGATGAAGACTTTTATCTATTTACTTATTTAAACTCTTATACTAGGCCTGTGGCCTTGGAGTTGTAAAGACTATGTTTGTCTCTGGAATGACTGTAATAATGACCTTTGTTTCTGTGTACTTCATCTTAAACTGTGGATGCTAGCATTGATCCAGGGACTAGCATTGCAATCACAGGGATCCTTTTCCTTTACACTGGAGGGATCTTACATATAACCACCCTTGGTTGCTACTAGCTAGGCTAAGCATGGCAATTATAAGCATCTTAACTTCTAAATTTCTAGCAATTCTACAACTACTAGGATTTCCCAAGCATAACATATAGATCAAAATACTCTTGCAAGCCCTATACAAAATATTTCTAATGCATAGTTGAAAAACATAGGAATAAAATCATGAAGCACCACTTGCCTTGGTAGTTTGGGGAGTAGCAACAATCTTCACAATCACAATCACTATTTGCACCAAAATCTACACATAAAATAATGACACCAAATCACATACACAATATATACAAACAAAAATATATGAATGCATGCAAATGCCATGTGATGATTTTTCTACACCAAACAATACAAGTACACAGTACTGAATCATAAACAAGTTCAAAACATTCCAAATAAACTTTATTTGAATAACATAACATTTTTCAAATAATTACTATACACAAATTATGCCTACAAATGTTTCTGTAAAAACAATCATTTTAACAGAGGCAAAATATTAAACACATTGCATAAACAGAAAGGATTTTCTCTCCTGATTCCAATGATATAAAATTTGTCAAATTTGGACATGGGATTCAAAAGTTATGAATTTTACAAGTTTAAACATCTAATAGATCTAAATTCTGTTTTTAAAACAAAGACTAGCCACGCGGCACCTTCTGATTGGTTGATACCGTTTCGCACCGGATCACACATGCGAGCCGTTAGATCTAACTTAATCTGCACGGCCCAGATCTTTTCGTACCGCTTCGCTACAGGTCTGTTTCTAATCGCTGGATCTAGATCCTACGGCCACGGATCAAACAACCACAGACGTGCGGCGCTAGCGGCGGCGATGCGGCGGCGCGGCTCTATCATAGATGTCGCTGGCGATTCAGATCGTGCGGGGAGGAGTGGAGGTGGTTACCGTGTTCGCGTGGCTGCAGTGAAGCTCAAGGTGGTCGAGGTAGGAACATGGGCGCTCGAATCTGGCTGCTATTGCTCGCCGGAGTGGAGTCTGTCGTCGGGCAAGCTCTGGCGTCGTCGGGGGCGAGGTTCTGGTGCGCTCTAAGACAAACCAGAGACGCTGTTAGATGCGCACAAGCCTGGCGAACAAGTGAGTATCTAGAAGAGAGGATGGGGTGGTCGGGAATTACCAGGAGGGGTCGCCGGAGTTGTGCTGAGCTTCGGCTGCTTCCAGAGTTGGACGGTGACGATGTTCTAGGGCGATACAGAGAAAAAAGGAGGCATGAGAAGATGCGCAAGGACATGTTGATCATGCTCGCATGAAATAGAGAAAGGGGGCGGACGGTGCTCACCGGAATCGGTCGCCAGAGGTCATCGGTGCTGCGGGGTTCTGAGCTCGAATGCACGCAGCCTGGTGGCGGAGTGGTGGCGCTAGGTGAGGGGAAATGCTCGCGGTGCAGAGGGGGTTAAATAGCCAGGAGGGGGCGGCTATTACGCGCTGCATCAATGGCAATAACGCGGGCAGTGACTGCGGCGAGGTAACGGCAGAGCGCCTCGGCTGCGCATTGATTCAGGATGATGCTGACGGGGCACGGTGGGGTCTGGCTGTCAGCGGGTCGGTGCACGCGGGCACGGTGAGAAGCAGAGAAGAAAGGGAGAACCCGGGTGGGCTGTTTTGCTTGCTGGGCTGGAATGCTGGCGCCAGGCCCAGTTGGGTTTTCTATTTCTTTTTCTTTTTCTGAGTTGATTTTCAAGAATCATTTTCAAATAAATTCAAAAGCAATTGAATTCAAACCTTTTCTGTATTTTTGTAAAGTGTAACCTTCATACTTTTGTGCATAAAATCATGTTGTCTCTCTGTACTTGCTTGGTCTCATTGATTGAACAAATAAACAGTGCCATAGTTCAAGATTTGAATAGGTTTTGCAAATGGTTTAAAACCATATTTGTTTTGGTAAATTTTTGTCCAAGCCTTGACACACAACCAAACCCACTAAAGAGAAAACTGATCTTGGTTTAAAACAAATATTCCCTCACTTGAGAGTGGAATTTAGATCAATGCATGCTCACATAAAATAATAGCACTTAGTGCTTCTGTTTTCTTGAAATGAGTTTGATATTTTATCCCTAAATGATATGCATGCATGGATGATATGCAATCTTTGAAAACATGATTTTAGGGATGTTACAAATCTAACCCCCTTAAGGTGAATCTCGCCCTCGAGATTCGGGTTGGCTAGCAAATAGGTGAGGGTGGTCTTTCCGAAGATCATCTTCTCTTTCCCATGTGGCTTCTTCTTCGGAATGATGGTTCCATTGAACTTTGTAGAATTTGATAGTCTTAGTCTGAGTAACTCTTTCTTCAGTCTCAAGAATCTTGATAGGTTTTTCTTCATAAGTGAGATCACTTTCCAATTGAACTTCCTCTAATGGTATAGTATCCTTCAAAGAAGTCTCTTCCATTTCTGGATGGCATTTCTTAAGCTGACTCACATGAAACACATTGTGAACGGCAGACAATAATTCTGGAAATTCAATCTCATAAGCTACTTCTCCTTTACAACTAAGGATCTTGAATGGTCCAACATATCTTGGGGCCAATTTACCCTTGACACCAAATCTCTTCACTCCACGAAGTGGTGACAATCTAAGATAAGCTCTATCACCCACTTCATAGGTGACTTCTCTACTCTTAGGATCTGCATAGCTCTTTTGTCGGGACTATGCTATCTTCAATCTGTCCTTAACTAGCTTGACTTTCTCTTCGGCCTCTTTGATTAGTTCTGGTCCGAACAAACTTCTTTCTCCCACACCATTCCATAACAATGGGTGGTACACTTTCTCCCATAGAGAAACTCAAAGGGTGCCATCTCAATACTGGCTTGATAGCTGTTATTGTAAGAAAATTCTGCGTAAGGCAGACTTTCATCCCAACTGGCTCCATAGTCTAGGGCACATGCCCTCAACATATCTTCAAGAATCTGGTTGGTCCTTTCTGTTTATCCATCAGTCTGAGGATGAAAAGTAGTGCTGAATTCCAACCTCGTTCCCAATGACTCATGTAGTTGCCTCCAAAAATGAGAAGTGAATTGAGTTCCCCTATCAGACACAATACTCTTGTGTACTCCATGTAGACATACAATCCTACTCATATAAATCTTGGCTAACTTAGCACTTGTATAAGTTGTCTTCACGGGTATAAAATGAGCCACTTTAGTTAAGCGATCCACTACTACCCAAATAGAGTCATATCCTGACCGGGTCCTTGGCAATCCGGTGATGAAATCCATGCCGATCTTGTCCCACTTCCAATCAGGAATAGGTAGTGGTTGTAACAATCCTGCTGGTTTCTGATGTTCCGCTTTCACTCTACTACATACATCACACAAAGCAATATGTTCGGCGATGTCCTTCTTGAGATTATTCCACCAAAATCTTTCTTTCATATCCATGTACATTTTGGTGTTACCCGGATGAATGGAATACGGTGAGTTGTGTGCTTCTTGTAAAATTAGTTTCCGAAGCTCCGGATCTTGTGGAACACAGATACGTTTTCCATACCATAAAGTACCCTGTTCATCTTCATGGAACCCTTTGGCTTTTCCCTTACCAATCTTTTCCTTAATCTCTTCAATTTCCTTATCTGTCTTTTGGGCTTCTTTGATTTTGTCCAACAAAGTGGGTTGAACATCCAATGACATGAGATGTCCTTCTAGCATAATCTCCAATCTGAGATCTCTAAATTGGGCACACAAATCATCTGGCAATTCCCCCTTTGTAAGACCATTCACAAAAACTTTACGGCTTAGAGCATCCGCTACAACATTTGCTTTTCCGGGGTGGTATTGCAAACTCAAGTCATAGTCCTTGATGAGTTCTAGCCTTCTTCTTTGTCTCATGTTAATTTCTTTCTGGGTGAAGATATACTTCAAACTTTTGTGATCTGTGAACACTTCACATCGCTTTCCCAAAAGATAGTGTCTCCATGTTTTGAGTGCATGGACAACAGAGGCTAACTCTAAATCATGGGTAGGGTAATTTACCTCATGAGTTTTGAGTTGTCTCGAGGCATAAGCCACAACTTTCCCTTCTTGCATAAGTA
This sequence comes from Avena atlantica, assembly GCA_910589765.1. Lineage (NCBI taxonomy): Eukaryota > Viridiplantae > Streptophyta > Magnoliopsida > Poales > Poaceae > Avena > Avena atlantica. Next base: position 413,955,252 of record OU342739.1, on the reverse strand, counting down.
CTGCACCTAATCCATGATGAGATGCATCACAATACACTTGGAAATCTTTCTCCAAATCTGGTAGACATAAGACTGGTGCTGTCACTAGCCTCTTATTCAACTCTTGGAAAATGAATTCACATCCTTCAGACCAAGCAAATTTCTTGTCTTTCTTTAATAACTCTGTCATTGGCTTAGCTATCTTGGAGAAATTCTCAATGAACCTTCTGTAGTATCCTGCCAAGCCAAGGAAACTATGAACCTCTTTCACTGACTTAGGAGATTCCCATTCAGTTACAGCTGAAACTTTAGCAGGATCAACTGCTACACCATCTCCTGACACAACGTGTCTGAGAAATCCAACTTCATTCAGCCAAAACTCATACTTGCTGAATTTGGCATACAGCTTATGCTCTCTAAGCTTCTCAAGTATCAAACACAAATGTCCTTCATGCTCTTCTTTGATCTTGGAGTAGATCAAAATGTCATCGATGAAAACGACAACAAACTTGTCAAGGAACTCCATGAACACCTTGTTCATCATATTCGTAAAGTATGCTGGTGCATTGGTCAAACCAAATGGCATCACGGTGTACTCATACAATCCATACCTAGTGGTGAAAGCTGTCTTAGGTATGTCTTGTTCCCTTATTTTGAGCTGGAAATAACTTGATCGAAGATCAATCTTTGAGAACACACATGCTCCTTCTAGTTGATCGAACAAGTCATTGATTCTAGGCAAAGGGTATTTGTTCTTGATAGTCACCTCATTGAGTGAGCGGTAATCTATGCATAACCTTTGACTCCTATCCTTCTTTTCCACAAACAAAACTGGTGCTCCCCAAGATGAAGAACTTGGTTGAATAAATCCTTTCTGCAACGGTTCTCCAAGTTGTTTCTTGAGTTCTTTCAATTCGTCTACTGACATCTTGTACGGTCTCTTTGCTATTGGTCCAGATCCTGGTAGCAAATCAATAAGAAACTCCACATCTCTATCCGGTGGCATTTCCGGCAATTCTTCCGGAAACACATCCGGATATACACTCACAATTGGCACACTGTCTATTCTAACCCTCTTAAGAGAATTTAGCTTACTCCCTTTTGATTAAAAGTTGGTCTTAAATATGATCCTTTTGTTTTCTGGAGTTGTGTGTGAGACAGTATGGTTGGCACAATCTAGCACTCCCTTGTGCTTAGTCATCCAGTCCATTCCCAAAATGACATCCAATCCTTGGGAGTTTAGGATTATCAGATTAACGGGAAACTTATACTTCCCAAACTCTATGACTAGATCATGACATCCTGAGTTCACTATCATTTCTCCGCCAGGAGAACTTACTTTTATAGGACACCCA